>OX375867.1:60069163-60202163 GCA_947359475.1 Heligmosomoides polygyrus bakeri | reverse complement strand
GAACCAATTGATCGCCCTATCATACTATTAGGTTGTCCCATAAGTCTTCGCCGTTTTTTTTTTCAACGATTCACTGCAGATTTCGCCGGCGGTGTCTTGCATAGCGCTGCATAGCTTTCGAAAGAGAATGATTTGCTCTATCAGAGCATGTATTACATTTCTTTTTTCATCATGAGTTTTGTCAATTTTTAGATCGTTGAAGTGAAAAGTGAAAAAGTGAAAAAGTAGCCATTTGCGCACTTGTTCTCTCCGCTTGGGTTTGTAATTTTTGCACAGTTTTTTATAGCATTTGGAAGACAATGTTCTCTACTACAAGAACATGTGTTGTTCCTATTTTCTCACTTGTCCTTTATTGATTTTTAGGCCATCAAATTGGGACGTCCGACTTTTCCGTCCGAATTTTTACCAAAACTCCGGTTCTGTGGTTGGACTTTTTTGCTTGGTGTTATATGTCGTTTGGAAGAGGATGTCTTGCTCAGTAAGGATTTGTGTCGCGTTTATTGGCTCCCGCTGATTTCTTTCGAATATCATCAACTGAAGAAGGAGAAGAAGTTGTTGGTGAAGACGATTTTTCTCTTTTTGGCATTTTGTTGATATTCAATAGAAATCAATAAACGCGACACATATTCTTATAGAGCAAGACATTTTCTTGCGAACGACATATAACACCAACTCAAAAAGTCCAACCGCAGAGCAGGAGCTGTCGGCAAAAACAACCATCCTCCTTCGGACGTCCCAATTTGATGGCCTAAAAATCAATAAAGGACAAGTGAGAAAATAGGAACAACACATGTTCTTGTAGTACAGAACATTGTCTTCCAAATGCTATAAAAAACTGCGCAAAAAATTACAAAGCTAAGCGGAGAGAACAAGTGCGCAAATGGCTACTTTTTCACTTTTCACTTCAACGACCTAGAAATTGACAAAACTCATGACGCTTGACGAACGAAGAAGTACTACAACGCTGCCGCTCGAGCATCCTCTACGAAACCGTTGTGCAACGCCGACTGCGCCTGGCCGGACACATTCTTCGAATGCCGGCGCACCGCCTGCCAAGATCAGCCATGCAATGGACACCGCCAGGAAAGCGAACCAGAGGCCGCCCAAAAAACACGTGGCGTCGCACGTTTTTGAATGACTTGGAAGTTATGAATATTTCTAGGCAGTGTGAAGAAATAGTCCAAGACAGGCAGCGGTGGAAAGAGTTCGTCGCCCTATGCGCTCAACAGCACGGGAGGAACTAAGTACTAAGTATATATATATATATATATATATATATATATATATATATAAGGTTGTAACGAAATAAATGGCACTGAACCGCTGTAAATTTAAACAGTTAATATCTCGGCTTGTAGGCAAGTTTATAAATTGAAATAAAAACCTTCTGATTCTACACATCTTTGCCAACGTGACACAAGCTTTTTTATCCAAGTAGCATAAAAATCAGAAGTTCTGGAATTGACGAAATCTTCGAAGGCACTTTCGGCATCCTGTTGGTATTTGAATATTTTCCCTACCAAGAAGTCGCCAAGATGCTTGAAGAAATGGTAGTCTGTTGGGGAGAGGTCGGGAGAAAACGGAGGATGTGGTAGAGTTTCAATGCTCAGCTCATTCAATTTCTGCAACGTCATTCGTGCTACATGGGGGCGAGCATTGTCGTGCAGAAGGAGAACTCGCCTTCGGTTTACCAAGGCCGGCCGGATATCCTTCAACTTTTTCATCATTTCTTCAATTTCAATGCAGTACTTCTCTGTCGTGATGGATTCACCGGGAGGGAGGAAGCTGTGGTGAATAATTCCCAGCGAACACCACCATACTGTCACCATTACTTTCATTTGGTGCAATTCCGGCTTCGCAAAAACCTTGGGGCTCTCATCGCTGTCGATTCACTGTGCCGATCGTCGCCTGTTGTCGTACATTATCCATTTCTCGTCACAGGTTACGATGCGATCAAGGAATGGGTCCGTTTCATTCCGTAGAAGCAGTGCGGACGAGATCTCATATCGTCGGTTTCTTTGCTCCTCAGACAGCTCGTGAGGCACCCATCCTTCCAGCTTTTTGGTCTTTCCAATTTCCTTCAGATGCCGGGCAGCTGTGTTGTGACTGACGCCAAGAACCTTCGCTATCTCCCTGGTACCTTTGTGTGGATCCTCCTCTACCACATCTCTCAGCTTGTCCTCATCAACATCACTATGCCTCCCACGACCTTCATGTTCTTCCAAGCTCTCATCTCTATTCCGGAACTTCTGATACCAACGATACGCCGTCCGAATTGTGGAACATCCTTGACCGAATGCGGCGTTGATCTTCTCGTCCGCCTCCTTAGCTGTAGTGCCCAGCTTGAATTCATACAAGTAAATGCCTCGGATTACCCTTTTGTCCATCTGCAAAAAAGTCAATAAAACTCTAAAGTTTTCCCACTTTTACATAGAAAATTTGGTACTCACCGGTAG
Source organism: Heligmosomoides polygyrus bakeri (assembly GCA_947359475.1). NCBI lineage: Eukaryota > Metazoa > Nematoda > Chromadorea > Rhabditida > Heligmosomidae > Heligmosomoides > Heligmosomoides polygyrus. The sequence goes on along the minus strand of OX375867.1, from coordinate 60,199,707 downwards.
AGCAAAGTTTGCGCTTCTAAATGATATGCCACATGTTACGGTTTGTTCTTGATCAAACGCGTAAAGACGCGCCAAAAAATGGCGCGAGCCAGTGCCATTTAATTCGTTACAACCTATATATATATATATATATATATATATATATATATATATATATATATATATATATATAGAGAGAGAGAGAGAGAGAGAGAGAGCACTGCAAGTATGAGACCGTACACCTAGATAAAATATTTTTTAGAAAAACTAAACCGTTTTCTGCCGGTTTCTTGTAAAAATCAGCGCTCATTAGGAGATGAAAGGATTACCCTAACACCAAACCAACGCTAATCCTTGTATTAACCTGACATAACGTTTTTCGTTCTAATCGCGAAGACTTGTAATCAGGAAGCGTCAGCGGGAGCGCTTATGTAAGCTGTTAGGGATCGTTTAGTGTGCACGCGACTCGCGACACGATGCTATGGGCTACGATATCGATTGCACAATGCGATGATTCGATATGGTAGTTTATCATTACATCCCGTCGCGCGTCGCGTGCACATAAGCGACCCATAAACGATCCCTAAGACCGGAAACACAGTTCTGCGGCATGCCGCGATCAACTGACGCGGGGATATGCCACAATGAGATTACTGTATGCAAAACAGCGTACTGTGACGCTGTCTAGAGGGACCGCCTCATAAAGCGCAATGTCATCATCATCGTCCGCTTCTTCGTCACCGACAAATGAGATGACCCTAAAAATTTCAAAAAATCGAAAAATTTCCTACCCCGCGGCCGAGACTGTTTGAAATCGATCACTCCCGGCGGAGCGGAATGCCGCCGGGAAGTGCGGCCGCATTCGCGGCACGTCACAGCATCGCGACGACTCGTCCGCGGAACAGCTCACACGATACGATAGGGACGAAATGGACGAGATCGTGATACGATGCCGCAAGAATTTGTTTCGGGCCTAAAGGCCTCAGCATACTTTTGCGGCCAGCGGCGGGCAGCGACGCCGAAAACGATGAGTCATGCCGCTCAGCGGCGGTCGCGAGAGCCGCGGGCGGAATGACTCATGGAAGGGCTAGAGTGCAGACAGTCTCTGCCCGTACCGTTGGAGCGGCGACAGCAATAATGATTCACATCATTACTGCCGCTGTCGCCCGGCCCCCGCCGCTAGCAGCGGAGCTCGCGGCAGTGCGCTTGCCGCCGATGGCGAGCTCTGCGTCCCTGCCCTCTGGTTAGGGATAGGCAGTGGCGTTGCCGCAGACCTGTGTGGGGACCAGAGGCAGACTTTAACATGGTTCCGAAGAGGTCGTCACGCGCGACAGCGTCTGAGTAGTGGTATATAGGGCCTGTTTATAGTCCGTGACCAAAGTGACGGACTACAAATAGGTCCTATATACCACTACTCAGACGAGACGGAAGCAACCGAGTCACTCGAGGAAAGCCTCAATGTCAAGCAATCACTTGGCAAAAATCGACCTACATTCTTTGCACGGCGATCAGTCATTCCTGTGAGTCCTGTAGCAGACTGGGAGGAGGAGAGGGAGGGTCACCCTCTACTCAGTGGTTATACGCCTTGGTAGGAAGGTATATCTAGTTACGTCATAAAGGCCTATCTTATGGTCAGTTCACTGTAGGAGTAGAACACACTATTGCTGCAAAAAATCCGGTTTCAAAAAGCAAATAAGGCTGTACTACATGGTGGCCCCCTCGACCCTATTTGCGCCCCCAGCTGTTAGACAGAAGAGCGCAGCCTACCTTGGTGGAGGAGGAACTCGACGACGGCGTGCATTGTGAAAAGTTTCTGTACGTGGAGCCGGCGTGGTCTATCCGCAGATGGTAATTTCTAGCTGCTCTACTGTCACTTGTGTAGTCACACGTCGGAACGGGACATGGGTAGAAGTGAGCTCCGTCATCGCTGAAAATTCACGTGCAACAGATTTCACATATATTTTAATAGAAGAGTGGCGGTCTATATGGAACAAACAGAGTTAGTTCAAAGACGAGCTTCCCAAAAGCTACCCCTTTCCTTGCAAACATATTCCCCTTCCTGAAGACTTACGTACTCGATTGGAAAGCTTCCTCTCGCAGAGCGTGTGGCCCTCTTCGGTAGATGCTCTTGTAGGGATAATTCCTGAAGCGAAAGTCAATAAGGTAAGCGTTTTCCGGAACGCAGGCTTACCTGAAATATGCTAGCTGAGATCCTTATACAGGCAGAAAGCAACAAATCCAAAATATAGTTATTTCATTTTATTCTAACATGTGAGTACACATTACGGCTCGAATGAGTTCCTCGATATGGATGACTTTCATTCGAATTTGAATATTCGAAAAGATTCGTGTTTCGTATGTATTAGAAATCGAGTACACAGAAAAATCACGCGTATATGTTCAAATTGGAACAATCAAAAGTTCTCGATATACGAAATCATTCAAATATTCGAAAATTTCCAGGACACCATAGTTATTCAAGTACTCGAAAGGTGCCATTCGAATGTTCAACGCGAATCTGATTGGGAGACATATCGATCAATGGTATTGATTTTTCGACTCGCGTTATTGGCCTTCGCCCAGATTTGATCCATTGGGGTGCGAGTCAAGTGACCGTTTCTTCGAAAGAATTACTGTCGCTAGCGGGAACTACTCCAATGCAATGACATTCAGACAGTATTTACAACAAGTTAACAGTACCGACTGACCGAGCTACACCGGTCGACCTTATCACTTGTTCTGCAGATTGAACCCTTCGGTGAGGGAATCACACGAATGAACAGAGGACAAGCCGCACGTCAACCGTTTTGAGGACTTACCCTGTCCTATCCTATGTAGTAAAACAAAAACAGTTTTTTCTTATCTCATGAGGGTCGAAAGGTCAATAATTAGTCGTCCCCAAAGCGTTCTATTTTCGGAGTTTCGGAACATAACCAGATGCAAGGCGGCCGGTAGGACAAGGCGTTCTTACTAGGGTACCACGTTTTCAAATCATTACCGTAACAACATTCGTTGCGGGACCACCACGTCTCTGATTCCACGCTGGCACCATGCCAGCTCCACGGTAATCAGTAATGAAGCTACGGAACTATGGAAGGAGAGGTTTCATGCTGTTTGAGGCGGTTCTGGATGGAACATTTAAAAGGAAATGCGGTACTAAGCGCGCAGGTGCCCGTTCCATTATGAGACCATGGTCGTGGAACACTCAAATAAACACGGTTTCTGTACTCTCCTCCGCGTCAGCGAGTCCTACCGGCCGCCCTAGGCAAGGGAGGGAACTCCGGAGTGTGGCTGATCTAACTTGCTCGTTTCAAGATACCTTTCCGGTGTACAGCGGGCCCCAGCCCGCTTAGTACTGGAAATGCTAGTTGACGGTTCTACAGAGCTGACCTATTGGAGTGCTCACATTGTATCACCAAAACTGGCGCAAATAGGATCCGGCGGGGGTGGGGGGGGGGTCACCATGTAGTACAGCCCTGTTTGTTTTTTTAACTGGAATTTTGTGCAGCATTAGTGTGTTCTTTCCCTACAGTGAACTGAGGTAGGCCATTTATGATGTAACTGTGCATACACACGCCTTACCAAGGCGTACAACCACTGAGTAGGGGGTGACCCCCCCCCCCCCCGACCCTATCTGCGCCCGAAAACTTAATGTGATATGATCGACGGAATGTTGGGTTAAACAGATCGCCGTAACACTTAGCCATCAGAACGTGCCCGAATTCTTTGACCCTCAGGGAGAAACAATGTGGTTAAAATCGCCACCCACGGGATAGACCTGCCTCGAACCAGTGAACCAGTATAAATAAATAAACAAATCAGTCGTCATCCTCTTCAGGTATCCCTGTTCTAACTCATCAGCCTTTGTAGGCGATTACCAGCAACAGTCACCTCTAACGTCTACTAGATCGTTGGACATTGTAAAGCTGAGATGTTCAAGCAATATAATTACTACACATGTAAAATTAGACCTCGGTTTTCATTCCTGAAGACTGAAACACATTTGCTATTTTCTTGAAAGCATGAATAATTGTAGCAGTGCAACGCAAGCTCATTTGCATTACGGCAACTCTTTAAAATTAAAATAACGTATTTCTTTTCGGTAAAAAATATACTCAATAGTTCAAGCAAAGTAAAAGAAGGTGTTTCATTGATTATTTTAAGCTCTGCTGAGGAAACTATTGCTGCCCTGTTTTGAGAGAACTCTGTGTAAAAACCGGAAGTAAGAGTGATTGAGCGAAGGGAGTGCTTTGCAAAAACATGATCACCAGGATCTGCATCACTCGCAGTTCGTTTCGCTACAAAGGATTAGGACATCTTTGGCCTGATTGGAATGTTATTAGGTGACATTATCTGAGCATTCCAATAGGTTAGCTCTGTACAACCGTCAACTAGCATTTCTTTCCAAATGTTCCATCCATAACCGCCTCAAACAGTACGAAACCTCTCCCTTCCATAGTTCCGTAGCTATTATTGATTACCGTGGAGTTGGCATGGTGCCAGCGCAAAACCAAAGGCGCGGCGGTCTCGTAACGATTGTTGTTACGGCAACGATCTGAAAACGTTGTACCCTAGTAAGAACGTCTTGTGCCGGTAGGCCGCTGAACGTCCGGTGAATTATAGTTTTATGTGTCCTTCATAGACTTGCCTGTTCTGATTTTTTTCAGTTTTTGCAAGTGATCTTCACAGAGATACGATAGCAGATGACTGCTACTACTAGCGAGGTGTGATTCTGCTTGAATTTTGGATGCAATCCTAGAGGGGGACAGTCCATTTCAACTTCTAAAGAAAATCAACATGCACCACAACATACAAATACATACAAGTATGCTTCTCTTATAAATTGCTGTTCTTCCAATACCAAAATCAGTTTTCTAAATTGCCTTCCTAGTCGGAGGTGGGGAGGGAGCAATGAAAACGCAGTAAATTGAATAGAAACCTGGAACAATTACAGTACTATAAAACCACGAAAACAAGTTAAAGCGACGTGGCACTATTGTACTTTACAGACTCCAGAGGACGAGGAGAGATCGAAAAAAAAAATTCGCCCAAACTTCGTCCACTGGGGTTATTTGGGGTGCTGATCACGAATCTGACATCCGATTTTCCTTTCACGTTGGAGTACGGTAGATTACAGTACGTACCGGTAACTAAGGCTTCCGAGGTCATAATCACCAATTTCGCCCAAACTTCGCCTAGACTCGCGTCTAAAGCGACGAGTTTTCCGGGGCGGGTTGGACGAGTTTTCGCACAGTATGCAGGCGATCGTCGCGGGACCGACTGGCGGCTGCCATGCGGTCGCAGCCAACCGAGGCCTCGTCGGGCTGAACTGTTCCGTGACTCGATCAAGGGTGGGAACACAATACAAGGTTTACACACATATAAGACCTTCCATCTCGGGAGGTAACACCAAGTGTACCTATGGTCCTTAGGCTCCACCAAGAGAAGGATAATAGTTTTAAGTGCGGATTAAAAGCGGTAGGACACTTCTGCTAAAGCCATTTTCCGACGTTCTTAAGTTCCTTTGTTTATACTCCTTTGTTGTTTTTGGACTTGCAGACGGAAACGAAAAAACCTTCATCAATAAACGATTATAGCATGTTTTATTCCAATCCGAAGAAGATTTTACTGCAGTGCTCCTTGCAGCTGCAACGTTGTGGGTGATGCCAGCGCAGAAGGAAAGCGTTAGCCACAGAAGGTTTCAAACGTTGCTTCGGAGCGCAAAAGACCAAATCCACTGTTATTTAGATGCGCTATTTAATTTTCAGCTGCTCTTGTAAGCTTGGAACCAAGTTGTGGGGCAGCCTCAGGCAATCGAGATTTCTGCTTTAAAATAGAGAACTATTGGAATCTGGTAGTTAGGGGAAGAGTCACCATAGCATACCGTGGGGTGCGGGAGTGGCGCTATGGTAGTTAGGGGAGGGGTCACCATAGCATACCGTGGGGTGCGGGAGTGGAGTAGCTACATACAGCCAATGTAAATGCAGTTTTATCTCTTATTTTCGATTACAGGTCCGTATTTTGTCTGCTTCCGTATTGGGCGAGGGAAGGAGCTCCAGGATGTAGGCAATTTTAACACGGGTGCGTCACTCCAGCCACATTCTGGAGTCCCTTCCCCTGCTTAAATCAAGAGCATAGAACATAGCTATAGCATTGTTTGTTTGTTTTCCTCATTATAGGTGTGCCACCATTTATTTTTGTTCGTGTTAGTGACACTTTTTATAAGGTGACCCCCCCCCCACAACTACCATAGCGGCATAGTTCGTTATAGCAGACTAAGAAAATCGTTCAACATCTACTGCAGAACTCCGCTTAAATTGAATTTCCACCATCAATGAACAATGTGGACAGGTGTATGGATCAGTTCTTCAAAACAAATATAACATGTGAGCCATAGTCAATTCTCTAGTGGAAGCGAAAACAGAAGCTCATGCCCATCCCAACTGTGCAAACGTTTGCAAACATTTTTAGGGAATTGAGGGTTTTCTATTCCTTCCAGCTCCATGATTGTAGTTACTGCTCATTCATAGCATTCGTCTCCTTTCCAATTCAACTTCCATAGATTCCTGCTGAGTACAGAAGCTTACGCTCGCTCGTTGGTTTCTTAATGATTGATTGGAGTGGTTGGGTCCCGCAACGATAGTCTGCATCCTGTGCGAAAACTCGTCCAACCCGCCCCGGAAAACTCGTCACTACCATGTCGCTTTAGACGCGAGTCTTCGCCTAGGAGGTTATTTGGGGTGCTGATCACGAATTTAGTTTTTCGTTTCACGCTGGAGTTTGGGCGAAATCGGTGACCACTACCTCAGTCACCCTACCTTCCGTAACCTACCGTACTCCAGCGTAAAACGAAAAACTGATGTCAAATTCGTGATCAGCACCCCAAATAACTCCCCTGTGCGAAGTTTGGGCGAAATGCCCACGACAGCCTTAGTTACCGGCACCTACCGTAACCTACCGCAATCGGCCAAAATTTCAAAAACGAATGTCGGATTAGTGATCAGCATCCCAAATAACCCCCCTGGCCGAAGTTTGTGCGAAAATTTTTTTCGCCCTCTCCTTGTCCTCTGGAGTCCGTAAAGTATAGTAGTGCCAGCAACGTTATTACCTTAATCAATTAGTGCATTGCGGTTTGCGATTTCTTTCCAAAGCAAATAGAGTTTTGGATCACAACCCTGCTGCCGTGCATAGTGCTCCTCCCCCCTCCCCCCCCCCCCCCCTCCCCCGCACCGTGCATAGTCCCATAATGAAATCTTTTTGATGTTTCAGCATAATGTTCGGACATTTCCAAGGGAGGGGATCAGGTAAGTTAAGGCATTCATACGTTGTATTGCATGTCGTATGTATTGATGCGTAGTTACCATTAACAATTCATAATGGACTGCCCCCCCCCCCCCCGATTGGGATTGCACCGATCCCTGCTCTCTTTTGCTTGTTCTAACGTGTCCACCTACTCGTTGACGCCCACAGATAAATGCAGGAATAAATGCTTCAGCAATAACCCCCGTCATTATGGCGTCTCGTAATCGAAAATCGAAGTGTAGTGTGAGTCGTAAAGTGTCGGACACCCCGGGGAACTTGAAGCGCCCAACTAACCTCAGAGTCGGCCAAAACAGGATTGCGACAAGATCCAGGAACCCTTGCGTGCCTCTTCGAGCCGCCACCTGAACAACATGCTTGAAACACGGGTCCTCTAGTTGCAAAGGAGAGGACGTCAGACATCGGCACGAAGCAACGAATGGAATTCCCCGTCTTACCGATGTTCACTGGCGTGTCGTTCATCGAGAGGTCGCTCTCGGCCCGAGGGTTCGTGCCCTCCTCCATTCCGGTCGATGTTCTTCGCTCCCTGTGCTCTTAGTCACGCTAGCCAAAAACCGAACTTTAGTCACGAATCGGGCCAGCAACAGGAGAGAGGTTATCGGGCGAAGGGATGACACGGCTTCTTCATTCTCATTAGAGCACGTTAGCCGTCCGAGAATTGCTAAGACCTCTAGAATCAGATCGGAATAGACGCGTGGCGTGAGCGCGCAATTGGTGCAGGAACGCACTCGTTTGACGTGAATGCACACGTGGGTTACGTCAGCCTCCACGAGGGCATTCGATCGATGCGCACCGGTCTCTTGTATGCCCGCGGTGGCCATACTACCAGACGCATCGTGGCACAATGGAAGAGGGCTGCCCCATGCGAGGGAGGTGGGAGGTTCGGTTCTCCTGCGTCGCAGCAGTTTTGCACTTCAACTGATTGATTGAAATTTGAGCGGTCTTGAAGTCTACACCATTTTCGGGTGTTCTGCGTGCATTTTTTCAGCTGTATGCGCTTCTGCAGAACCCAGCTGCGGACTCCCCCTGAGCGACGAAAGCAGTTTCCGCGCGAGCAGCTTGGATCGCACCCACCCTGGAGTCCCTTCCCTAGCCTGGTTATCGATACAACCGTGCTCGAATGCAAATGTTGCGCCCCGACGCAAAAAATCTATTCCGATCTGATTTTAGCGGCCATAGATCCACTCTAGCCGTCCTACCTCCTCATTCTTCCCATGGCTCATATTTTGTCCCCAATTCTTTCTTTAACCTTCATTAAACATTAGTAGTATTGCAACATTAGTGTCCTACCCTTTGCCATTAACGTTGCATTCATCCTAGAAAGGTTTCTTTTTGTGAGCACACTTTATATGCGCCATGCCCTCTTCGAAGAGGACGCGATTTTTATTCGATTGATAGCTGAATTTCTGTCTGCAGGGAGATTGACACCTGTTAACGATACAACAAAAACAACTGTAAAGAACACACATCTTCATGGTTCATGGAAGTGGTATTTACACCATCAATCAAATAAAGTTGCGGTGAATTTTTTAGCGCTATATGCTTAACTCTTTACTTTAAGAGAAATTTTCTAATGATTTATTATTTTTCTCTAAAAATAAAAATTTCATAAAATTATTGCACTTATTGGGGCAGGTAAACTTATATTCTTCAAACATATAACAAATACGATCGAGGTCACGCGGAGCGAGACACTCCGCGCGCCCCAAAACATTTTTAATGCGAGGTTAACGAAATTATTAAGTAAGATCTTTGACGTGACTGTTGATTGATATTGCCCATCGGTAGCAGGGGTGTGCGTAATTACGATTTACGATTTACGATTTTACGATTTACGGTGATTTTTGGCAAATTTTTTACGATTTACGATTTACGACATTTTGGGTCGTAAATCGTAAATTTTCGTAAATGTGATCTTCAGTCCACGGATGACAAACGTCCACATAACGTGATACGATTCGGATTATGACAACAGCTTTGTGGATAGGCCGCTCGAGTTATTTCCTGGCAATGGAACTGGGCTAGCCTTTTTTCTGGTCACACTCTAGCACAGCATCTCACATTCGAGTGGCCTGAGTTCCAGTTTACAGAAAGACATGAAAATTCTCCTTCCATAGGAATGAAGATGATCACCTGCTAAACCATATTCTATGCTGCAACCACCGCCTAGTCAACTTGTGACTTTTTCACCGCTTGTTCGCCACATATACGACTCTTTCCAATGCACACGAGTAGAACTCATGCAAAGCCATCAAGGAATATTGGACTTGATTGGAGACTGTGGAATAACAGCTGAACTGTTGGAAAGAGTGAAACAATCATGTTTCAATCTGATTATCACTGCACGTCATGGCGCGGAGTCTATTTACGTATGAGGTGCGCCTTAAGCAAAACGTTTGACACTTTCATGATAAAAGTGAAAAAGCTTGGCACTTTTTTCAGTGGTTTGATTGGGGCTGTTGCGTTCGCCCTATACGATCCGTTCAGAATGCTGAAAACTGGGCAAAAGATACGATAGCATTTGTTACAAAGGTAGTGGAGAGCAGGACTGGCTAATGCAAGCAGTCATTAATTTGGAATGCAATATTTTAGAGTTTCCGAAAATTAACAAGTGCAAGCAAACATGCGAGCGAAGTAAATGCCGAAAGTAATTGCCTGGTATCGTCGAACGACGACCTTTTATTCCAGAAGTAGTGGTTGCCTTCAAAAATGATAAAGGACAAAGCATGACGTTAGCCGGTCCCTGTTTGAGATGCGCCATCCATTCTTTCTACCTCTGCGGTATACCGTAGAGGTCATTTGAGTGTGGGTTTGCCTTACAGAATAAATTGCGGTTGCCGCCGATGTAGAGGTCAGTGTTTTATCCTTTCCAGGCAAATCAGGCACCAATTCACAACTCAGCAGGTATGGAAGACTTGATTGCCCGTGGTAGGATCCTAATCGAGTAGCACGCGATAGACGTCCTCCTCCGACTTCTCTGGGTTTCTTCTAATTGTTTAAAATGCACCTTGTACGAGTCCGTTAAACCACTTCCAATATATGCTGCATCTTGCTTCTCTATTTTACTCCTAAAGAATGCCACAAAAATATCTTCTTTTATAATTTTAAGTCAAAAATCCGACTATGATGAGTGTCCAAAAATATGATCATACTCTTTCAATCCTATTATATAAAGCAGAGAGGCATGAATCACTGACGGGAGACTTCTGTCGCTTTCCGCCGACATTCTGCCGACATTTCTGCCGACATTCCGTCGACATTTCTGCCGACAGCCGTCGCTAGACCCAGCCGTTCGTCGTATCGCCGCCGCCAACCGTAAACACCACAACATGGCAGCATGGCAGGCAGCCATGACCGCCGTTGTTTACTACCCAGGCAGCCATGACCGCCGCTGTTGACTATCACGACGCCTCCACTGCCGGGTGCTCACCAAAGAACACCCACCACTGGATGAGGTTTCGCAAGGCGTCATCGCGGCTATGACGAGCCGCCGCTACCGGGTTCAGACAACACGTGCAGCGTTGCGGTAGAGGTCTGCGACGTGGCGCTACTCACACTTGCGTCCTTGGCTCACACTTCGATCTGGCAATCAATATCCTATTACCTGGATCAAGCAGTCAGTATTGCTCGGTGTTATCGATTTTTTGAACGCGATACTGAATTTCCCTCAGAAGCAGTGAAGGAAGGAAAAAGGTCCCAATTTTCTGCAGTGCTTTGACCAATTTCCATTAGCACTGTATGCAGAGGAGGACAGTACTTTTGTCCCAAGTCACCTGTTCCGAAGATCGTCACACGTCGTCGCATAAGGCACGGCGCCTAGACGGAAACGGTCAGGCGTTCGATTAGGCCTGACGAGCTGCAATAGGTTGTGAACACGACTCCAGACGAAGCAGGAGTGCTGCGGGCGTTTTCTTGAATGCTATACAGGGATGTGAGTGATGGACAGCAACGCATCAATCTGTAGCATTCGTTCGCTTCTACGTGTTCGAGTTCGGCGCTAGGGATGCTTCCTTACCCAGCGTTGGTTGCCGGCGAAGCCGGCGACGGACGCTGGGTGAGTAAGGAATCCCATCTAGGTTTGGGCTCCGTTCCCAGCGTGGCCCACCACACCCGAGGCCGGCGAAGCCGGCAAGCCTGGCGTGGCCCGCACATCCAGCGTCAGTCGCCGGCGAAGCCGGCGACGGACGCTGGGTGAGTAAGGAATCCCATCTAGGTTTGGGCTCCGTTCTCAGCGTGGCCCACCACACCCGAAGCCGGCGAAGCCGGCAAGCCTGGCGTGGCCCGCACATCCAGCGTCAGTCGCCGGCGAAGCCGGCGACGGACGCTGGGTGAGTAAGGAATCCCATCTAGGTTTGGGCTCCGTTCTCAGCGTGGCCCACCACACCCGAAGCCGGCGAAGCCGGCAAGCCTGGCGTGGCCCGCACATCCAGCGTCAGTCGCCGGCGAAGCCGGCGACGGACGCTGGTCGTCACACAATTCCTTCCCGTCTGCTACAAAAATGCTGTTGTACAATTCAAAATTTGAGAGTTGGCCAGCGATCAAATTATTATTTTTTTGGTTTTGGATGGAACGGTTTTTGTTGGTTTATTCGGAGTTGTTGCGGTTGTTTCTACAAAGTCATAGTTATAAAGTTATATGGAAGCCAATGGCAAGAAGAATGATAAGCATTTTTGGTCGTCCAAGCAGTGTAAGCCTTTTATTTTGGCTTTTGAGATAGCGTTTTTGAACAAGCACTTTATTTTGGTTCTTCAAAAACTTGTCCAGCTTGATTTGAAAGGTGCTAGTTGATTTTAATAGCTTACATCTTAATTAGAAGCGTCCAGCTCAAGCTGAAAACGTCTCAATAAAACATAGTTAGCTTCGATTAGCTTTAACATAATAGAAAAAACAAGGAAATTAGATGCATTGTAAGTCAGACGCCTCTTACGATTTACGGTTTACGATTTACGATTTACGACGATTTTTTCGTAATTACGGTTTACGATTTACGAAATTTCGGATTTCATTTACGCACACCCCTGATCGGTAGGTTGACGCAGATCTTTCTGGGGCCGTATCCTCGTGCTGTCCCGTTGGGGAAAATCAATCAATACCAACATATCATACCACGCCCCAATCCCCCATTGGGGGAGACTCGGGGTAGACGAGCATACGGCCCCGGTAGGATCCCATGTGAAGTGGTCCCCGAAAAATTCCGTCACGCGCGAGCGGCGAGAGTCAGGGGCCGTATGCTATTCTCGCCCGATTCGGGGACGGGGACGGCGCGAAAGATCGATGGCGCATGATGTGCATACCGGGGATGTGGGCGGAGACCGACTCATACCCGGCCGGGGACGGTTGGGGAGAGAATAGGGCGCTATGTGACAACAGCAGAGGGGTTAGCGAAATTCAACGAATCACCTAGAATGCGACTCAGCACATCCTAGGTGATTCGCTGAAAGGAAATAATTCACGGAAACAATAAGGAAAATGGAAAAAACACTCACCTAAGTCACTCTACGGGAGCCCTGCTTTGTTTCGCGTCTGGTGACTCGCCACACCCCGGAGTCCCTTCCCTAGCTCAATCAGTGCTCTCATCCGCGACAGCGGAGGAGAGCACAGAAAAGGCCGGACTCTTCCGTCTGGAGTCTAACCTACCACGTTCGGAACCGCGCTCGCGGGGGCGAGTGGCCCCGCAACCATTCCAAGCGGACCACTCCACCGGCGGGCGTACGCGTTGCACGGCCGCGGTGAGTTTTTTTTTGTTTAGAGTTTTTTAGAGGTTTTTTATTTGTGTATAATGTAGGCGCGTGTAGCGCAGTCGCAGGAGGCGCAACTGTCGCGTGCACCCGATACCAGGTTCCTGGTTCGGGTTTCCCAGGCCAACCAAGCCTTCCATCCCTCCGGGGTCGATGAATTGATACCAGACTTGTCTGGGAAGGATACAGCGCTGACATGGAGAGCACAGATTGGGCTAGGGAAGGGACTCCGGGGTGTGGCGAGCAGGGATGCGTGCAGTGCGCGAGAGACGACACGACGAAAAACCGCGCGCTGCCTCGGCACCATGCCAAGCGGACCAGTTCTCCGGCAACGTCTGAATAGCGGTCGATAGCACTGGATTGCTAGAATGGTAGCCATAGTTCTGGAAGAAAAAAAAAAGATTTTTTTGCACAATGTAGAGAAGTGAATTCCACAATTTTTTCGTGGAATTCCGAAGCTCGGCATTCATTGTCAAGCCGGATGACTTTGAACTGGACGACAGTGGGGTGTCTAACCATAAGCCTCATTCAGATTGCCTTACTGCGCTTCTAGCACTGGGCTCACCACTAGACTTGCACTCGTGGTGAATTCTCCCTTTCTTTCTTGATAGAAGGCTTTGTTTGGCACGCGATGTGGGGCCATGATTGCTGCACGGCAGTTTTCCAAATTTTGTGGGACACATTTCGAAATATTTTGTGTCACTTTTGGTCCGCGAAGACGCCTTAGTGGGCTTCTTTTCGCTTCATTTCGCAGATGGCATCTGCTACCGTAAAGTAGGCTTAAGCTGTGTGTTATCTCTTCAGAGGGCTGTAATTGTGTTGACCCTTTGCCGTGTATCCCAGGGCCAAATACAGTTGGTATGATGCGTAGGCCCGAGAGCAGTACAGTGGTATTGGCCGCATTGACTAGGTCATAGTATAATCAAGGCCAATGAATACATAGGGGATTTGGTGTTCCCCCCGAAGTCTCTGATTAGATATGCAAGCTTCCTTTTCTTCAATGAAATGCTTGTCTTTCTCGTCAAGTCGAGCGGACAAAAAACCGTTGGTTATTATCGGTTTACTCTGCGCGCTTGGGTAGATCTTTTTACCGTGCGCTGTACTGACTTTAATTGACACTGCGCTGGTTTGAAACCTTTCGATGTGTCCACCAATCCCGGACATAGTGCACATCTGGGCACCTCGCTTCTCAAGTCCAAGACCGTTTGCAGTTTGCTCCATTATCATAGTCTTTTGAGCTCCTGTATCGAAAAAGAACAGTACTTTTTCGAATTGTTCAGTATTCTTATTCCAGACATTCCCCTCGGCTGTCATGAGAACAATTTGCTCTCTGCTTTGGTCTAACTGTTGTTGACTCTTTCTAGCGCATGAGCTGTGGGAGCATCCATTTCTATGTAGAAATTTTGGCACTATTGTACTTTCACAACTCCACGGGTCGAGGAGAGGTCGTAAAAAAATTTCTTCGCCCAAACTCGGCTAGGGGGTTATTTGGGGTGCTGATCACGAATCTAAGATCCGTTTTCAAAATTACGGCCAATTATGGTAGGTTACGGTAGGTGCGGCGCGATTGCGTCACGGCAGCCGCCGGTGTCAAATAATTGGGACCCGTGATCGCCATTATTCGGCACCGGCGGCTGCCGCGCCGCGACTTCGCGTGCGGCACATTGCGGCGTTGCGCTTGCTGCGCTGCGCGCTCTTTTCACAGCACTGCTGCTTCGAGACCGTTGAATCTGCCGCAATGAGAATAACTCCACTCAATAATTACACTCAATTGGTTCCAAGTAGGCTAACGCTCATTCAAGAAAAGGAAAACGGGTGGTCACGGCACTTTGAGGTGATGCGTGTCAGCGGATGCAGCTTTGAACATTATGGATGTCTATTTCCTCCCTGAAACAAAGTTTGGGAAAAAGAATGACGAAATGTACTTCCACAGACTATTGTGAGGCGGTAATGGATGCGTATTCAGATTACTACACAGACAGCTAACCAGAAAATCTGTGCTTTATGTTTTTCAGGGAAAGCTGGTACGAATTCACCGCCCTCAGAGCGATAGATGACTAAGTTTGCCTGGGTGGGTAACGAAACTTGGATCAAACTGAGGTATACGCGGGCTGCCGGCGCTTCTTTCTACATTGCTGCACGCGCCTTGATTCCAGGAATATTTGTTATGCTCTTGCCCCTTCGTAAAATCACTGTACATATTACCTCCAAGTGTCACTGCGACCTGGTGTGTCCTTCTCTCATTAGTACAAATATGGGTATAGGTTTCTGGTGTGATTGTTGTAGTATTCGCTGACGATTTCACGAGTATTCGACGGTTGCTTATGCTTAACAATTACGAACAACCCCTTCGAAAAGGCGATTAGTTGATCATGGACCCAAAGTCGCTGATTATCTGAGCTGGACTACAGCTATTTTCCCAATACAATATACTGCTGGTTCGAGCTCTTATGGACTGAAATTTCGTACTTCAGTTATCGACCAGTTAGTCAGCCAGCAAGCAAGGGCGGTAGCCATCATTCTGACAACCGTGGTAGAGATCAGGGGTGTGCGTTTAACGATTAACGATTTACCGATTTACCGGATTTACCGGCATTTTTCGTTAAAACTTTTTAACGAAAGTTAACGACGAAAAATTCCGTTAAATTGCATTAACGACATTTTATGACCATTTTTAAAATTTTGCTTCCTCTCCATGTAAATGCATTTTGGACTTTTTTGAATGAGCTTTTGCGGTGTTCTGAAGAAACATTCTGCTTACTTGAATCAGTGTAGCTAATCGATATTGTCCTCGAGTTTCAAGAATTGTTGGCATTTTCCTTGCTCCTTGACCAATTTATCTCCGTGCGACCCCACTTTTCTACGCTCTCGTTCCGTGCTTTCCGACTTCCTGGTCCGTTTCTCGCGTTTGATTGCTACATATTAGTTCTTCATATTTACCAACCATCCAGTTTTCCACAGTTTTTTTGTGATATTTGTTTCATAACTGGGGTTGAAAAGGCATAGAAAACACGGAGAAAACGCTACGAAACACAAAATATGCGATCAAGCAAGTACAAGAAACGAAACAAGGGAAGAGATGGGTTCCTCCCCTCTTTTCCGTAAGTTTTCCGGAAAGTTGGAGGAATTTTTCGTGCAGCATCAGCCGGTGGCTGTAGAACTACATTAAGGCAATTTTGGGCCTTGCCTACATAATTGATAGAGCGTGACTACGGGTACTGTCTTTGCTTCGCTTTTACTGAATTTTATGCCGTGCTTGTCAGCGATTTTTCTAAACTATTTCGTCCTCTTCAAGGACTTCCTTTGCAGTTTCCTTGGGGAGAAGCACAGCTAGTATACACGAGAAACAGTGAAATATGTAGCTAAAAGCACTAGAATTAAATGAAAAGATATGAAATCGATGAACAATCTTTGTCATTTACTATACAAGTTAGTATAAAAACTGATACTTTACATGCAGTCCATTGCATAAAGATTTTTTCAAAGATTTACGGAAAAGGTATATGTTTGAGGTGCAGGTCCGGCTTTAGCAAGTGTTTTCTTTATGTCTATGGGTTTTTTTGTCTAATTTACGAATTTACTATAAAACAGGTCATCAATCCAAAATGTGCTCTACAAAAATGGGAAGAAATCGAAAGCTCAAAGCACATTCGAACCTCAAGCAAATGTGTTGTACAGTTTGGAACCAGGTCCTTCAAGAAGAACATCTGAGTGGTTAATTGTTGAGAAATCGTAAATGATTGACAGACAGTGGCGACCTCTACTTGGAAGAATTAGAAAAGATAACAACACTTCGTAAATATCCTACAAAGGCGGACTGTACCAAGGGATTCGCTGTGGTCGCTGCCTTCATTAAACATTCTGTAGTTTCCCAAAACAATTATAGTAGTATAGAAAAACGTTCGGCTGCAAAAGAACACTTAGAGAGCTCATGTTTCGTAAAAAATTTTGGGAAAAAAAGAAGAAAAAAGCTCAAAAACGTTGAGCCGTGATATGATGCACTTTCGATCTTCTCAGAAGGTGGACGACTTTCCACCAGCTAAAGGAACCAGGCATAGTAAGAAATTTCCTATTTTAGAAGTTTTGTTGCTGTTTCGTTTCAGAATCTTAATGGTTCTTCTCGCTTATTTTGTTGATGATAGACTGTTGTTATTTAAAGATGAAGGCATTGTCATATAATTGTCATGCGGATGGAGTTGAAAAAAATCAATCAAGGAAAAGATCTGGCTTTTTACATTCTAAAATACAGCCAAGCTGACCGCAGCTAGGGAACATTTTGTTTAACGAATTTACCGAATTTACCGATTTTAACGCAAAAATTTTTCGTTAAAAAGTGGTCGTTAAAAATTTACCGAAAAATTTTTAACGCACACCCCTGGTAGAGATGCGTAATGTTTTCGTGTAATCCACGCATTGTAATTCCCACCAATGTAGAGAGAGGTTTAGCCCAATGTTCAATTCACGGGTCAGAGTACTCGAGTGTCGGTGGATCGCGCGCACGAAACAGCTGAGTCATTGCGCGGCGCGGTTGCGTCGCGGCAGCCGCCGGTTGTCAAATAATTGGGACCGATTCCCTCTACCTCCGACGTTTAGCAAACGTCAGACCACATCACGGAGTTCCTGCCCTTGCTCAGTTCTAGAACGCAGAACCTATTCGTGCCTTCTGTGCTTGTTTTTTATGGCAATGTGTCTTGTCCATCTTTCTCTAGCTCATATCATCGAACTCCCACTGATTTATTCTAGTGTAGCGGTGGGGACGTTCGAGAACATTAGCTGTAGGTACATGATTCTGAATTCTTCAACCAGGTAGTAACCAGGTAGTATGTGTCTTGTCCATATTTGCTCCGCGTTAGTGAAATCTCCTAAGGTGACTCACTCAAGTATCATAGGGCTGCGTTTTGTATCGTTCTATATGCATACTCAATACGCGGAGCCTTGGTTCGTCTTAGTAGACCATGGTTTGTATGGTTCATAGGAAATACTTGCATGTGCTTCAGAACATTATGAATTCATTTACGGCGCTGGTTTCGCGGCTCTCTGGTTCATTACTTGCTGTTCGACAGATAAGCTCAACGCAACTGCAGTGCTCCGTATTCATGAAGCGGCAGAAGAAAATTGATCCAGAGGTAGGCGGTGTAATTTCATGGCAAATATAGGCACTGTGTTGCTTTGGGGGGAGGAAGGTCAACTCTCAAGTAATTAGCCTAGGGTAGCGATGTGTTGTCCGCCAAGAATTGGACAAGTGGCGTGGCGTGATTACTTCGAGAAAATTTCCACTATGGAATTTCCTCACCCGGCCATCCCTTCTGTGGCTTCTGTCCACAAGATCACCATGGAGGAAGTGGAGGAAACAGAAGCGGCTTTGAAGAAGGTGAAGCCCTGCAAGGCGACAGGGCCGGATGATCTGGCAGCCGATGTTTGGAAGTCGAAGCTCTGGTATCCTGCCGAGAGGTTGGCTGAATTCTTCAACCAGGTAGTAAAGGAGAAGAAAGTACCGGAGTGTTAGCACAACAGTACGACGATTCCGATTTGGAAGAAGAAGGGCAGTCCTGCAGACTGTTCCAATTACCGTCCGATTCGCTTGCTTTCGCACAGCATGAAGATCTTCGAGCGAATCCTCGATAGACGAGTTCGTGAAATCGTCAAACTCTCCGACAGTACGCGGCTTTGTGTCTAGTTGTGGGACCATTGATGCTGTACATGCCGTCCGCCTCCTCTGGAAAAGCATCGCGAGAAACAGAAGCCGGTGCATATCGCCTTTCTCGACTTGGAGAAGGCCTTCGATCGCGTCCCGGGTGAGGTTATTTGGTTCGCCTTGCGACAACACAACGTACCTGGGGAACTCATAGAGTGGATGCTCTACTTTTGCCCAAAAGTAGAGTGCAAGCTGCAGCTGGAACCTCAATAGAGCTTCCCATCCATGTTGGGGTGCACCAGGGTTCTGCGCTTTCTCCGCTCCTCTTTGCTGCCGTCATGGATGCCATTACGAGAGATCTTCAAAAGCATGGACACTGCTCTATGCTGATGACGTGATGCTCGCTTGCGAAGATAAAGATGATCTCGAGCGGCAGGTGCAAGCTTGGTACGACCGCCTGTTCGGACTCATATTGAACGCCAAGAAGACCGAGTACCTAACGACTGACGTAAAGGAGTCCGGCTCCATTATGATTAATGGCACTGAGCTTTCACGCACTTCGGTGTTTAAATACCTGGGTTTCAGCGGGGAGCAAGCTGAACATACAAAAGCGCGCGGCAGCCGCGGCGACTGCTGCGGCAAGCGCGACATTTACATAGTGTGTCCTGCTGCAGCTACGAAGTCTAACGCTCCTTTAACTGCATAAACTGCTATAGATACCTCTGCTCAGCTATTTGAGGGTCCTCCGCCGCAATTAGTTAGAGGAAAGGTTATTTTGGGTGGGAACTGGATGACCTAATACAAGCAACTACAAGTTTTCGCCTCGCGCGTGCGGCAGAAGCCGCCGCGCGGGCGGCGAAAACTTGTATGTTCGCACTACCAGCTGGGATCAGCAATAGCGTCTGACGGCGGTCTGATGGTTGAGGTGAATTCACGCGTGAGTGCAGCTTGGTCCAAGTGGCGTTCGCTGACTGGCGTGCTCTGCGAAGGAAAATTCGAGAGCACCTGAAGTCGACGATCTACAGAGCAGTCGTCCGGCCAGTAGCGATGTACGGCGCTGAGTGTTGGCCTGCCACTAAGGAAGTTGAAACGCGCCTCAGCGTCAAGGAGACGAAGATGCTGCGCGGGACGGCCGGAGTCACGCGCCCGGACCGCATCCGAAACGAAGCAATTCGGCAGATGTTCGGTGCGTGGAAAGCAAGGCAGCGTCCGCAAGGTAGGCCTTCAGTTGGAAGTGTCAGGAAAACGGCCTGAAGGACGCCCGAAGCAGTGTTGGTCAGATACGTTACACATGAACATGAAACTAACTGGCGTCCACCCTGATCAAGCGCAGGATCGTGAAAGATGGCGTCACGACACCAGAGGAGCGGACGACGCGGGACAAGCGCTGAAGAAGAAAAGTTTAGTTAGTGACTATGTTACGGGGTAAGAATTAAAAGCAGATGAGTAAACCAGAAATGGAACAAGCAGTTCCCATGTGTAATTTAACTCTAATTCACGTATTGGAATACATATACGCCCTCTATTTCGCCTCTTCTGCCAGTTTTCCAGCTTCCTCAAGGTTTTATGCTCTTCGCTGGTTTCTTCATCGCCTATTATGCTTTCTGGTCGACAATCCGGAAAGACTTGAAGAAAAGGGATGGGAAACAAAGAGAAAACAATGTTCGGAGGTTTGACGGCAGGCGTAGAGTTGTCATGATTTTTTGCTAGTTGATTTTGTCGTTTTGCTATTGGCTTAAATAAAATAGTAAATAGCAAAAATAGTAACTAGTAAATAATATTCAACGGCACCTCGTATTGGTTTAAGTAGTGTGGGCTGCTATACGGTCCCGCACGAGCACGAGTAAACACGTCCGATTATTGGCGGATAACTCGTCGCTGCTGTTGGCTAATTAGTCGCAGGTATGTTACTAACCATATCCATTGTTTATCGCAATATTAAATGCCATATTCATGGCAGACAATTCCCTTTCACTTTCGTACAAAACTGATGTGGCTTTTCGACGCATGTTTCTTATGATGCCCTTCTTGATACTAGAGGGATGGACAGTCAACTATCTTTTTGGCGCAATGTGGCTCGGGGGGGGGGGGGGGGGGGGGTCACCCCCCTACACAACGGTTTGTGCTTTTTGAAACCGGAATTTTTCTTGCAGCACTGGTGTGTTCTACCCCTACAGTGAACTGAGGTAGGCCATTTCCGATGTAATTTCACACACACGTATCCTTTACTAAGGCGGACAACCACTGAGTAGGGGGGGGGGGGTGACCCCCCCCCCCCCCGAGCCACATTGCGCCATCTTTTTGTCCGAGTGACCCTTTCGAATTGGCGTTGGAATGATTCTCATTCGAATTTGAATAATCGGCATTCAAGAAATCGTGTACTTCGTAGGTAATTAGGTGATGGTGCAGTACTGAGACAGCTACTTAACTATATAACTCGTTGAGTTTATCTGTGGAAATGATGCTGAGAGAATTGGTTAATTGGAAGTTGGTTATTCATGCAGACTATGAGAAAGGCTACATATTCATTGGCGTTTTCTATTTAAATTGGTAGAGATTAGCTGCTTGCTCCAGTAAGTTTCATTTGTATTTCAGGTGGCGAAGCAAAGGGAAATCCGACGACGGAAAAAGCTTGAGAAAGAGATTAGACAAATGCAGAAGCACAGCAAGAAGCCTAAACCCGTCGACGAGCTTACACTCGATGTTAAATCGGCAAAAAATATCGGGTAGGTATTGATTATTAAACGGTTGCTCACTATACTACCGTTTTGTGAAACGATTTGATATTCTGTGACTCATTTCCAGTGCAAAACGTTCTTGCTAGGTTACCGCGTTTTCGTTACTGTATGAACAGTCATTGCCGGACCATCATGTCTCCGAATCAGCGCTGGCGTCATGAAAACTCCACGGTAATCTATAATGGAGCAACGGGACAATGGAATGCGGAAGCTTTACACTGTTTTGGGCAGGATCTTGGGAAGGAATGCTATTTCTTGGATCAATATTACTAGCTTGTAAGAAAGCTCCTATCTCCCAGAAAGCTTGCATCATCAACACACACTGTAATGTTTTGACGGCACGTTAGGTTACGTAGAAGGTCATAACACTTCACAGCTTGGATATATGCAGATTCTATAGCCCATAGGGACAGAACAATACGATCAAATGTAGCGATCCAAATACTAGATAAACCACCATCGAAGCAGTGTTTTCATGCTCTTCAAACATCCTTTTGCTCATCGACCTTGGGACCTATTGTTTGTAACAATATCCCCGAATTGCAAAGCGTTTTTACTAGCTCTTCGACCATCCTGGAGGAGCTAAGATGCTCAAGTCATTTTTAGTGCACATGTAATACCAATTAGACCTGGCATTACATTCCTGAAGAATAGAACGCATTTGCTATGTCCTTGAAACTGAATAATTACAGCAACGCAACGTTTGCTGGTTTAGTGGCTGTGATCAGAAGTGAAATTATATCTTTCTTGCAGTAAGAAGAACTGCTCAGTAGAAATATTTCAACCCATTTTTTAAAGCCTCAATTGGCTGATACTGATGGTGAGGTTGTAAGCTCTCATAACGATGTTTTGTTGATATCAAAACTCTAGCACCAGACGGCACTCGAGCCCGCACCATCTGTTAACCGGGAAAGAATACTCTGCGCCATTAAGCTATCGGCGCTGCTTGTCAGTAATTGTGTATGCTGAGTAAATCATACAAAGAAAAAACTGGGCGCTATGGTACTTGGATGGTCACCAGCAGTATGGTAGATGGAGGGGTCACCACAGCATGCCACGGCGTACGAGCGTGGCGACTAGCATGCAGCGAATGTAAATTCACTCCTTTCTTGTCTTTTCGATTTCAGATCCGCGTTTTATTTCCTGCCGTATTGGACAGGGAAGGGAATGCCTGAGGCCAGATTCATCAGCCGCTTACCGCCTCCTAACGGTACCGCCACATCTGATGCTAATGAATTTCATATCAGAAGGTTTGGTGGTGTTTTCACCGTTGGAGAGTAGTAAAGGGTTGATGAATCTGTCCCCAGGATGTAGCCAGTTTTAACACGGGTGCGTTAGTCGACCAATACCCGGAGTCCTTCCCCTGCCAATTCTGTGCCTTCCGCTGATGCGGTGAAGAGCACTAAACAGCGCTATAGCATTGGTGGTTTGTTTTCTTCACCACCAGTGTGTCTCGTTTCTTTTTTTCGTATTAGTGACACTTTTTATAAGGCGACCCCCTCCCCAACTACCAGAGCGCCAGGTCACCTTCCAAAATGTTTCTTTAACGCGGAAAAAGGAGGAACGAGACGTACTATTGGTGAAGAAAACAAAACAAACAATAATATTGATGCGCTTGCACTCTCCTGGCCCGGCTAACACACCAGGGTTAAAGCTGCCTACATGCTGCTTGCTTTGCAAAAACCTGCTGACTTTGTTCTCTATCCGTTGCTATTCACTTGCTGCAAAGCTTTAAAGTTTTTCCTTGTGTTTTCTTGACAGCTCAGATTTGCACGCAACTCTCAAAATTTGGACATAAAGCTGCTTAGGATATAAAACTGGCACGGATTCTGCACTGTTCCACAAATGTTTTGATGCTCCCGCAACAATTGCTATTACGATAACGGTCTAAAACGTGGTACCCTATTAAGGACTTGTTGCATTTCCAATAAGTCATGACTTTTTTAGTTCTGCATGAGGGTCCGCGCATTTTTAAAATTCATTATAGTGAGCGACAGCGTGAGCCTACCGTTTTATCAGAAGAACAAATCGATGAACGAGCTGTCTCCATGAAGGTGAGGCCGTTCCGGGTCATAAAATTTTATCATTGTATTCACTCTTTTTAAAATTTGGAATTTATCTGTTATCTATTTTATCCCATAAATAGTCGACGTTTGTGACTTTAAGCAGTTTGTTCCGGCCCTTATCGGTCCATCCTATGCCATTGCGTTTGTGGAACAACTTGTGGCAGAAAACCTATCCATGTCTCTATATGCGGTTTGTAGTTAGGAAGTGTCTCTCCCAAGGGAAGGCTCTGAAGCGTATATCTGAACGGGGGAGCGAGTCATATAAAGAAGGTGGGGTTATACCCCTCAGTTAGTGTAAAAATATGTTTATTTTTTGCCATGTCGTTAAACCCAAGGAGTAGGGGGACCTTGGAGTTACAATGGAATACGGTGTGTTGCTTCATGCGGAGAAGGTGGGGTTCGGTTCTTCTGCGTTGCTGCATTTTTGCATTTCAACTGACTGGTTGAGATTTGGGGGACTCTGACGTCTGTACCACTTTCAGACGTTTTCTCCGCATTTTCCAACTGTACGCTGTGGAGGATACCTTTATTGCGACTTGTTTATTACTGACCGTTTTTTAACCAGAACGTCTTCGTCAACTTCAAATTGGCGTGCTTCGAAGTCCTTGAGTATGCTGGCCATCCCTTTCCCAACTTGACTTCTTCCCTCGAAGGTTCCTTGTCTAAAGGTGGACCACACTTCAGCGCGAGCAGGTGGATCACCACTCGAGCGTCGGCGACATTGTTGGTGTTAGGTTTTAGAAAACCTTCAGCACACCTCTGATTTCCAGGTGACAGGCAAAGATGGGGGAAAGAGTGTATCGATGCCGTTTAGCTTAATTTGCGGGATCCACAGATCTCGTTTCTCATTTTAACCACCACCGACGTCACTGCCTGGTCTCTTTTGACAATTCGAGCGGGATGGTTTTTCGTGAGGTCATTGGTCCATGAATGGAAACAGACTTTGAGGAGTCTGTAGCCTTTATACGCTGCCCGTAGTGTGCACAGTGCTACTTTATGCATTTTGTACCTGAGTGTCACTGATGTTGAACATTTATACATCATCATGTTGAATGCCACAGCATGCAGCTGAAAATTAGGCAAAAAAAGTCTGAAAATGGTATAGAGGTCAGAATCCCCAAATCTAAACCAATCTGTTGAAATGCACAAAGGCAAGAACCGAACCCCGACCTTGCATGAATCGACACACTATCCACTGCGCTCCGAGCCGTTTGATGGCAGAGCTATTGCGGGCGTACAAGATCCACAAACTCGTGATGCGCCGTATTCCGTTGTAACTTCAAGGCCCACCTAGTCCTTGGGTTTAACGACTTGGCAAAAAGTAGACACATTTCTATACTAATTGAGGGGTAGGGATTCTCTCTATATGACGCGCTCCCCCCGTTCAGACATGCGCTTCAGACCTTTACCTTGTCAGTTTCTACTTGCTGCTTTACTCATTTTGGAGATACAATAGTCTTACACAGTTTTCGATACCACACCCGCCTGCTGCGACGCAAATCGACTTCATCCACATAAATTTATCCACAACCCCGAAACAACGCGTTGATTTCCACAGTTAAGGCCCCCACGCACTTCTGCGGCAACGCCGCGGCCCTATACTTAACCAATGGGCAGGAGGCAGGGTGGACGGTCAGGATGTACGAAATAGGCCTGCCCCCTGAGGAGGCTTTCGATCTTCCCTCGTCCCCCTGGCTCACCAACCCCCAACTCCTAAGCTTCCTTGAGAGTCTAATGGCTGCCTTACGAAACTTTAGAGACACAAAACAACTTTTCCCGGTCCCTCGATACGCTAGGATAGAAGTTCGAGTCCACCCCCTCGCCAACTCGGCCATACATCCCGCCCCGCCGCCGGGACGCAGAGCTCGCCGCCTTCGGCGTCCGTGCTCTATCCTTAACCACAGCGGCGGGCGGCGTTGCCGCAGAAGTGTATGGGGACGTTTAGGCCGGGGGCATACTTCCATCGCCGCGATGCGGCGCTCAGTTTATGGCCATTCCGCCGCACGCGGTCGAATAATCAAAGGAAACTTCGCCGCGGCTCCCGCAACAGTGGCGGTCGGCATGCGCGATGGCTTCCCGCGCCCATCGCGGGCATGGCATACTTTTTCGCGCCGCGTGCAGTGTTTAGCGTTGGTCCTGGACGGATTGCCGTCTTGCTTCCTTGCAGAGCGATGGACGATGCAACGAGCACTGAGAAGTTCAAATTCTTTCGCATCGCTATGCAAAACTCATCACTGCGATTCCACCGCGGCGACGGGAAGTGTACACGGGGCCTTACGACAAACAAGATGTATCTGCTCGGGGAGCAGTCGTTCGGTACACCGTGCTGCCCGCCGCCCACTTCCCGCCCTGCCGGCGCCGCCCTATTTGGACAAGTTTGCTGTGCGCGAAGCCGTCGTTAGTAGACGTGACGTCGTCCAAAAACCAAACAGCTGATAGGAGACGACTGGGAAACACATCTCGGGAACTCTGAAGTCATTTTCCTGCGGACGACGCCTTAGTACTGAGCAATATGGCGGGATCTGAAGAAAGCCTTGGCCCTGCAGCTGAATACTCTTCTCCTCCAAATATGGTTAACAAGATTCTGACTCTTGTCTCAGGAACGAAATCAGTTCAGGATAGAGCTGCAGGGCCAAGGGAAGTTGTTAGAAATGCGATGCCTCCATGTGATGGCAGGGACCCGGACATCTTGCCCTCGGCGCGCCCCTCGCCCCGCCCTTTTCTGAGGGCGACCCGTGTATCGTATCGGGTGCGCTACGTTAGATACCCTGACCTATCGAGAGGGCGCGGCCAGCTGATCAGGTTGGACGAGTTTACGCGGCAAAGGAGGGTGGCGGCCGCACGGCTGCGACGTGATTATGGGGCGGACGGTCAGGATGTACGAAATTCGAGGAGTTGCAAATGCTGAAGCAATGTGTTGTACACTTTTTGGTAGGGCACGATTTGCTCTAGAAGGGGATCACATAGTATTCAAGATCGAGGAAAAGTAAAGCAGTTAGGAGCCACGAAAAACATACACTTCACAACTGGCTTGTTATCTGTCGAGAATTGATTTCATCCACAACAATGTGCAACGTTCCATGGAATAGGTAGTTACATAGTTACACGAAAGTCCTACCGACTTTTCAGTGATTCAACGACAGATTTTTCCCGAAGATGGTCGCGGTCCCTGTTCGAAGGTTACAACAATACAAAGTTCTGTGGAGTTTCGCTCCAAAGGAGGACAAGCCTTTGACACGTATTCTGAATACCAATACATCGATGGGGTTTGTAACTCGTCTTCTGAATCCACTCACGTTGTACGGCATCCGTGGCACGTCTTTTGAACCGTAACAACAACGTCTTTGACATGTTTTCAGAATCCCAATAAACATTGAATGACGTGTGCGACACGTCTTCTGAACCTGTACATACGTACGATATTTGTGGAGCGTCTTCTGAATCTGTGCAGATTAATGCGACCCAGTTTGACGTTAACCGATCAATAGTTTTTCTCTTGTTTCTGCTTGGATGTTTCCAGCAAGTCAAAATCATGTCCTCCTGAAGTCCTCAGCTGGCTTTATTGTCAGGGAATTTGCATTGGAATTTCTCTCAAAAGATGAATCTGTGTGTCCTAGAAGTAGACGTGTACTTGCCGAATTAATCGCCGACATTGCAAGTACATGAGCAATCGAGCTGACACTCAAAGAAGAAGGCAATCCGGTACTAAGCGGGCTGGTGCTCGCTCCATTATGAGACCATGGTCGTGGAACACTCAAATAAACACGGTTTCTGTAGCACTGAACTAGGTAAGGGAAGGAACTCCGGGGTGTGGTTGATCTAACCTACCCGTTTTAAGATACCTACCGGTGTACAGCGGGCACCAGCCCGCTTAGTACCGGCAATCCATGGCGCAGCGCGCGGAAGTATGAACAGGCGACAGCGGTGACTAGGGCGACTAGAGCGACAACAGCGGCTGGACGACAACGCCGGCACTCGAGTATGAACACTTTTCGGCGGCGCGCGCTCTATCTTAATCGATTCGCACGTTTTGCACGGGCGGTGGGGGCGACGAGAGCGCAGCGAACGCAGCGCGCGTGGCTGTCGTCGCTCCCGTCGCGAATTATGAACAGGGCTCCCCCCCCCCCCCATCATCCTTTAAATGGTTCGCTATGAAGGCGACTGATATATGGCGAGCCATTTATGGGTTCAGACAGCTGCAACTACAAGACTTCTTACTAGGGTACCACGTTTTCAAAACGTTGCCGTAACAACAATCGTTTCGGGACTACCACGTCTTTGGATCAGTGATGGCACACGCCAACTGCGCGCTAATCAATAGTGGCGGTACGGATCGACGGAATGAGAAGGTTTCGTACTATTTTATTAGGTTTTGGAAGGAACATTTGGGGAAGGATTACTACTTGGCGGCTCTATATTGCTGGCCGATAGGAGTCCTCACGTTGTATCACCAAGACTCAATGTGATGTGTTAGGTTGGGCAGGTCGCCATAACACTTAGTCGCCAGAATGTGCCCGAATTGTTTAACTCACAGGGAAGAAACAATATGGTTAAGTGGCCACCCACGGGATAGATTGACCTTGAAGCCGTGAATATGTCTTCATCCTCTTCAGGCATCCCTGTTCTAGCTCATCGGGCCTTGGAGGTGATTACTGGTAATAATCATCTCCAACGTCTACTACACCGTTGAGTATTGTAAAGCTAAGATGTTCATGCCATATATTTACTACACATATAATTAGACCTCGTTTTACATCCCTGAAGGTTAAAGCACATTTGCTATATTCTTAAAGGTGTGAATAATTTATGAAATGAAAAACAACGCATTTGTTTTCAGTGAAAAAATATGCTCAGTTGTTCAGGCAAAGAAAAGGAGCTGTTTCATCGATTATTTTAACGTCTGCTGAGGAGACTGTCGATGCACCGTTTCAAGAACTCTCTGGGTTAACAGCGGAAGTAAGAGTGATCGGGCGAAGGGAATGCTTTGCAGAAACATGATCACCTGGTTCTTCATCACCTGCTGTTCGTTTCGCTACAAAGGATTAGGATTTTTGATCTGTTCGATTGTTCTTAGGTGACACTACTTGGCACTCTTACAGGTTAGCTCTGTAGAGCCGCCAACTAGCATTTCCCCACAAAGGGTGTTCTCCAGAACCGCCTCAAATAGTAAGAAACCTATCTTTTCCGTAGTTCCACAGCTCTATCATTGATTGCCGAGGAGTTAGCATGGCGCCAGCACTGATCCGAAGACGTGATGGTCCCGCAACGATTGTTGTTACGGTAACGGTTTGAAAACTTGGTTCCCCTTATTAGAACGTCTTGTGTCAGGGAGCCTACAGCTGTACAAAGGATGAAGTAGTCATGGTAAGTCTTCCGATGTAACGCTCCATTAGTTTCTGGATGCGTTTGAGAGTAAGCCTACTTTCTGCCGGAAGAGGGAAATAAGCTGCAAAAGATGGTTTTTAAAAGGTACTTTTACTGCAACATTGCTTCTGGGGCCGTGTGCTCGTGTTCCTCCGTTGGGGCAGAATTCAAACAATCAACATATCACACCTCAATCCTCCATGGAGGCTCGGGGTAGACGAGCATACGGCCCCTCGTGTTCTGTCAGAACGCTAAGAGGTTGAACAAATCGTCATAACACCTAACTGCAAGAATGTGTCCGAATTCTGTAACCCATAGGGGCGAAACAATATGATTATGGCCACCCAGGGGATAGGTCTGTGTCGAATCAATGTCCTCACCCTCTTTAGGCATCCCTGTTTTAGCTCAGCGACCTTTCAAGACGATTACTAGTGATAGTCACCTTGATGTTCAAGCAGTATATTCACTACAAATGCATGGGTCTTGTATTACATTCCTAAAGAATAAAACACATGTTCTATGTTCTTGGAGAAATGAATGGTTGCAAAAACGCAAGATCATTTACATTACGCAAGCTCTCCAGAAACAAGCTAATGTCTCTTCCCAGTAAAAAAATATGGTCGGTAGTTCAAGCAAAGGAAAAGAAACTGTTTTAACCATTTAAAGTCTACTGAAGAAACTGGTGCTGCACTATTTTAAGAGGTCCTCTCTGTCAGATCAAATAAGTGTGTAAACAGCGGAGGTAAGAGTGATTGACCGAAAGGAATGCTTTGCTTAAACATGGTCACCTGGTTCTGAATCATTTCCTGTTCGTTTCCTTACAAAGGTCACTTATTTGATCTGATCTCTTAGCAGTCTAAATCCGTGCGCAACTCCTTTTTTATCATGTAGGCAGACAGCTTCTTGTAGGGTAAGTTGGCATGGTTTCTGCATAATCCATAAACGTCGTGATGGTCTAGCAACGATTGTTTTTAGATAACACTGCTTGAGCACTTTTACAAGTTAGCTCTGTAGAACTGTCAAATAGCATTTCCTCCCAAAATTTTCCATCCAGAACCGCCCCAAAGAGTATGAAATCCCACCTTTCAGTAGTCCCAATTACGGTAACAGTTTGAAAACGTGGTACCCTGTCTTGTCGCTGCCGCAACTTCCGGAAAATTCAATATAAGATGGTGATGCGCTGTACCCCAGCGCCGAACACTGAAGTACTCCTAACCTAGAGCGGAATTCAATTTTCTTCCGACATGGTGGATATCCCTAGAACCTAAATAATGGCCCTTCTACAAGATGTTTTACCTAGAGTACCACCTCGAATATTTGCCGTAAGAAGAATCGTGACGGGACCTCAGGTCACCTCACACATGTTTATTGAGTGTTTGGCATAGACATCTTAACGTCAGAATGCTAAAGGAACTACTGAAAACACACCTGTTTTTGCCAAAAAAGTTATCATTACTAGCGACCTCGTTTCAAGACTGGTGAACTGGAACGGCAATGTCTGAAGATGAAATGACAACTAACGTACGAATCCGGACGAAAGGGCTGTTTGAGTACAGGTCGAATTTGTAGACCTAGTAAACCTAACACGCCGTCAAACATATCACAATGGGTTTCGCTGATACAACGTTAACACTCTCACAGGGTAGTACTACGTAATCATCGTAATCATAATCATCTCCAAGAATGTTCCATACAAAACTATGAAGCTTCCCCATTTCGCATGATACCAGCACTGATTCGGAGACGTAGAGCTCCCACAGTCTGTCTTTACGATAACAGTTTGGAAACGTGATACCCTAATAGTACCCAAAAGTAGAGGCGAGCTATCCGCTGGTTTTCCTACAGTACTCGGGGCGGCTGTTGCGGGACCACGCGGCGGAGCAGTCTTATCGTTAGATCAACGAAGGCTTTGGGATGCTGCCTACATCATCTTATATAACGATTACCAGAGGAAGTCAAACGCGATCAACAGAAATATTAAGCATTCTGATGTTACAGGATATTTTATTGGGAACAAAACTCTCACGCCAGGCGAGACCCGAACCCCCCAACCCACCCATCCAACTTTTCGGTGAGATATTAGCCCATTACACCAATAGCGCTGTTAATCGTTCACAACATTCGCGGTATCCTCAATGCAGTGTCTGTCAGCACTCATCTTTGATATGAGGACATTGCGTGCGATCAAGCAACGCTATTGGTATAATAGGCTAGAATTCTGTTCAAAAAGGAGAGGAGCGGATTCAGTCCAGCCTGGAACAAGACTTTTGATCGAAACTAGATATCCTGCAGTAGCATATGTCATCCATACCAGCCGCTCTAGGACTTAAAAAAATGTGTGATTCATTGTTTTGAGTAATATGACTTCGTGTTGGATCAGGTATTCTGTTCTCGCTTCTTGTTTTAGAGGAATCTTCCAACTTAAGGCAACTTCTAATGGCCACCGGGTGTCTTAAGAACTTTTGAGATTTATCTCGGTGCAACGTGACGTAGTGAAAAGCTCTCATATCGATTCACAGCTTCGCGCAATCGATATGGGAGCCTATCAGTGCGTAGTGTCGCGTCGCGATGGAGCTTTGAACGTCACCTCACACCGTGTTCCACACATTATCAACTTAGAAAAACCTCGATATGCATTTAACACATTTTGGCGCAAGTGCCGCGCGTGACTGGGAATCTACCTATATGTAATCGGCTAATGTCACGTGTCCGTCACGGGGAGGAGCAAAAGATGCCTACTTCTGTGCGGCGTATGCCAGCCGGGCTTTCTTTGAGCTTAACCATAGGCGATTGCTGGCGAACTATATCCTTGGCGGCTGATCCTCCAAGTTTACGAGATATTCAAGGGGCAACGCGTCAGGGTATGAATGGGATCGGGTGCAGAGCGTAGGCGTTCAGGAGGCGTACCCTAGACGTCAGTCAAGTCGTCTGGATTCAGAAGACGTGCTGAAGACGTCGTCCAACTTGCGTAGGGATCCAAAAGACGTGCTGATGATGTCGTCTAAGGCCCCTGTTATACTCCCGCGGGAGCTTCCGCGGGACGTCCGCGGACGGACGGTGCACCGCGGACGGTCGTCGTCGTCCCGGGGCGGCTAGCGTCGCATCGGAGCGCGTTTCCCGCCCGAACTCCGCGGGACGACAGCCTTCCGCGGTGCAGTGCACCGCGGACGGCTGCCCTCCCGCGGGCGGGAAGTATAGGGGCCTCTACAGAGTCTCGCGGCAGCACCCCGAGAACTCGTCCATATCGCTCCCGCCGCAGTGGGACCCACGCTGCCACTGTGGTGGAAGCCGCGGCGCGGACGAGTTGTCGCGGAGCCACCGCACGCAAAGGTCCCCGAGGGCTGCCGCAGTTCATGGCGGCTCTCACCCGCAGCGCCAGGAGAGCGTGATAGATGGGTGTCCATTATGGTTAATCTATTCTAAACATTTTTTTAAACGAATCTACATGCTAGGGATATAGTAGGTTGTGCATAATCTCTGTCCATAAAGAAGCTTGACAACCAACAATATAATCACCGGTAGTGTCGCCAAATGGAGGTGTATGGAATCCTGCACTCAAAATGTAACGCAAAAAATCTTAGTACGATGTTAGGTAACCTTAATTGCTTGGAAAATCTCCGTGACCTTCCAGTCACAAGTTAGTCGTCTGAGGTTTAAGGAGAACCCTTGCACAGAAATGCAACAAGAAAGCAGACCGTTCTTTTTAGTACGAGGTATAACTACATCGATCAGACCTCCCGGACTCAACAGGGCATCGGACGGAACGCTGTTATCACAAGGGCTAGCACATCTTCGAGCTGCTTGACAAGCGAGGAACTTTTAGTGGAGGCAGATCGACAAAAAAGAGAGCAAGCGCAAAATGGCACAGAACTGTTGAGTTATAAGAAGTGTTCTACTAGATTTCGGGGCTTAGATACAAGAACTCCTAACTTGACTTAGAAAACGCTTCTTTACAAAAGAAAAAGCGTTCTGCTTACTTCAACTCTGACATTCTTAGAGGTCGTAACTGCTGGCAAAAGTACGCAGTGTTGCGTACAGCAGCCCTTGCGGCGCCGCACCACCCGCCGTTGTCATGGCGGGTCCGCGGCACCCGCAAGTCTCTGCTGCCGGCCTAAGGCCGGGGGCATACTTCCATCGCCGCGATGCCATCGCGGCGCTCAGTTCATGGCCATTCCGCCGCACGCGGCCGAATAGTCGAAGAAAACCTCGCCGCGGCCGCCGCAACAGTGGCGGTCGGCATGCGCGATGGCTTCCCGCGCCCATCGCGGGCATGGCATACTTTTTCGCTCCGCGCGCGGTGTTTAGCGTTGATCCTGGACGGATCGCCGTCGCGCTCCCTTGCAGAGCGATGGGCGATGCGACGAGCACAGAGAAATTCAAATTCTTTCGCGTCGCTCTGCAAAACTGATCGCCCGATTCAATCGCGGCGACGGAAAGTATGCACGAGGCCTAACACCCCTCTCGTCGTCTGTCGGCGGCGATCCGCTGACGGCGGGCGTGGCGGGCCGCGACGAGTGGCCCGGCGCGGGGTCCCGACGCGATTTCTGCCCATCCGCGGAAGCTCCCGCGGGAGTATAACAGGGGCCGAACGTGCGTAGGGATTCAGAAGACTGCGCTAGACGTCGTGAGTCAAGATTCAGAAGACCTGCGCTAGACGTCGTCCAACGTGCGTAGGTATTCAGAAGACGTACTGAAGACGTCGTCTAACGTGCGTAGGGATTCAGAAGACGTGGTGAAGACGCCGTTAAACGTACCTAGGGATTCGGAAGACGCGCTGAAGAAGTCCAACTTGCGTAGGGATTCCGAGTAAGGGCGAGCAATAGGAGAGGACCAACAAAGGGGGACTAATAGAGGGGGAGCGTGAATAACGGGGGGGACCAGCATTTTCCCTCAACATCGTTCAGTGTGTGTCGGATTTCTGAAGACGGCTTACAGAAGTCGTGGCACGTGTGTCAGAGTGCAGGAGTATCATAGACGTCGTAGCAACGTAGTGACACGTGAATCCGTAATAAGTGTCACATGTGCGTGCTTGACTCCCATTCCGTTTCTTTGCCAGCACATATGAAAAGTATTTCGGGATGGGGGGGGGGGGAGGGGTAAAGAGAGTGACCACGGGATTCGGAGGAGTATTATTGACGTCGGACAGTAAGCGGTGTCGACCATTACCTATTAATTTTAATTATGCTTTTGCTGATTAAGCACCGGATTGGGACTCTCATTACCTGTTTCTCGACACGTAGAGAACTAGCGCTTCGGAGAATAAATCGCGTGCATGTGATGGAGGGTGGATGGGCTTCAATGCGCAGTGAAAATTCTGCCCTACCATATCCCACTGCACTAATCTATATAGTAAAACCAGTTTTGTTTTACTGTAAGAAGGCTTAAAGAAGAAAGGAGGAAGATTGGGGTTGTTCTATTCTCGGGGTTTGGGGGCGAAGCCCCCAACCAGACGTTTGGCGGCCGATAGGCCGCTGAACGTCTGGTGAGGCAATAGAACGTTAAGCTCGATCTAAAACGCAGTAATCGTTTTGCTTGCCTTCAATTTCCGTATGGGATCGGAGTCGCGCTTTGCCGAGTTATAACGAGAGTCATTTTGAACGTAGAATTTCTTTCAGAATCGCGCTATAACGAGAGTAGCATTATATCCCAAGCGTCTTAACCGGAGCTAATTTGTCTTGGCGAAAAGGTAAGCTTGTCGGTTCCAGAAAAACTCTGCCTTATATTGAGAGTTACGTCTTATCCTCCGAATGCCTTATAACGGGAGGAGGCTGTACGGTGAGATTCAGAAAAAAATGTTGCAGATGTGCAACATATGTTAGAATTCAGAAGATGTGTCGCAGGCGTCCTGCCGCATGGGAAGGGATTCAGAAGACGTGCCATAGACTTCGTACTACGTGCGTACAAATTCAGAAGACGGGTCCCTACAACGTGGATCAGACCCTTCCTACTGAATTTTTTTTTCCTGCGGTGTGGCTAAAAACTGATAATGGGGTAACATGGTGCGATGGCAATTTTTCCAAATTCAAGTTTCGTCAATGTGTGCATTCATCACTTAATGAGCGACAGGGACCGAATGCCTATAGCACATAGTGACTTCACCAAAGTGAAGGAAAACTGGGAGGATCATCATGTAGCTGACTATATTGCACTATGACGAAGCAAGTTGTATATGCCCGAAACTAACCATAATTTGCCGTTATAACGATCCATTTAAGGCTTGATGAGCTTTACAAGGTCCGCCCAGGTCAACCAAGTCTTCCACGACAGAAAGATCAATGAATTAGCACCATGCTTCTCTGTTAGTGACAAAGCATTGACGTACTCAACAACTGGGCATTCTGAGTTATTTCGTGGGCTAAATTCCTATTCAAATTGCCTTCGCGGGACATCGTAAAAGTAGGATGCATGCCGTTCCCCACTAAGATTGACTATGTACATTGACTATTTGATCATATGCTTTCTATATTGTCCCTGACCAATCACTTTGTTGATTTCCATTTGCCACTTATGTCGGTCAAAAGACACTTAAGGCATCTCTTTAGGGCAACCAATGTAGGCGCGAATGGCCGTAAAAGGTGCGAGGTGCGCAGCGGGTCACGACGTCCGGCAAACGTAGGGGCAGGCAAGTAATTGCTCCAATATAGGGACCAATATGGGTGCAAATCTAGAGCGGCGGGTCCACTTCATGGAAGCATCTAAACGTCAGGAGAATCTGTCCAAAAACTTTTAAACTAACGTTAAGCACATTCACATCTAAATAAATGAATATAGAAGGTGTCTTCTCCCCTCCAGCCAGACGTGGCAGTCGTCTGGCTGGAGGGGAGAGGCTGGTGCAGCTGTGAGTTTGCTCACCTGCTCACTCTAGGTGTATGTTTTCGAGAAATCCCTGTCATTGTTTATGTGCGCCATCCTTCGTCGTGCTATTAACATCTGAAAAAACAGGCAACTAGCAAGTTTGGGACAATAAAGAGTTGAAAATCTTTGATGTACATGCGGTGTTTAAATACAAAGGACTTCATAGAATCTGCCCAATCACACCCTATTCCTTTTTGCACACTTAAAGACACTATTTGCTTTCAGCAATACACACGGAGTAGGAATGAATTGCAAAAAAAGGACGACAATTGGGTTCGCTTGGTTCTAATACATCAGGGAAAGGCCTTGCGCGAACTGAAGCTTATCGATCCAGTTCTCTACGAAAAGGTGGGTCACGAGGTTGTTTCGTTGCTCGAGTATTATCGTTTCGTCTACCGTTCCACTGATCGCCGTTTTGCTCGAGGTAGCGCCGTCAACCTCTGTGTGTTTCCCTTTCGTGTGCTATAATGCCAGAGTTTGCCTTCATAATATAAAGCGCGATATCTATCGTGCAAGTGTTTTGCGAGGAAGTTCAATCACCGCATTGATAGGAATGCCAGAGTTTTAGCATCGTAGGGAGTTCAACTGGTTCAGTTGGTTGCAGTTCTTTTTCAGCTGAGTGGTGATGTGCATTGCCCAGCTAAGTGGGTCCGAACGCTAGTCACCTCGTAGTCGCCTCGACTGAGCGCGCTTCCCTGGAAACCCGCCTACGCGACGAGTTGTCATGGGCCTGCGACCGTCAGCGATTCTCAGCTATTAGCTGTTATGCTCGGTGGGATCGAGAGCATTCTGCCCCATATTCCGTCTGATTTCCGTATTTTCATCGTTCGCTAGTAATCACTTGCTACTTCGTGGAGGCTGCGTTGTGATTCTGGCGATAAGTACCCTTCTTGACAAGCAACATGATATAATACCTTCGAATGGATTCAGGTAACAGATGGGTGGTCGGCAAATTTGCTTGCAGGTTGGTCCGCTCACTTTTGTTGCCATTCGAAATTTATCTGCCTTCTGCGATATAATTTTGTCAAATCTTGATATTTTTATGAAGTTGTCATCGTCTATTGATCTTCAACGATTGACCTTCTAAGTGGAACTATTAGATTTTTTCGAAGCAGTAGAACATTATTGCTCGCTCAATTCCATGTACTGGAATAATTGCCCTCGTTCAGATCAGATAGACAAGATTTCGTGAGTGGACGCGTGTTTATTATCTCTTCAGTTCGCGAAACAACAGTCGCCATTTGTTCAAAGGATAGTCTCTTTCGTCGATTTTTGGAAGCACCTTTTTATAGAGCCAACCATCCTTTCCCAAACACCTCCCATTTATGGGGAGGCTGGTGGGTTGAAGATCCACTTTATGCCTTGTGTAGCACTATAGTTCATTATGGGGTTTCCACTCTCATCGTCTTCATGGAACAAGTTTTCAATAACTTTTTGTCCAAGTTTGAAATTCGTTCCGCAGTCCGTTCTCATGAGGTTTGGTACTCTACGAGACACGAAGCGAATGAAACTGTTAAGACATGCACCTGTGGACAGATTCTCCACCGCTTCGAGATGGACTGCTCTTGTAAGCAAACAAGTATACAAGCAAATGTACATTTTGTCCTTCCTACTGGACTCGAATGGACCCATATAGTCACGTCAGATATTAGCAAATGGTTTGGTAACCAGTACTATCCTCTGGTAAAGGTGGCATTTCTGGTGCTCCGTAAGGCAACCCATGACACTACAGGTCGTACATTGGCGGATGTACTTTTTCATGAGCCTAGATGGCGGTGGTACCCAGAATCGCTGTCTAGCCAGAGCTAAGAGCTGTTCATCCCCACAGTGTGCGTTTTGGCGATGAATATCATCGACAATCAACCTGGCAAGATCACCGTCATCTTTACTATATATAATGGGGAGAGGCATGAGTCATGTCCGAAGCCCGCCGCGCTGTTCGAGGCCCGCGGCAACAGCGGGTGAGGCACATTAGCTGTTCACAGAAGATGTTGTTCTGTTCATCGCATCTAAGGCCTATGGTATAGTTCCGCGGAAGTGTCCGCGGAACGGGAATAATCTAGTCGGGACCCAACGCACGCCCAATAGCCGCAGGCCGCAACACCCATTTTCCGCGGATCGTCGGCGGCGGTCGGTGGACGGGCTGGCATACTTCCCGTCCGCGGGACGACCCCGCCGACCGACAACCTCCCGCAGTGCAATGCACCGCGGGAGGCTGTCGGTCGTTGTTATCAAAAATGTTATCAAAAATAAATGTGCTCCATCTCGAAAGCGACCGATTCCGTGAACTTGGAACGTTCCTAATTCACAGAATGATAAGCGCGCTCCAGTGCGATATCATTCAGTGTCGGCCGCCGACCGTACTGGTCGGCGACCGCCTTCCGCGGTGCACCTTTCGTCCGCGGACGTCCCGCGGGAGTACCCGCGGGACTATACCATAGGCCTAAGGTGTTTACGGAGTCATGGTTATCATCATTATCATTATCATTACTATCATTACGAAGCCTACCGCGCTGTCCAAAGCCCGCCGCGACAGCGGGTGTTTACTGCCGACGACACATGAACTGCAAACGACGCACGTTGATCACATCTAGGGTATTTATCGACCAACTACCAGAGTGATGGAAATCAAAGAACAATCCATGAGGTTTCGAAAGACGTTTGCGCTCCGTACGGTTTTATCCACCTTTACACTTCATTTCCCTTCATTTTCGCAATCGATCTTTACTGCAGTTTTCGCACCTTAGGGCTGATCCTTTTTGTTCGCTTTTGTGGGTTCTGACAGAGGTTCTTATAAAACTACAGAATTATTGACTTTTATGACTTTGGTGCTTGAGAGGATGTGCCACAGACATCGCTCAACGGGTGCCAGGATTCAGAAGACTTGCCGCAACTGTCATCCTAGGTGCGTCGGGATGCAGAAGACTCCCTAACATTAGCAACAGCATATTATGGTGGCCGATGGTGTTTCGATCGGATATTCGGTCCTATTAGTTGCTCAGAAAATCAATATCAATCGATATTATCCATTCTTGGGCGGCGTTGTCGGTTCTCTCCAGACTTCATCGATCTAGGAAGGTGTTCCATGATTATGATGGCCGACGGAAGGTCGATCAGGAAATCAGCCACGATGACGAAGTTTCGCACAGGCAATCAATATCGGCCGATATTGTAGACATTTTGAGCGCTGATATCCGTATCCTCTCAGACTTTATATCGATCGGTATTATCGATCGTTTCACCTGTTCTCTCTCAGACTTAATCGATCGGTGTGGTGTTCCTGTGATTATAATGACCGACGGAAGATCGACCAGCTAACCAGCCACCATGTTGAAGCTTCCATCATGCAGTCAATATCAATCGATATTAGTGATTGGTCAATATCATGTTCTGGAAGGCGCTTCTTTTGATTTGGAAATTGTTCACTTTGATTTCAAGGGAATACGTACTTCACGCTCTGGATTATTAAGCTACCAGTCGTTCAGCGGCCTAGCGGCCGCCTCCGACTGGTTGGGGGCTTCGCCCCCAAACCCCGAGAAGAGAACACTCCGACCATCTTCTTTTCCCAACTTTTAGACCTTCATACCTCAAAAACAAACTTCAGATTCGTGTTCAGCGACCTCGATTACCCCCAGGGCCGAAGTTTCGCGCCGCTTGAACGCCATCCTCAAAAAATCGATAATATCGATCGATATCGATTGATCCGACTTCAAATTCGTGTTCAGCGACCTCGATTACCCCCAGGACCAAAGTTTCGCGCCGCTTGAACGCTATCCTCAAAAAATCGATAATATCGATCGATATCGATTGGTCGACTTCAAATTCGACTTCAGCGACCTCGATTACCCCCAGGGCCAAAGTTTCGCGCCGCTTGAACGCCATCCTCAAAAAATCGATAATATCGATCGATATCGATTGGTCGACTTCAAATTCGAGTTCAGCGACCTCGATTACCCCCAGGGCCAAAGTTTCGCGCCACTTGAGCGCCATTCTCAAAAAATCGATAATATCGATCGATATCGATTGGTCGACTTCAGATTCGTGTTCAGCGACCTCGATTACCCCCAGGGCTGAAGTTTCGTGCCGCCTGAACAAAATCCTCAAAAAATCGATAATATCGATCGATATCGATTGGTCGTCTTCAAATTCGAGTTCAGCGACCTCGATTACCCCCAGGGCCAAAGTTTCGCGCCACTTGAGCGCCATCCTCAAAAAATCGATAATATCGATCGATATCGATTGGTCGACTTCAAATTCGAGTTCAGCGACCTCGATTACCCCCAGGGCCAAAGTTTCGCGCCACTTAAACGCCATCCTCAAAAAATCGATAATATCGATCGATATCGATTGGTCGACTTCAGATTCGTGTTCAGCGACCTCGATTACCCCCACGGCCAAAGTTTCGCGCCACTTGAGCGTCATCCTCAAAAAATCGATAATATCGATCGATATCGATTGGTCGACTTCAGATTCGAGTTCAGCGACCTCGATTACCCCCACGGCCAAAGTTTCGCGCCACTTGAGCGTCATCCTCAAAAAATCGATAATATTGATCGATATCGATTGGTCGACTTCAAATTCGAGTTCAGCGACCTCGATTACCCCCAGGGCCGAAGTTTCGCGCCGCTTAAACGCCATCCTCAAAAAATCGATAATATCGATCGATATCGATTGGTCGACTTCAGATTCGAGTTCAGCGACCTCGATTACCCCCACGGCCAAAGTTTCGCGCCACTTGAGCGTCATCCTCAAAAAATCGATAATATTGATCGATATCGATTGGTCGACTTCAAATTCGAGTTCAGCGACCTCGATTACCCCCAGGGCCGAAGTTTCGCGCCGCTTAAACGCCATCCTCAAAAAATCGATAATATCGATCGATATCGATTGGTCGACTTCAGATTCGTGTTCAGCGACCTCGATTACCCCCACGGCCAAAGTTTCGCGCCACTTGAGCGTCATCCTCAAAAAATCGATAATATCGATCGATATCGATTGGTCGACTTCAGATTCGTGTTCAGCGACCTCGATTACCCCCAGGGCCGAAGTTTCGCGCCGCTTAAACGCCATCCTCAAAAAATCGATAATATCGATCGATATCGATTGGTCGACTTCAGATTCGTGTTCAGCGACCTCGATTACCCCCAGGGCTGAAGTTTCGTGCCGCCTGAACAAAATCCTCAAAAAATCGATAATATCGATCGATATCGATTGGTCGACTTCAAATTCGAGTTCAGCGACCTCGATTACCCCCAGGGCCAAAGTTTCGCGCCACTTGAGCGTCATCCTCAAAAAATCGATAATATCGATCGATATCGATTGGTCGACTTCAGATTCGAGTTCAGCGACCTCGACTACCCCCACGGCCAAAGTTTCGCGCCACTTGAGCGTCATCCTCAAAAAATCGATAATATCGATCGATATCGATTGGTCGACTTCAGATTCGTGTTCAGCGACCTCGATTACCCCCAGGGCCGAAGTTTCGCGCCGCTTAAACGCCATCCTCAAAAAATCGATAATATCGATCGATATCGATTGGTCGACTTCAGATTCGTGTTCAGCGACCTCGATTACCCCCAAGGCTGAAGTTTCGTGCCGCCTGAACAAAATCCTCAAAAAATCGATAATATCGATCGATATCGATTGGTCGACTTCAGATTCGTGTTCAGCGACCTCGATTACCCCCAGGGCTGAAGTTTCGTGCCGCCGACGTGTTCGGCACGTCTACGGCACGCCATGCAGGGTTGCCGACGTGTTTGGCACGTCTACGGC
The DNA here is from genome assembly GCA_947359475.1 of Heligmosomoides polygyrus bakeri. Lineage (NCBI taxonomy): Eukaryota > Metazoa > Nematoda > Chromadorea > Rhabditida > Heligmosomidae > Heligmosomoides > Heligmosomoides polygyrus. Next base: position 60,158,240 of record OX375867.1, on the reverse strand, counting down.
ATCGCCAGGCACGGTTGCCGACGTGTTCGGCACGTCTCCGGCTCGCCATGCACGGTTGCCGACGTGCTCGGCACGTCTACGGCTCGCCATGCACGGTCGCCGACGTGTTAGGCACGTCTACGGCTCGCCATGCATGGTTGCCGACGTGTTTGGCACGTCTACGGCTCGCCATGCGCGGTCGCCGACGTGTTCGGCACGTCTACGGCTCGCCATGCGCGGTCGCCGACGTGTTCGGCACGTCTGCGGCTCGCCATGCGCGGTCGCCGACGTGTTCGGCACGTCTGCGGCTCGCCATGCGCGGTCGCCGACGTGTTCGGCACGTCTGCGGCTCGCCATGCGCGGTCGCCGACGTGTTTGGCACGTCTACGGCTCGCCATGCATGGTTGCCGACGTGTTTGGCACGTCTACGGCTCGCCATGCATGGTTGCCGACGTGTTTGGCACGTCTACGGCTCGCCATGCGCGGTCGCCGACGTGCTCGGCACGTCTACGGCTCGCCATGCGCGGTCGCCGACGTGTTCGGCACGTCTGCAGCTCGCCATGCGCGGTCGCCGACGTGTTCGGCACGTCTGCGGCTCGCCATGCGCGGTCGCCGACGTGTTCGGCACGTCTGCGGCTCGCCATGCGCGGTCGCCGACGTGTTCGGCACGTCTGCGGCTCGCCATGCGCGGTCGCCGACGTGTTCGGCACGTCTGCGGCTCGCCATGCACGGTCGCCGACGTGTTCGGCTGCCGCGCCCCAACTCAGTGGGACGGACGGACGGTGTGACACACACAGTGACACACACACACACAGTGACACACGCTTGCTGCTTTATATATAGTAGGAATATCGATCGATATCGATTGGTCGACTTCAGATTCGTGTTCAGCGACCTCGATTACCCCCAAGGCTGAAGTTTCGTGCCGCCTGAACAAAATCCTCAAAAAATCGATAATATCGATCGATATCGATTGGTCGACTTCAGATTCGTGTTCAGCGACCTCGATTACCCCCAGGGCTGAAGTTTCGTGCCGCCGACGTGTTCGGCACGTCTACGGCACGCCATGCAGGGTTGCCGACGTGTTTGGCACGTCTACGGCTCGCCATGCACGGTCGCCGACGTGTTAGGCACGTCTACGGCTCGCCATGCGCGGTCGCCGACGTGTTCGGCACGTCTGCGGCTCGCCATGCGCGGTCGCCGACGTGTTCGGCACGTCTGCGGCTCGCCATGCGCGGTCGCCGACGTGTTCGGCACGTCTACGGCACGCCATGCAGGGTTGCCGACGTGTTTGGCACGTCTACGGCATCGCCAGGCACGGTTGCCGACGTGTTCGGCACGTCTCCGGCTCGCCATGCACGGTTGCCGACGTGCTCGGCACGTCTACGGCTCGCCATGCACGGTCGCCGACGTGTTAGGCACGTCTACGGCTCGCCATGCATGGTTGCCGACGTGTTTGGCACGTCTACGGCTCGCCATGCGCGGTCGCCGACGTGTTCGGCACGTCTACGGCTCGCCATGCGCGGTCGCCGACGTGTTCGGCACGTCTGCGGCTCGCCATGCGCGGTCGCCGACGTGTTCGGCACGTCTGCGGCTCGCCATGCGCGGTCGCCGACGTGTTCGGCACGTCTGCGGCTCGCCATGCGCGGTCGCCGACGTGTTTGGCACGTCTACGGCTCGCCATGCATGGTTGCCGACGTGTTTGGCACGTCTACGGCTCGCCATGCATGGTTGCCGACGTGTTTGGCACGTCTACGGCTCGCCATGCGCGGTCGCCGACGTGCTCGGCACGTCTACGGCTCGCCATGCGCGGTCGCCGACGTGTTCGGCACGTCTGCGGCTCGCCATGCGCGGTCGCCGACGTGTTCGGCACGTCTGCGGCTCGCCATGCGCGGTCGCCGACGTGTTCGGCACGTCTGCGGCTCGCCATGCGCGGTCGCCGACGTGTTCGGCACGTCTGCGGCTCGCCATGCACGGTCGCCGACGTGTTCGGCTGCCGCGCCCCAACTCAGTGGGACGGACGGACGGTGTGACACACACAGTGACACACACACACAGTGACACACGCTTGCTGCTTTATATATAGTAGGAATATCGATCGATATCGATTGGTCGACTTCAGATTCGTGTTCAGCGACCTCGATTACCCCCAAGGCTGAAGTTTCGTGCCGCCTGAACAAAATCCTCAAAAAATCGATAATATCGATCGATATCGATTGGTCGACTTCAGATTCGTGTTCAGCGACCTCGATTACCCCCAGGGCTGAAGTTTCGTGCCGCCGACGTGTTCGGCACGTCTACGGCACGCCATGCAGGGTTGCCGACGTGTTTGGCACGTCTACGGCTCGCCATGCACGGTCGCCGACGTGTTAGGCACGTCTACGGCTCGCCATGCGCGGTCGCCGACGTGTTCGGCACGTCTGCGGCTCGCCATGCGCGGTCGCCGACGTGTTCGGCACGTCTGCGGCTCGCCATGCGCGGTCGCCGACGTGTTCGGCACGTCTACGGCACGCCATGCAGGGTTGCCGACGTGTTTGGCACGTCTACGGCATCGCCAGGCACGGTTGCCGACGTGTTCGGCACGTCTCCGGCTCGCCATGCACGGTTGCCGACGTGCTCGGCACGTCTACGGCTCGCCATGCACGGTCGCCGACGTGTTAGGCACGTCTACGGCTCGCCATGCATGGTTGCCGACGTGTTTGGCACGTCTACGGCTCGCCATGCGCGGTCGCCGACGTGTTCGGCACGTCTACGGCTCGCCATGCGCGGTCGCCGACGTGTTCGGCACGTCTGCGGCTCGCCATGCGCGGTCGCCGACGTGTTCGGCACGTCTGCGGCTCGCCATGCGCGGTCGCCGACGTGTTCGGCACGTCTGCGGCTCGCCATGCGCGGTCGCCGACGTGTTTGGCACGTCTACGGCTCGCCATGCATGGTTGCCGACGTGTTTGGCACGTCTACGGCTCGCCATGCATGGTTGCCGACGTGTTTGGCACGTCTACGGCTCGCCATGCGCGGTCGCCGACGTGCTCGGCACGTCTACGGCTCGCCATGCGCGGTCGCCGACGTGTTCGGCACGTCTGCAGCTCGCCATGCGCGGTCGCCGACGTGTTCGGCACGTCTGCGGCTCGCCATGCGCGGTCGCCGACGTGTTCGGCACGTCTGCGGCTCGCCATGCGCGGTCGCCGACGTGTTCGGCACGTCTGCGGCTCGCCATGCGCGGTCGCCGACGTGTTCGGCACGTCTGCGGCTCGCCATGCACGGTCGCCGACGTGTTCGGCTGCCGCGCCCCAACTCAGTGGGACGGACGGACGGTGTGACACACACAGTGACACACACACACAGTGACACACGCTTGCTGCTTTATATATAGTAGGATTCCTACCTGCCAAGGTCTTCCAGCTTTAAGGGGTGGACCAGGAGAGGTCAGCCAAGAAACCTCGTCAGACCTACGCTCGGTTCGACTACGGTTTTAACCAAGTCTTGCTCCTTCGTCCTCAATTTTCGGCAGGGCTTTAACCAGTCTCCATACTACTGTGCAGAGGAGGATAGTATTTTTTTGTCTTAAGTCACCCTTTCCGAAATTCATCATACCTCGTGGCTTGAAGCAAGACTGGACAGAAACGTCAGAAAGGGTTTGACGAGCTGCAATAGGTTGTGAACACAACCTTAGATGAAGCAGGAGTGCTGCTGACATTTTCCTGAGCGCTGTCTGGGATGTGACTGATATTCAGTAACTCTCACTCGCTTTGGAAAAACACAGAATTATGTCATGCATTTGACCGCATTTTGGGCAGTTGGGCTTTTGACAATCATAACTGTTGTGATTGTACGAAAAGCATTTCCAACATTTTTTGGCCTCTTTGATTAATGCTTTCCGGGAACTAACATTGACTATTTTCCGCACACACAGTTGTCTCGTTTGAGTAACTGTGGGCATCATCAATTTCTTCATGCCTTTGCCCGGTGGAATTTCCATTTTGGGCTGATGAGGAGGTTTGCTCTACATCTGTGTTGGTTCTACCCAACTTTCGTGCCAGTTTACTGAGTTGATTTTTTGCTTCATTTACTCTTGTTCCGAGCACATTCTATCGCTATATTTTGCCTCACTCTCCATTTCTTCAATCTCGGAGGTGAGGTCTTTTTTGCTGGTTTTCGACTTCGCATCGTCGGTGGGCAGTCGTTTGGCACGCCGTGCTGCCCGCCGCCCACTTCCCGCCCTGCCCGCGCCGCCCTATTTGGGCAAGTTTGCTGCGCGCGAAACCGTCGTTAATTGGCGTGAAGCCGTCCAAAAGCCTAACAGCTGGTAGGAGACTATTGGGAAGCGCATCTCGGGGAACTCTGAAGTCATTTTCCAGTCGGTTCGGTTATGGAGGCAGTTGAGGGAAGAAGGACGTCGCTCTTCTCTCTAGATTCTTTCAATTTTCAACTAGAGGCTATGGGTGATTCCAGTCAGGAGTTCTACATTGAAGGCTTATTCGTAATTGTGCGCAAAACCGGCTCACCACACTCTCTTTCCAAGGATCAGACAATTCCTCTTGTGTTGAAGAACATTCTAGTGGTCGAGTTGTTGTCATGACATATCTCGCTAAGATGTTGCTGTACTTGTCGGAAAACGCGAAAGACGCCTTAGTACTGAGCAATGTGGCGGGACCTGAAGAATGCCTTGGCGCTGCAGCTGAAAACTCTTTTCCTCCTAATATGGTGAACAAGATTCTGACTTCTGTCTCAAGAACGAAATCAGTTCAGGATAGCGCTACAGGGCCAAGGGAAGTGATTAGAAATGCGATGCCTCCATGATAACAGGGACCTGGACATCTTGTCCTCTGCGCGCCCCTCGCCAGCCCCTTTCTGAGGGCGGTGTATCTACTTTCTACTCTATAAAATCGTTTCTATGCTCCCTTGCAGCAAGTTTACCTTGCTGCAGTATACTTCAGACTGGTCTTCGTCATCTCCTGTAGCGGAGACTTCTTCTACATATGGCGCGAATCTCTCCACGAGCGTATGCAGGAACTGAGAGCTCAGTTCGATTGGCCTTTTATAAAAGGCCAAGGACATGTTTGCAATTGAGCGCCCTTAATTGAACTTTTCAGTAGAGTTAACTATTTATTAATGATAAAAGGCTGTTTAGGCCGATGCTCCAAACCTGTGATGGGGTTCTGCTCTTTGAACCTATGGTAGGGTTCTGAACCTATGGTGGGCTCTGTTTTTGGGCTTGGTTATCCAAATCTTGAAGTGCAACAGTTTATTATCGCGCAAAGTATGTGTACACAATTTCTTCGTGCTACGGCTATTTATACCGAGAGCCCATCACTCCCGTATCAATCGCGCAGGCCTTTCTTTGGAACCCTGCGATTGATACGGGCACTTTCTCTGCTATCTTAGACATCAACACACATGAGAAATACAATGGAGGTCACGCGAAGCTGGACAGCCCCTTGTATTGGAAACTACTGTATTGGTCCCTTTGTATTGGAATAATTGCTTGCTTGTCATCTGCGATCATCGGATGGTGTGACCTGTTAAGCTCCTCTGGCTGCCCTGAAGTGATGCTTTAGGCGTCTTTTGCCAGACCTGTGAGGTCCAAAATGTTTAAGGTCAAACTACTCAATTTTCGATTAAAACAGTATATGAAAATCACCATTGTTTGGACAGCAAGAATGCTGTAAACAACGGTCTAGCGGCCGAAAACGTCTGGTTGTCTCCAAATCCAGTAGACATTGGCCGTCTTCTTATCTTCTTTAGGCCTTCTTCAGAAACATTCCCAGCTCCGAGTGTTTACAACGGCTGGCAATAAAAGACAAGGAAATTATGCGTACCGCTACACATACCAACATATTAGAAACGTGAACCTGCTAGCATTGTCTTGAAACCTACCCGAAAAAGTCTGTCATCAAGTCATCAAACTACGAAAACTGCGACGAAAACAACACTGGAATCGTAACAAGCGTTCCCGAAAACAGTGCACCTACTTGTACCTTATAAACCACCCTCTTATGCGTGAGACAAGTCTCGGTCCTCTTGGCTCAACCAGCAAACGCGCAGGAATCACGTGTGCAGCTGCCACGACTGCTCGCCCGCGCAAGATCCCAGCGCTGGAAACACCGCCCCCAAAATCGTGCGCATTACCGACGGAAGGTCCACCAGGTCATACATCAAGCGGTTAAGGTTGCTCAGACATATATCGATCGATATTATTGTCGATTCTCTCCCAGACTTAATCGATCGGGGCGGCTGTTGCATGGTTCTGATGGCCGGCGAAAGGTCGCTCGCACATATATCAATCGATATTATTGATCGTCTGAGTGATGCCATCGTTCCTCTCTCAGACTTCATCGATCGGGGTGGGTGTTGCGTGATTGTGTTGGGGCTATCGAAGGTCGCTCAGACATTTACTATAGATCGATATTGGCGGTGCTATCGGTTTTCTCCCCACTTAACTGATCGGAGTGGGTGTTGATTGATTATGATGGCTTACGGAAAAGCTTCACTGCATGGAGAAGTTTTGATCAGACAGTCAATATCGATCGATATTATCGATAATTTGAGAGACGCGACATTATTTCCCATCTTTGGCCGCGAGCGGTTGTATCTGTAAGTGCTTCTTCGCTATACCATGAATAAACCAACATTGAAGAAAATAAACTGTTCAGATACTGAAGTAAGGCATACTGCAGTAATTTGCAGGCTATCTTAACAACTTCCTTTGAACGGATTTTTGCAGAAGTCAAGAAGACAGCAGGATATCATATCACGCATAACAGCTTTAGAAGCAAAAGCGGGTACAAAGAATATCAGTCCTTCTGTGCAAGAAATTCTTCTTTACTCCACAATAGTGAAAGTTAAGAACATAAAATCGATGAAAAGCATAGAATGATCACTTGGGTAGAGATCGATGAGAAGAACAGTGAGGAAGACACGAGGCGATTTGATCGTGAAATTCTTAAAGAGGAAATAGTCACCTCGGGTAATGATGAACTGATTCGTGAATTCAATTCTGGAGAATAACAGTAAACCGCTTTCCGGCTACCGGGGAAGAATAATCAAAATAACACTGTCTAATCAGAATCTAAGAGACCAACTCCTTGCTCATATGCAAACTGGCAGAAAAACCTCACCAAGTGTTTTGTTCATTCATATGCACGAAGGGACTACACATACGAAGAGCTTGAGCTAAACAGAGCACTACGGAAGGAAGCGGGAGAATTAAACGCTAGAGAAGGCCAGCTAGTTTACATAGTTCGAGACTTCGACATCATAAAACATAAATTCCCCGCGAACAGCCAAGGCGTTGTATTGTCTCACACAATATAGCGGTGTCATCAGGGTCTCTCGTAAATAACCAAAATAATTATCCATGTGTGTCAGATGATCCACAACCATAAAATGTAAACATCACAACCGGTCCTAATCTCTGCCTCAGTGGTTTTTCTAATAGTTCTGATAAGATCACTGTCAGCAAGAATTTCTCGAACGAAGTTCTCCTATTCGATGCCCCTTCAATATCTATCTACCTCTACCACCATATAATTGAGTTAGCGGTCGATGACGTTTGAGTGATCTAATGCCGAAGGGTGGAGAACTGACAGCGACTAGAAGGGAGCGACCTGGAGGGCATCGGGATGGGGGGGGGGGTCGATAGGGGGAACGCTGAAGCAGGCCAGGAGCTGGCACCAAGAAGGGTTCAGGCAATAAGGAGGGACCAGTAGGGACTTGCCTATCGGGGGGGGGGGGAGGCAGTAAGGAGGGTCAGCAAGGGGATCCATTACCAGTAAGGGAGACCGGATTTGGAAGATGTTACACCGATGTCGCGCAATGGGCGTTCGCTCGCCGTCGTCGTGTCGTGAGCGTGGAAGGACTACTTACAAGGGAGGCCCATGAAATTCCCCAAAGATTCTCAACGTGACCTATATGGTCTTGTAGAGCATCGGACGAGGATCACATAAGTGTGCTTCGTTTTTACTACGGGCCACTGGGTGGTCCGAAGCAAAAACAAAGCACAGCTCTGTGATTCTCGTCCGATGCTCTACAAGACCATATAGGTCTCGTTGAGAGAATCTTTGGGGGAAGTTCATGGGCTTCCCTTGTTAGTTACAGTAGAGTAGCAGGGAGGATTCCGAGGGGGGTGGGGGGGGGGGGGGAGGAGGCAGGGGAGGAATCTGCCTGAACCTGGAGTCGGGACCAGGACGAGGAACCAACAAGAAGGGAGCCGTACGGGAATTCGTACGGGGAACAAGGAATCTGCTATATGCATAGCTCCTTTATGTTCGACACGGCGGCGACTGCGCGCGCTCGTGAGCTTCTGGATTCGGAAGCCGGGTCTTCTGAGTTTCTAGATCCAGAAGACGTGTCGCTTATGTCGCGCAAGAAGCGTCATGATTTTGAATACGTGTTACCGACGTCTGCCGTGAGCATGGCAGGCCCAGTAAGGGGGTGGTGGGGGCAATAAGGAGCCTCTAGGGATGGACCAGAAGAGCGACCAGCAAGGAAAGGAACAACCTGGAGGAGGGACTAGACGGAGAAACCAAGAAGAGACCAATAGGGGTCAATAGTGGAAACAAAGAAGTGGGCCAGGAGTTGGGACCAGGAAGGTGGGGGACTAAAGAGGGGAGAGAAGACCAGTAAAGGCGGACGAGCAATTAGATCCAGTAAAAGAAGCGAGTGAGGGGAACTTGGCTTCGGAAGACATGTCAACAGCATCTGAAAACGCTAGCTCTTGAGCATGAGAACGGTTGCGGAGGAGCAACCTGAGGAACAGAAGTACTGCGCAGCACAAAGCAATGACGTTAATGGCCTGTCCGGAGAGGATGTCTGTGATGAACGCACGGAAGTGGTGAACGGCTTGATGCCGATAATGTATGCTCCAGGTCCTAGATGTTACCGAATTTTATGTTTTACAAGAATTACTTTCCTGCTGTGAGTGATGATGCAAAGTCGCGCGAAACGCGCAAGTGCGAGACACGCTGTTAGGCGTGTCGCAACACTTGTATGTAGGAAGATTCCTGATTTACACTATATTCTTTCAACGCACCACTTGTGGTTTTCATTACGGAATCTTGGTATAAACATAACCTTATTCATGATGCTACGTTATGCTCGAATCCATCGTGTAACATTTACAGATGCGACTGCGAAGGCACGATGAATGGCGGAGGTGTTGTAGCCCTGGTACATAAAAAGTTATCTCATCACCAGCCGTTCAGCGGCCTAGCGGTCGCCGACGACTGGTTGGGGCTTTGCCCCCAAACCCTGAGAAGAGAACGCTCCGACCATCTTCTTTTCCCAACTTTTAGACCTTCATACCTTCATTGCGATAAAGAACTATATAGGGTACAGCCGTGAGAGCGGTCTGTCGGCTGCACTGATGGCTTCTCAACGGCTTCGCCGTAGTAATAACTTCTCATCATCAATTTTAACTGCAACCTATGTCATGGCTTCCGCAGGAAGAACACCTTAACTGCTTCGATTGCGGCAAGTTAGAAAAATGAATGACATCCATGTATAATTTGATCGATATCGATTGATGGTGATCGATAGCTCAAAAACAAACTTCAGATTCGTGTTCAGCGACCTCGATTGCCCCTGGGCTGAAGTTTCGTGCCACTTGAACGACACCCGCAAAGAATCGATAATGTCGATCGATATCGATTGCCTCCCCTGCTGTGAACGCCTCCCGTCGACGATCATCTAAATGCCCAGGCACGGTTGCCGACGTGTTCGGCACGTCTACGGCTCGCCATGCGCGGTTACCGACGTGTTCGCCACGTCTACGGCTCGCCATGCACGGTTGCCGAGTGTTCGGCACGTCTTCTGAATCCCTACGCACGTTGGACGACGTCTTGAGCACGACATCTGAGTCCCTACACTCCGTACTTGGTCCGCATTCACACCCTGACGCATTGCCCACTGAATATATCGTGAACTTGGGTGATCCGCCGCCAAGTTATAAGTTCGCCAGCAATCGCCCATGGTTAAGCTGAAATAAAACCCGGCTGACATACGCAGCACTGTCGTAGGCATCTCTTGGCTTCAGTCCCCCCTCCTCGTGACGGACACGTGACATTAGCCGATTATATATAGGTAAGATCTGCTCTGCTCACGAAACTTCACTCCTCACTGCCAATGCCTCACCCTAGTTGTTAACAATGAACAAAATGTTACGTATTTCATACTTGTTTACCCAAGCCCCGCTTGTGATTCTTTAGCATTCCACGAAACGTTAGCATATGTTGCTGGTATCCTTGATGAAGGCGTAAACTGTATAATTGTATGAGATATGAATTTTCCCATGATTGATCGGTCTCAAGTTACCTGTACAAGAAAAGTTTATGGATCACCTCGCGAGTTTCAGCAATTCTGCAATGAGTATGCTCTCTCTCAACTGGTTAGTGTTCCTACTTTCGGATGCAACATATTGGACAATAACTAATCACAACGACATCGTTCGCGAAGTGAAAACCATTGCACCTTTCTCCACCTCTGATCACAATGCGTCAATTCAGATGGTTTTAAGCAAAGCTCGAGTCGCACTTACTATGATTTCATTAGTGGGGACTATACTGCCATTTGTGAAAATCTTTCGCAAACCAACTGGCGCAAACTTATTTCCCAATGTGAATCAGCAGAGCAGTGTCACGCCATCTACTAGCAACACTGGCATAGTCTTATTAGAGAATACATTCCATTGAAATATGCCAACGATGAAGAATCTCGCTATCCAATAAGAATAAGAAAACTTGCTTTTAAAGTAAAGAAATTGTACAAGGTTCGACTAATTATTGGTATCCAGAAGTACAATCGTTTCTCAAGAAAACTGAAAAGAGAGCTGGCCTGCCTTAGTTTACAAAGAGAAGAAAGGATAGCTGATTCAAAGAATCTAAAAGCTTTTTATAACTTCGTTAACAGCAGGCTCAAATCAAAAAACAACATTCTTTCTATTTTCAATGAGAACGGTGAACTTTGTAAATCCGATATCGAAAAGGCAAACGTGTTTGCTTCATACTTCAAATCAGTTTACAAAAAAACATCCGGATGTGAGTTAACATTGCCCAAAATTTACCTCATCAAAATCAGATTTTCTTGATATTAACAGCGATTTAGTATACATAATATTAACTAGCTTATCTGCTCGAAACTTGACCCCACCTGACGATATTCCATACATTTTTTCTTGAAAAAGCCGCTGTTGGATTAATCCCAGCACTAACGCTTTTTAATTTGTTCCTACTTCATGGTGATGTTCCTTCATTATGGAGAAAAAGTATCGTTGAACCTGTATTCAAAAAGGGTGACAAAACTGACCTTAAAAACTACAGACCCATTTGTCTGACCTCTTTATCTAGTAAAGTTCTTGAAAGAATTGCACGCGAACAGATCTATAATTGTTTGAAAACAAACAATCTCATCACGAATTTTCAACATCGTTTCCTTCAAAAGAAATCTACTATTACAGCTCTCTTTTCAACTATCCCTGCTTGGCAAAGGATAATGGATGCTAGAGGCTACATTACTGCTGTTATATTGATTACGCAAAAGCCTTCGACACTATCAACCTGAGTCTTCTGCTTTCAAAACTCTAGACCTACGGCATTGAAACGTGCCTTTTAAGGTTTTTGCAATCATTTCTTACTGGGGAACTCAAATTGTTATGGTTAAAAATGCTATTTCGAATACCTACGAGACTTTGAGCGTGGTTCCTCAAGGAACATGCTTGGGACCTTTAATGTTTCTGCTCTATATCAATGATTTGCCTAATTGTCCTCCTTTCGGCGTATCGTGTTCCATATATGCTGACGATTCCAAAATCTATTCCATTAATAATCCCAATGGACTTCACCAAGCTTTAGATGCCGTACACGCATGGTCTACGAAGTGGATGCTTGACATCTCACACGAAAAAAAAAACTTTAGTAATGTGCATCGGGAGCTCTCACCCAAGAGATTTTTCGTTTTTCTTGGGAATTTTTTTTTTGTTGAGGAACACAAAATTTGTACGAGACCTGGGCATCATATACTCTGATTCACTTTGTTTCGAAGACTATTTTGATGAAACAATAACAACAGCATGTAGAAGATCCAATTTTATTTTGCGAGCTTTTCATACTCACAGTATGTCTACACTTTTCAAGCTTTTTTCCACGTATGTAAGACCACTTTTGGAATATTGTGCACCAATATGGTCGCCTTCTAAGATTGCCTACAATGAAAAAATCGAAAAAGTGCAGAATAAAATCCACCAACGCAATTTTCTCAAGAAACGGTTTGTATCATGTCAGTTATAAAGAGAGACTTGCAACGCTTGGTGAAAACTCACTTAAGATGCGAAGAATTTTGTATGATCAATATCTCGTATTCAATGTTCTCTCTGCGTGTTTTGATATTGGTAAAAGAGAAATATTCAATTTCTTAGCTTTTGCTGAAAGAACAAGAGGTCATCCATTCCGCATACTCATAGGGAGAGTTCGCTCCCAAAAGTTCCTTGGCTCTTTTCTAGTAAGAGCTACAAAAACATGGAATAGCCTAGCGCAATAGTTTTTCGTCATCCCCAGCTAATTTTAATCATAAACTTGAAGCGCATCTCAAACAAAACCGTTTTTCCTGACGTTTCTTTTCTCTCAATCCCTGATAGCTATTCAATGCTAGCGAATCATTCTCAATATCTTGGAAGCTATGTGGAGTTAGCCTGGTAGTAAAATGAAGTAATTCTCTTACAATTCTCTTACAGACAACATTTATTTATATGAAGTGTGCTTAACTTTCTAAATAAATTAACAGTGCCTTCGCTTCGACTGAATGAAAATTTATATTTGTAAAAAAATCATGTTAAAGCAATGCGGAACTCAAAAAGTTTCACGAATTATTTTCAGCTCTTGTTCTTAGAACTTGTGATGAAGCCTTCTGCACAGTTTCTCAATTCTTTGTCGATGACATTCAACAACAAGTCAAAAACTTTCTTAAACATATAGGACATTTGAGGAATTAACTACAAGTTAGTTTAAAAACAAATCAGCGATATTTTGTTAAATACCTTTTTCAGTGAGTCAACTGCTCTTCTTTTTGAAAAAAAAAAACACTTCTCGCGTTAGTCTAGGAAGAAATCTTTTCTTGCAAATCTTCAGAAACAGCGCTTTTCCTGTAATATCTTGTGATCAATTAATTTTGCATCTCTTTTGGTACAATAATTGCTCTTCACTTTTGCTTTTCTTTGAAGAGCGAACTTTTGCAGTGATTCTTGTGCTCAACTTGTTTTGTACCTTTTTGGGCTCAATAAATGCTCATGTTCATGTCCATGCTCATGCTATCGGCTTTCTCTCAGAACTAACCAATCAGGGTGGGAGTTGCGTGATTATAATGGTCGACGGAAGCGCTTCGCAGCAATTTGGGCGCTTCGATCGAGCAGTCAATATTGGTCGGTATTATCGATATTTTGAATGCGATGCTGAATTTCTCTCAGATGCATTGGAGGAAGGAAATCAATGGGAGACGGGAAATCCCACCATATGTAAAGGAGGAAGGCATGAGTCTCATTTTGTAGTGGTTCTTCAATAGCAAAAATAAAGTCCCTTCCCTTTCTCCCCAAGTTTTCGACTACACCAGGCTCTCGTATATAATTCTTCCCTTACGTCTCCTGGCCAATGTCATAATCTGGAAGATGCTCCTTTTGATTTGGAGAAATTGTTCACTTTGATCTCAAGAGCATACTTACTTCGCGCGCTGGGTTACTAAGCTATTTCTACCTGCCCAGGCCCTTCCAATTTTCAGCGGCGAACCAGAACAGGTGAGCGAGCGAAGAAAGTTGGTGGGACCTATGCTCGGTTCGACTATCATTTCAACCAAGTCTCGCCTCTAGGTCCTCAATTTTCGGCAGTGCTTTGACCAGTTTCCATACTACTATGTAGTATTTTTGTCTTGAGTCTCCTTTTCCGAAATTCATCACTCTTCGTGGCATAAAGCAGGATGACTGGACGGAAACAGTCAGACATTCAGTTATGCTTGACGAGCTGCAGTGGGTTGTGAGCACAACCCTAGTCGAACCTACCCTGCCCTACCCTGCAGACATTTTCCTGAGTGCTATACAGAGATGTGAGTGATACTCAGCAACCAATCAATCAGTAGTAGGCATTCTTTTTGCGTGTTCGACTTCGACGCTATGGATGCTTCCTTACCCAGCGTTGGTTACCGGCGAAACCGCCGACGTACGCTGGGTGAGGAAGCATGCCTAGCTACGTTACTACTTAGCTGGCACCACCTGTGCACAGGCGATATTACTTCCCATCTTCGAACGTCGGTAAAGCTCTGGGCTGCGGGTGTCTCTTACTTTCTTGGGCCATGCTGCTCTCTGCATCGTCCTCCCCATCGCTGGCCGTGTGCTGCTGATCGCCTGTTCACTCTACACGCACAAGGTCTATTTTTTATGGGATCTTACACGAGGTGAAGCTCATCATCGATCTGTTCTGCCATTCGTGCACGAAGTGAGCACAGAAGTAGATATTCTCAGTCGTCTTCTCTCCTTTTGAAAACTCGACATGCCGCTCGATTCCTTCTGCCGGCTCAGATCGTTAGTATGTTATCTGACATCGGGAGCGGGTTTCGTTGAGTCTGAATGGAGCACTAGAAATTCTTTCAATTCGCATAAGCGTCATTATTTTTTCCTATTCGTTTTGTTGTTAGGTATTCGACTATTTTTGGGCCGGATAATGAACAACAATTGAGCTGGCTCCTCAGGCTGAGGCGTGGTGTTGGATGGTCTGTGTAGAAGAACCTTTAAAATCGTGAGAATAACTGTGAACAATAACAGAAAGCATTTGAATCCAGAAATTCTCGAGATATTCTCATGGCTCCAGTTTCCACGCCCCCGATTTCTCATGCCTCCCCCCCCCCCAATAGCATGAGAAAAATGCCGCATTTCTGACGGGCTTACCCTGATATATCCGCTTTTAAAATTTTGGAGTTTAAATCGCACGACTCCAAGGTTGCGGAACCCACGAAATTGTTGAACACCAGAAAAGTGGACAAATACATGTAGGCGGAGTTTCCGCTAGTTTAGAACACCTCGCGGATGCCTCTTTGGCCTTTGTCTTACCATCGCTCACCCCGAGCGACGCCTAATGATGTGCACCCATATCGACTCCATCGCGCCGCCCGATCGATATGGGAGCATATCATTAGGCGTCGCTCGGGGTGAGCGATTGTATGACAAAGGCCTTTGAGGACTGGCGACAAGTCGTGGCGACAGTGTTGCGCGGGCACCTACGCAGTTCGTGGCTACCCGCACAACACTGTCGCCGCGACTCGTCGCCGGTAGTATGCCACAAGCCTAAGGCCGGGGGCATACATCCATCGCAGCCATCGCGATGCTCAGTTCATGACCCTTCTACCGCGCGCGATCGAATAGTCAAAACGAACCCCGCCGCGGCCGCCGCAATGCATACTTCCCGTCGCTGCGATTCTATCGCGGTGGCGGGAATTGTGCACGAGGCGTAAGCGATTGATGCTGTGTGTCACGTCGGAGCACGTACAGTACACGTCTGGATTCTCGCAGAGCCCATCTCTCGACGACCTACTATTCGGAACCTCAGACGAGTCTCCTACCGTGCTTCAGACATGTCTGTAAACTAGTCTGTGATCGAGTTTCTTTAGATTTGATGTGACCGAAGCGACATGAGGGCTTGGCGGGCGTCGACAGCTCTCCGTTTTCAGTTTAAGTCTCTGTTCTAGTAGACGGTGCGAGAAGGAGCGTTCGAAATAGGACTTCCAGATTGGTCAAGCGAAGCAGCCTCTGTGATAATCACTCCGTGTTTCCAACGTCGTCGTGCCGCTTGTGGGTAGCTAACCTGGGGATAGGTGCGATATCACATAGTAGTCATATTTTGTGGACCGGGATATTTTAACATTTTCGCGCAATTTTCGCGCGTCGGGCCCGCGGGACCATTTCCTCACCTTAGCTTAGCATAAATCGATTTTTCAAAATGCACACCAGGAATCTGATATCCGTTCACGAAATTTTGTTGTTATTTTTGCAATATTCCCTAAATCCTTTCATTTCCGCAAGGAGCTTCCCTCCTCCCTTCATTTTGATGGTCTAATTGGTGTTTTGATGCGGAACTTAGACTGAAAAATTCTAGAGTTTATTTATTTATTTATTTATTTATTTAAACAAAGACAACAGTCTTGTTTAAAGAATGAGGGAACACAAAAAAAAAACTGTACATACACGACACAACAAAACACAAGAGAATGAGTCATATGCACAATGAATCCGATGACATAATAAGCGTCTGCTGACTGCGCAATATTTTATAATGCTTAAGGTGTGGAAAACCTTTTGCAGACCTGTACAGATAACCTTGACATGTCTTCGTATTTACCTAGCAGCAGATTGAAATCACCAAGTGTTCTGTATGTTAGAAAATCAGATCTGACTCGAGTTTTGGCAACTGAAACTCGAAGCTTAAGCTTTCCTCTTACGGATCTCGTCAGAGCGCCATCAAAGAAATCGGTTGGGTTAACGGGTAACTTGTTGCTAATGATCTTGAACATCATGACCCGATCTGCTGCTTTTCTTCTATTCTTGAGCGACGGTAGGCCAAGTAAGACTGATCTTTGAGAAGCATGTGGAATCTGATCGTAGTTCATTGAAAAGCATCTCATCATAAGTTTTCTAGTGAAGCTATTTTGAACACTTTCCAAAAACTCGATATCTTTCTTCTTAGTTGGATTGAATACCGTGATTCCCGATTCAACAATTGGCCTCACATATGTTTTATAAGCTCGGATATAAATTTCTGGTTGATTTGACTTTAGAGCTCGAAAGAGGTTATATATACGGTAGCCGGCCTTTTTAACGAGAAGTCTGCAGTGCTGTGAAAAGCATAGATTGGACGTTATGATGAATCCCAGATCGCGGGCTTCTTTTACATTGCTTAGAACCTGACCATTAATACTGTATGTTGGGAACTGTGACTGTCTTTTAGATCCAATTGTTAGAAAGCATGTTTTTTCATGTGCAAGTGGTAGACCCCACTTTTCTGCCCAATCGGAGATGTAATTTATCGCGGACTGAAGGGATAGTTCATCAGAAGTGTCTACAATTTTTTTGTAAACCTTCACATCATCTGCGTACATTTTACAGGTGACACCCAGATTGGTAAGATAGTTCGGAGGTTCGTAGGTGTACAGTAAAAATAAGATTGGCGATAACACCGCTCCTTGAGGAACTCCGCTATACGTGGAAAACACTTTCGAAAACTGACCCTTTATGCCAACTTGATATGTTCTGCCAGATAAAAATTCCTTTACCCAACATATAATCATAGGGTGGATTCCTACGGCTTCCATTTTAACCAACAGATTGTTCACCAAGACCCTATCGAAAGCTTTGGCGAAATCAAAATATATAACGTCCGTACGCTTTCTTTCATCTAGCGCCCTTGTCCAGTCATTAAGAGAGGTGAGAAGGGCAATTTCGACTGATCTGCCTTTGAGGAAGCCGTATTGATTTTCCGAAATTATATTGTGATCTTCAAGATGCATTAATATATGTTTCTTGAGTATCTTCTCAAAGGTTCGCGCAAATATAGATGTTATGCTGACTGGCCTGTAATTTCTGGGATCAGACCGCAGAGCTTTTTTGTAAATAGGAGTTACGAATGCATGTTTCCATCTAGCAGGCACCTCAGCTCTAGTATAACTTAGGTTAAATATATGCTCCAAAGGGTAGGCTATATAATAGATGATTTTTTTAATAAAACTAAGAGGGATAAAGTCAGGAGTAACTGAGGAAGACGATGGCCATTTAGATAGAATGTCGATGATTTCGTCCTTATGAAACCACAAGGTACTGCTCATTCTCGGAAAATGCGGAAGATCATCTCTATCATTGCATGTTATACTATCTGAACAAGTATTTCTCTTGTTGAAGACCTTTTGAAATACTTCCCCTAATAAATCCGCTTTTTCTTTTTCTGTCGAAGCCAGTTCACCACTGTCTTTCAACAAACTGGGGATATCATTGCTATTCCCTATACGTGATCTTATAAAATTATAGAAGGCTGTTTTATCCCTTGTTTCTGTCATTTTTCTTTCTATGTAAAGGTTGTAACGATAAACGGCTCTACTAAGTTTGGTGGATAACGACTCATACAGTGACCAGTCATGACTACTACCAGAGGCACGAGCCTTCCTCCAGGCGTAAGAACGACGTTTGTTCAATCTTATGATATAGGTTGGATATCCTTTTTCATCTTCATTGGTTATACGTATGGGCACATACAGATCGATTGTATGGTGAAGGATTGCAAGCAACGTTTCATATAATTGATCAGCCGAGCTACTAGAATTCATTACACCGATCCAATCAATGCTGGCTAGATACGCCTCAATCTGTTGATAGTCAGCGCATTTGAAATCCTGCACCCATTTGGATTCTTTGTTGCCATCAGAAATCGCATCCGACCGCAAGGAAACTAGCTAAGAGGATTAAGACAAAATGCAGTGAACGCAACAAATTCTGTTGTTTAGATTGCTTCCAAACTACTCATAGCTGTTGATTGTCGGTTAAAAATGTAACTTATCGTAATTGAGCGAAATTCGAGAAGCGGATATCAGACTCGTGACCAGCACCTCAAATAACCCCATTCAGGGAGTTTGGTCAAAGGTGGTGACAGCACTAGTTATCGATATGGGTGGTAACCGGTCGCAGTTAACCAAACGGACATCGCCACTGTATTCAGCATCTTAAGTAACCTCCCTAGGCAAAGTTTGGATCGAAATAATACTGTCGCGAGCCATTGCGCGACATTGTCGCGGCGTGTTAAAAGGCGAGCTTTAATAGCAGCCGCTTGTAGTCTAGAACTCATTATTTTTCTCGCGAGCTCCTCGCAGGTATGTATAACCCACCCTAAAGGGTATTTATTAGTTCGCATGGGCATCGTTGCTAAAACCATCTGACAACGAGAATGGTTGGAGAGTAAACGTAGTCGCAGTCCAGCAATTCGCTCTTGCACAACGGTTGTTGGTGCAGATCGGTGTAGTGACTCTGAAACGTTTTGTCACTTTCTCGGGTACTACAAAGCTGCACTTGCAATTTGCTTTGACACTGGGCAGCTCCTCTTGACTAGCGAAATGCTTCTGATTACAGGCAGTCGAACCGGTTGGCGCACCCCTGCACGTCGTGGTGAATGGTCCGGGCCTAGCGCCACCGATCACGGACTACCAGTCGCCCGACGGAGACTACATCGACACCACCAGATCCTGGACGTGAAACCCTGATGTCCGCACCGTGCAACCGCCTCAAGTGTCATTACATTGATAGAGTAAACGGATTATACGGAGAGAATGTGCTGTTGTGTACGAGGAGACTTCAGTCCTACATTTATGTGCTGTGAGGCCTATACAATCTATAGCAACGCTCGCGTGCATTTATCACTGTTTTCAGGAGCCTAGCAATGCTGAGGTCAACGTATAAAACAGCAGAGCCGACAGAGAGATGTTACATTGAGCTGATCCTCTTCTCGAGAGCGTCGAGCTCGTCGGCGATCGGCTTTGGAAGATCGGGTCCAACCTGAACACGTGCAGGATTAGTGATTGAACTTATATGGAAGGGATACGGCGGCTTCTAAAATTTCGGAAATTTGGCACAACGCTGAAGAGGCCGTAGTATGCTTCGAGCTAAAATGCTTCATCATTAATGGACCATTTTAGCGTATGTCGAACCTCTGTGATCGAGTTTGTAAACAACCGATGTATAATGTTTGACAGCAGGCAATCGATGTGATATTCTCATAATTTTTCAATTACCCACTAAAGCAGGGGAAGTACATACAGGGTGCACATTAATTATGGGCCTCAAATAATCGAAGTTACTATGTAGCACAAACAGTTCAGAGCGGAGAATAACATCTCGCAATCTTTATTAAGGACTTTTACAATCAAAAATTACAAGTTTCATTCAGAGTATCCTCCTCTTGCGCGTATGCACCTTCTCAGACGAGTCACGAAGGTGTCGCAGATAGTCCTAATCAAGATCATTTCGCGCTTTCGTGAGTGCAGCTTTGAGCGACTTCAAGTTATTAAATCTTGTATCTGACATCTTCTGCTCTAAAACTGGCCTAACCGAAAAGTCAAGCGGACTAAGGCCTTGTGAATTTGGCGATTCCTTGTGGGTCATGAAATCTGTACGTTGGCGCTGACACCGCTGCTGGGCGGCACTAGACTTCTGTGCAGGAGCCGAGTCTTGCTTAAAGCACCATGGCTTGTCTCCGAAATGAAAAATGGGCCATGGCTTCAAAACTTTCTCCAGGTCCGATTTCAAGTATATTTCCTTATTGATCTTTATTCGAGCATTGACGAACACCAGTGGCGTCTTCCCATCTGAGGTCATCGCAGCCCAAATCATAACGAGCTCGGATGTGCAGTTCTCCCCCTGAGTTTTCCTCTAAAAATGATCTGCCTCTTATCTGCTGCGAGGATCCGATCGTTTTGTAACCCACAATAGGTTCCACTGTGAACATTTTCTCTTCACTGAGAGCTATACTCCGGTGCGTGTCTTCTGCGACGCTTTCGTGACTATTCTGAGAAGCTGCATACGCGCAAGAGGACACTTTGAATGAGGCATGTAATTTTTGATTGTAAAAGTCCTTAATAAAGATTGCGAAGTGTTTTTCTCCGTTTTGAAATGTTTGTGTAATACTACGGAACTTCGATTATTTGAGGCCCATAATTAATGCGCACCCTGTAATAAGGGAGCCCTGCTGTAACGCTGCGTCACTGAGGTTTTGGGAGCGCCATTGATATAACATATTGAATTAAGTATTGTAATTTGCGATTTTTTAACCTAGGAGTGGGAAAATAGGACAGACATAATGTAGCCAGTAGGAAATTATACAAACTGTATGTGGAACTATTAGGTTGATGCATAAATTCTAACATATTTGAAGCGCAAAGTATTTTATTCCATATTATTTATTTATTTATTGTACGTAGTAATCCACGCAAAAAACACAACAACAGAAATCAACCCAAAACAGAGAATACGAGTAGAAAATAGGAGGATGCAATTTGTATAACACCATAATTGACCAAACCAAACTTCTAAGAAACTTTCTGCAGATACCTGTCGATGAGGACTTTGCATTGCCCTATAGAATTTGGTAATCCATTTTTCTTGGAGAATTTCAGGAATTCATTGCCAGCTCGATTTGTGAAAAAAGAAGATCTTATGTTGCTACTAGCCCTAGAAACTAGGATCTTCCACTGAGCGCCTCTTCTGTTGGAATGAGACATTGAATAGAGGGGAAGACGTTAAGGGGAAGACCCACCATGCCTTTTATCATCTTATAAACCGCTACCAAATCGAATTTTTTTCGGCGACAAGCAAGAGTGCGTAAATTGAAGAATTTGTTCCTTCCTGACGCCGGAGGAATGCTATTATAGTCACACCCATATACTCTGATCCAGAGCTTTCTTGTAAAACTGTTTTGCACAGCTTCCAATCTGGCGACATCTCTCTTAGTGGTAGGACTATACACCGTAGTACCATGCTCTAGCATGGGCCTCACGTAGGCCAAGTATGCGGATAATAAATGCGCTATTGAACTAGTTTTCAGAGATTTAAATATATTATGCACAACTCTTTCAGCTCTCTTAGCCGTATAATCACAGTGCTGACTGAAGGAAAGTTTAGTGTTTAGAATAAATCCTAGGTCACGTAAAGAAAGCGCACTATTGAGTTGCTGTCCACCAAAACAATAAGAGTCTCTGTTGTATTGCTGTCCAAGATGAAGCACTTTGCTTTTTTCACCTGATAAGGGAAGCTCCCACCTCCTTGACCAATCCGCAACAGCGTCTATTGCAGACTGGAGGGCAGCGTGGTCATATTATCTAAACAACAACGGCTGATCCCTTGAACTAACCAGGGAAGGGTCTCGGGTGTAGGTCTGAACGGGGAAATGGATACCACTGCGAGAATCTCCACCCTTCATATAGTAGAAAAACATGTTTCGTTTTTGCTGAGTACTTGAATTAGAAGAGCTACGAGCCCCTGAAGGGGGAGGGGGTGCACTAGCGCACCGTCAGCACGTGCCCACGTGTATGCGTGCGCGCGCTGTTGGATGGGACGCGGCAAAAGGCATACGGCAAGCGAGTGGGTGGCTCAGCAAGGAGCGGGACTACTTCGCAGGCGCTAGGTCAGGTGTTCGGCTCCCGTGCTATAAAGTACTTTTGCATTTTTCATGATTGCCGCCTTCTTTACCAATTTCTTCCTACACATCTCCTACATATTTATTTCACTCTACATTGTCAAACAAGGATCAGATTCCTACTCACTGCGGAGTTTGGACAAGAACGGTTACCATGACCTTACCATTAATCACATTTACCTACTGTAAATTAACATACTCCAGGGTAATACGGAAGACGGATGTCAGATTCGTAATCAGCACCCCAAATAATCCCCCTGGGAAAAGTTTGGGCAAAATCGGTGATTATGACCTCGACAGCCCTAGTCACCCGTACCTGCTGTAACCCGTACCTGTTGTAAGGTCATTGTTTAACCTTCGCTGAAAAACACAAAACATTGTATAATTCGGAAGCTGATAAAAGTGAGTGAAGCACAGCTCACAGAAACCTTTATTTGACAATTTAGGGTGAAATAAATGTGTAGGAGATGTGTAGGAAGTAAGCTGATTTAGACTGCCATGTCGTGCCGACTTTCACGACACTACTTTCACGACTCCAAAGCTCGAGGACAGGTCGAAAATTTTTTATGCCTAAACCTCGCCCAGGGAGATTATTTGAGGTGCTGATCACGAATCTGACATCCGTTTTTCAAATTTTGGCTGATTACAGTAGGTTATGGTGGGTACGGGTGACGGTGCAATACTGTACCCCCAATTTCGAAGGCCCGTAGCACCTTGGGTTCAAGGTCTCAGCAAAAAGGAAACATGTTTTTTTTTACTACATTAAAGGTGGAGATACTCGCAGGGCTATCCATTTCCACCATTCAGACCTACGCCTGAGACCCTTCCCTGGTAAGCACCATTAGTGTCAATGGATCCATGTCGCGCTGGGTCAGCACATGGGGTATCCATCGACCAAGTTTTCTAGCCTGACCAATGGACTTCAACACACGACCACAGTTGGCCCAAGTGTAGCTGACATTCCGGGGGTGGTCTCATATGGATCCGCCTCAACTTGGTTCCGAAGCACGTCCAAATCCAACGCTTTTGGGCACCCCGACCTGTCTTCATCTTCCATGGAATAGTGACCATTCTTGAGCTTCGGGAACCAACTGTAGACTGTGCTTCGAGCGAGGGCATTTGAACCCCTGCCTTATATACCTCCTTCAGACGCTCGTAAGATCGGTTGGCGTTGAGTCCAGAAAAGACGAGAAGCAGCGTCACCTTGCGGATGTGAGCATCAGAACGCATGAATTACGAAACCATAATTGCTGGCTGTAGAGAATTGAAGTGGCGTTCAAGAACGGTTTTGTAGAGCTTTTCCTCTATCCACTGGCTGGCTGTGTCCAAACCGGCGAGAAAATCCTTTTCAAATGAAAGGAGTCGCGAATGTCCCGAGAACGTTCGCATCAACCTGATATATCTATGTATGACTACAGTTTAAGCTGCATAAAAATGCTCGTTACTGAAAAAGCTCCGTTTTTATGTAGATGCCATGCGCAGGTTCAGGTGGTAATTTCGAAGTGTTCTGTTTTCTGTCGAGCGCGATTTTCGTTCTCTGAATAATTTTCCAAAATTCCCGCCCACCCCCGCTGTCAGTAGGAAAGGAGAGCTTGTGACAGCTTACTTGTGACTCGAGGAAGTGCCTGCTCTCGTCGATGTCCTCTTCCCAGTATTCTCGAGGAATCGACATCAGCGCGGTCCAGTCGATACGAGGAAGACCGTCGAGGTTGACCGAGCCTCGCTTGGGGATGTAGCCGATCGCAGTCTTCTCCTGAAACACTGCGCTACGCTTCAACACAGCGCGGCTCTCAAGAGGCTCGCGCACCGCAATCTCTTCCACTCCGTCCACCCTTCTGAGAATCCAGTCCAACACGCGGATGTTGTCACCGAAACCGGGCCATAGGAACTTGTGGTCCCTTGTCTCCCGGAACCAGTTGACGTGGAAGATTTTCGGGACCTGGAATCACCTAGTGCTTCCGTGAAATGCCTTCAGACGGCCCTCAAATATAGGGCAAGTGACCTTGTGTGGCGGCTTGCCGAGGTCGATCCAGTGTTGAAGGTACTTGCCGAAGTTGTAACCCATGAACGGACGCATAGCCATGGGATCGTGCATGACCTAAAACGATGGTGTTTGTTAGACTAGCGCCTTCCCGTTTACCCGTTTTAGCCACTCCCAAACTGACCTGCTTTCCAGTGTGTTCAGCAGCAGCGGTCGCTTCAGACTTCACGAGAGCTCCAACAAGGATTCCATGCTCCCAGGAGAAGCTCTCGAACACCTGAAAGATCCCGACTTTAGCGATGAAGCAATGGCGCAGCCTCTGATAGAGACGTTGTCTTCTACAAACACTATGGTCTGCAGGCAGGGGTATCTCTTTTGAAGCGCATCGTCGTTTCTCTAGGTGGGCTGCCATGCAAGGCGACGCAAAGCGTTTCCTCACTTTTCCAACACAAATAAATCCTGAAATCTTACACAACAAATATTTGGGTAAACGCACGAGAGGTACTCCCTCCGGACGGCGCCCGCCGAAGATGATAGCGTCGATGGGTACTCCTTCGGGCGCCTCCCAGTCGGGATGGATGATTGGGCACTGGCCAGCCGGCGCTGTGAAGCGTGAGTTCGGGTGGGCAGCTCTTCCTGAGACAACAACGAAATTGCACTGACGAGGAGAACGTCGTTGAGAAACAAACCCTCATCTCCAATGTGCCACTTCTCGCCCAGCCAGTTGGTGATCTCGATGTGGCGCAGTTCCTCTTCAGTAAGGTTCTTCTAGAGTACATCATTCCGTGAGTTCGTCAGCGACAATGCCTTAGTCACCTAGAAGGAATGCGAACTCTCACGTTGGCCTTGAGCTCCTTCTCTAGTCCTTCCCAGAAGTATTCTCCACTGGAAGTCTCTGCAACGTTAGTGAAGATGGAATTCTTCCGGAACGACTCCATCGCCATTGGGTTGGTTTTGTGCGATGTACCTGCAGTAAGGAGGAAATTACTGTGATGCAGGAAGTATTGGAGCGTCAGTATATCTCCAGACATTTCTGGTGACAGGCTGTACACTTCAGCTCGTGGCAAAATCTAGTCTTCTGCGTTTATGGCTGTGATTCGTCGTTTAGCCGTTTCATCCATATCCACTATCCATGCACTTCACGAGATTTACTTGATCACATAACCCGTGGTTAGGAAGAACGCTCGCATATGCACGAAGGGGAGGTGAATGTGTGACACATTCCAATAAGATTGATTCAAGTGGCACAAATTTAAGCCGAGAGGGCGCGTGGTAGCGCAGTCGAAGGAGCTGCCGATTGTCGCGTGCACCCGATACCTGGTAGTTATGCAGTTCGGATTACCCGCCCCGGCAAACAAAGCCTTCCATCCCCGGGGTAGGTGAATGGCTCCAGGCTTATGGCAAGGACAAACGCTGACTTGTCTGTAGGTGGGCTTTTTCGTTAGTTGGATTGAACACAGGTGTACCAGATTCTACAGTGGGACGCAGCTATGCGTTGGAACCTCAACTTATGCAATAGTTTTTGTTTTGTTTCAAAAAGAGCAGCCGCACCCGGTGCGACTCCAAAAAAGCCGGCTTCTGGGTTGATGGCGTACAGACGACCGTCAGCGCCGAATTTCATCCAGGCAATGTCGTCTCCTAAACAGATATGGTTGCATAATTTGTAAGTAGCGAGAAGTGAACGTACCTACGACGCGGATCTTCCATTTGGGTAGGGATGGCTCAAGCATGGCAAGGTTGGTTTTTCCGCAGGCCGAAGGGAAGGCCGCGGCGACGAACCGCTCCTCTCCTGCAGGATTGGTGATGCCCATGATCTGTAATGTGGACCTTGGAGCACGACTGCTCACC
This sequence comes from Heligmosomoides polygyrus bakeri, assembly GCA_947359475.1. NCBI lineage: Eukaryota > Metazoa > Nematoda > Chromadorea > Rhabditida > Heligmosomidae > Heligmosomoides > Heligmosomoides polygyrus. The sequence goes on along the minus strand of OX375867.1, from coordinate 60,132,239 downwards.
CTCCCGGTGTTGAGCAGGCACTGACCAGCATGTGCTCTGCCATCCATCCCTCGTCCTTTCCGATGTTGCAGGCAATGCGGAGGGCGAAGCACTTCTTGCCTGGAAAGACCTTGCTGAGCTCCTCTTCGGCGGCTCAAGAGATGCCCTGGCACTCACCCAGCAGCGAGTTTCCACCGTACCCTGATCCGAACGACCAAATCTCCCTCTCGACCGGTCGATGGGCGATCATCACTTTCTCGGGATTGCAAGGCCAGTGGTTGATGACCTTCTCTAGAACGAACTTTCTGGTAGAGAGGCTTTGGTGCAGAACAGCCGCGCTTGCTTACGTTTGACGGGACGCGGCAGACCAACCGAGTGGATGCATCGCACGAAGTCGTTGTCGCCGAGCGCCTCCAGCACCTTCGTGCCCATACGGGTCATGATCTTCATGCACAACACCACATAGCTGAAAATGATCAGCCATGAGGTTTAAGCAAGAACCTATTGGATCTGTAAATGCGTTTGTACTTTGTTTCATATTCAGAAGAATTCCCTAGAAACTTTAATGTCTTCGGCTCATCAGTTGTCGCGGATTAGAAGCATCCAAGTGCACGGGAGGTATATGGGAAACTTCACGCCTGCTTATGGTACTTTCGCCTCCTGATCGTAATCAGTCCTCCAGGTCCTATGCAAAAATCACTTGGAAGAGACGGCGGCGAGTAAAATGAAGGCAGGTCAAGCAACGGGACCCGAGATTAGACTAGGATTTGGAAAAGGGAGGAGAGTCCTGCGGACTCCTCAAATTATCATCCGATTCGCTTACTTTCACGTAGCAAAAAGGTCTTCGAGCGAACTGTCGATGGGCGGATTCGTGATACATCCGACTTTTTGTTTTCAAGAGGGCAGCTTTGAGGATGTGCATGGCAACGGTCACACAACGGCCTTTGCTGGCTAGAACTCAAACCTTTAGCCAACGTGGAAGGACTAACATGCTTTATGCTTCACTTTCAATTAAGTGGCCGCTGTGAGAATCATGACTAGAAAATCAGCAGCAACTCACTGAACCACGACATATTACCCCGTCCGCCCCACGCACTCCCGTACGAGATGTCAGCCCAAGACCATACAAGTGCTCTTGGCATTCCTAGATAACGAACACACGGAGTGGGTATAAGGTCGGCAACCGCATCTGGGAGCGGATAGTGTTCTCTTCGTTTTCTATCGTACCCCCTTCAGCCTTGGTGAGCTTGTTCCCAGGCCGCCACATTCAAAGAGTAAATGGGGGAACTTTGCATGATACTGTTAGGTCAATAGCAATTAGGTCCAGAATATTACAGATTAGAAGCAGACGGTTCCAGGGGAGTTCAGCTTACAATTATTATTCTTTCCTACGTCATTGGCATCTGCCCTACACTGTTCACATATTGGTGACTGCAAATGGGAAGAATGTTGCGCGAGCTGATGCGTGAGAAACGTGAGAAAATTCGAGGATACGCCATCAACGCACTTACGCGCTTCAGACGCTCCTCTTTTCTCTCCTGGCCACGTCGCTGGTGTAGGTTGAGAATGGAGAGTTTGCTGACGAGAGCGGTTATGCCCCTTCACCTCCCGTCCCCGGCAAGTGAGAGTGTTGACAGTCCGCTGCGGATCAGCGGCCAAACTCGGAGACCCGCGAAACCGGACAATCCTTCGCATCATGGTGCCATTCGTCGACCAGATTGCCCATTTTAGGAGTGTATGGCGACGATCGAGCAGAACAGACAACTCGCAAAGTCACTGCTGGTTAGATCGGGAATGCACTATGCAAGTGACACTAAAATTCTACCGATTGGGAGGTTATGCTTGAATTTTCACACACTGTTAAGCAAAACGCTTACAGACAAGCTTTTCCAAAAACACAGCCTCGAAATTTCTGGTGAAGCCTACCGGTACCTGATCACTAAAGGTGCATTCTGCCAGACGTTACGACGAGTGACGATTTTTTTGCATAGGTTGAAGTTTAGGTGAAGTTAGGCGCCTTTATTTTCTCACCCACCAATACTCAACTCGTTGTCAGTGTATTTACTCTCAGAAGAGATCTAGCGCCGCGCAGCTACCGAACTGATGAAAGCGAGACACTGAGAATGAATCAAGTGTCATCTCGCCCTCTTACTGGAGATGAGCCCTCCTGCTTAGTCGACGCTCCGCAAAGCAGAGTTAGAAGAAGATCTCCCCTCAGAGGTGAAAAGCCGCATGAAAATAAGATGCTCAATTGTGAGCGTAGGGATTAAGCACGGGCTTCTGGTATACTCCCGCCAGCATTTCCGCAGGCTGTCACATGGACGTGGCGGACTATGACGAGTAGCCAAGTGCGGGGTCTTAGCACGATTCGTGGCTGACCGCGGGAGTGGAGTCTGCCATCGACCTAAAGCAGGCAGGTAGTGTGAAATTTGGAGAGATCAGCCGAGTCGACAGGCGCGCAAAAGACGTATGCGCTACTGAAACAGCATTCACAAGTATGGACAGCGCTCTTTTAAAGAGAGCGTGCCAGAGCTTCAGGCCAAGGATGGAGGCGGCCGTTGCGGCTGAGGAGGTGTTGAGTGATCTTACTCCTGAGATATCCCTCTATCTGTGTGTAGAAGAACTTCCTATTTCATTTGTGTTTTGAGTTAAATGGAAAGAGAACGTTTCGTTTGTCCGGATTTCACCACTGTTCCCTGTACATGCCGTTCCAGGCGCCGACCACTTGCGAACACCAGCGAACTACGATGATCGAATTTCATGCCCGCGTTGTAAACAACAGTTCACTCCCACTAGGAGCCGCTCCGGGAGGGTTTCGAGTGACGCCGCATGAAATTACGATAATATATCTGCTTCACCTCATCATTCATCTACATATGTACGTCAGTTTCAAGATCAGGCTTACGTCTGTTACACAAACTGTAATCGTCGTCTCGCCACTCTCGAGACATCAGTAAAGGTCTTCCATCGCGGACTAAAACATGCATTTCTTAGTTTCCTGTAGGGTGTAGAAGATGGATGGGCGGAATATCTATTTTCTGGCCATTTTGGGCAAATTTTTTCTGTTTTCTGGGAAACCGAAATATCCAAAAATTGGTCACAAAACAGAAAGTATGGCTGCGAACAAAATTATGTCATAGAAACCCAATAAAAGATATTCAAAAAGTATCATAGAATCATGAATTTTATTCCAAAGTAATGTCTCCAGAGTATTTTAAATTGCAGGCATGCGGTGTTTTTGGATGTAGAAGTTGCGCCATACACTCAGAACCATGCCGCTTTGTTTGTTTGATCGATTGTGTAAATGCTGCTGACATTCAACACTTCTTGACTCTCATAATTTCGCTTCGTACTCTTTACAATCTCAACAGTAGTTTGGACCATCTACGATTACTTACTACTTTATATTAGGTGGAAAGTTCTCAGCGTTTTGTGTTACTATTTTTAATTCGTCTATTATTAAGTAAAAATTCAACTTGCATTTAATGCTACTTTCGGTACAGAATTTTTCGCTCTATCTGACTTAATAATTTAAGTGTCAACGTTGTTTTATATTTCTGTTCTTGAAGGGCTTACTGAAGTATTTCGACGGAGCAATTCCCAACGATGTTTTATTTTAACTTCAAATTGGACAATCCGCAGCCGAGGCAGCTCCACAAATCAATCAAGTGAGGTGGTGTAATAGTGTTGGAAAAAGCACTGTGCGGCAGTGGGTCAGTAAATGGATTGGAGATTTCAGCTTCGAAGATGAGCCCAAAGCGGTCTACCTAGAGCAATCCTGGACGACGAGTTGAAGGAATTGACTGAAGCTGAACCATCCCAAACAGCTCGCAGGATCGCGTCAGCAAAACTGCTGTTGCGAATGCTTCGAAACGTCTTGGGAAGGTAAAAAAGCTTGAAAAGTGGCTGCCCCACGAGTTGAATGAGCGGCAAAAATGGTCACGTTTCGAGATCTGATCTCCTCTATTTTCCGTATTTGTATCGAGTCATCACTTGTGATGAAAAGTGGATTCCGCGTGATAACAGTAAACGTTCCGAACAGTGGTTGGACGCTGACGAACCAAAGGCGAACCTCCACCAAAAAAGCTAATGGTCACTGTGTGGTGGTCGACAGCCGGTGTGGTCCATTACAACTTTTTGGCACCAGGCCGAACGATCACATCAGGGTCCAACTGTAAGAAAATCGACGAAATGCACTGAAAACAGCACCAACGTTATCATTCGAAAATTGAACGAATTAAAGGCTGAAGTTCTGCCTCATCCGCCATATTCTCCAGACCTCTCACTAACCGACTACCACCTTTTCAAATACTTTCAGAACTTTCTCGCTGGTAAAACCTTCACCAATCAGGACCACACCAAAACAGCTTTCGTGGATTCTGTCGAATCTCTACCACTAATTTCTTCGCTGACGTAATAGGTCGATTGGTTGCCGTTGGCAAAAGTGCGCTGATTCGGACAGTGCTTATTTCGACTAAATCCGATAAGATTTGAGAAAGTTATGATAGTTCAAACTGAAGGGCGTAAAAAGCCGAGAACTTTCCGGACAAATCTCCACCTCCACTTTAAAAATTGGAAATTGTTGGCCGGTCATCACCAATGATCGCTTCCTCCAGAGCCTTTGGAGAAGCTGTTTTTCTAACTCAGAATCTTGCTCAGCTTTTGGTTGCCAAAACTGGTAAGAGACAGTAAAGTTTTAGTTTCCTTCGATTTCGCTGATGTAGTGACGTGGTGCTGATATATGAAGTTTTTCATCTCCACCTGTATCATCTGGCGCCCCGTTGATAATTGAGTTGCTCGAGCGCGCGCCAGCAGCGTCTAGATTCTTTCCTATTGCGTGCCAAAGTGCTCCAGCGGATCCTTCTCGCTCAAGGGATACGAAGCGCGTCATATCGTTCGTTCAGGGGTTTCGCGAAGAAGCCCTACCAACGCATCGATGGGCGTCGTGATGTTCTCTTGACATCCCGCGGAATCCAGTCGGTGACGGCTCTCGTCCAGCGAGTGTCTGCGAAGCGCATTGGCCGGCTTACTTAGTTTTCGACGGCCCATGCGACAGCATCTCTGACTTTCGAACGTCGACAATGCTCGGAACTCCAGAGGCCTTCTCTCGCTTGCGTAAATCGTGTCACTCGAAGCTCATCCTCCCGATTCCACGCTGCGCGACGATGATTGCGCGTCCATCCTGCCTTCGTGTACTCCAGGTCTCTGAGGCGTATGTCAGGGCAGGAAGAGCAGTGGAGTCGAATAGGTGTGCTCGGAGTCGGACGTTCTTCGTCCTCTTCACGACTTTTGCCGCTCGTCCTTCCTACCCAGCTCCGGCGCTAGGTCATTGGCCATGTTGACTTCGCGACTTACGAGAGGTCAGTGAACTCGGTCTGGAGATTCTGAACGAGACCTATATTGTCTTGTAGGGCATCGGTCAAGGATCACAGAACTGTGTTTCGTTTTTGCTAAATGCTCCTAGGTGGTCCGAAAATGGCAAAAAATGGTATCACTTCAGGGCGGACTTACAAGGTAAAAGTGACACCTGGAATGGCCTTGTCGTGCTCAGAACTTGACCTACAAAAGGTTTGCGGCTCAAATTAAAGTTATATTATAGTAATACGATAATTTTCTACGTTTCCTAAACGAAGCTGCAGTGCACATTCAAGTGATTCATTCGCATCAAAGGTGGCAGCGACTGGATGACCGAGTGGATAGCGCGGTGTACCTACGGGAGGGGGTCCAGGGTTCGATTCCGGGGCGTCTATGCGATTTGCTCTGTGGAGTGCTCCCTTTTTGGCTAATAAAGAGTACATTTTGGCTTCGGTAGGATACATTCTTCGCTTCCTAACCCCGCTTTCAACCTGTTGTCAGATGTAAAGAAGCTAGTATTGTCGTGTAGGGTGATGTCGACCATCCATTAAACCACGCTTGTCGCGCTGAGGAAGCCGATCGACAAGTATTGTGTTGACCCATCATCAAGACACGCTCATCGTTCTTCGGATTTCTTTACAGACTGCTTTTTATTCTACGCAGCTTCCACTATTTCAGCTCACTGTTGCCAAGTACAGCATATCTTATCCACCTCATGGTATTCATCTAGCTGGGTATTTTTTCCTTACTATGCTCCTATACACTTACAGCAGACGGGTCGGGGCATTGCAGCTATGACCACTTGCACTCACTCCCTCAACTCTGGAGACCTAAAAAGGCTTTTTCCGTTCAAAATTCATCTATAGGTTATCTGGGGTGCAGATCACGAATCTGGCAACTATTTCCGTTGAAACGATGGATGACAGAAGGTTACGGTGGGTAAGCTTATGTAACGGGGTGTACGCAGAATAATCGGCACTGCTGCTTTTCATGACCACAGAGGTCGAGGAGAAGACGAAAGGAAAAATTTCGCCCAAACATCGCCCACGGGAGTTATTTGTGGTGCTTACCACGGATATCATACCTGTTTTTAAAATTTCGTATATTACGGCAGGTTACGGTAAATAAGGGTGTGTAAAGCTATCTACGTTAGCAGGATTGCTTTTTCCTCCAATGTGGTCAAGCTTATTTTCTAACCTTCGACTTCAACCTTCGATGGAAAGTAGTGCAAGAAAAGTGATAATTTAGAAGAAAGAGTGATTCGTTGTCAGCAGCTTGAATAATTCCCATAGGCGAAGTCTTGGCGATATCGGTAGTCATGCCTTCGTCACCATTATTCACCACTAGCCAATAATACGGTAACATACCGAAGCCAAAATGTACTCTTCATTAGCCAAAAGGGGAGCACTCCACAGAGCAAATCGCATAGACGCCCCCGGAATCGAACCCTCAACCCGCCGTGCTATCCACTCGGCCATCCAGTCGCTACCGACTTTGATGCGAATGAATCACTTGAATGTGCAGTGCAGCTTGGTCTAGGAAACGTAGGAAGTTATCGTATTACTATAACCAAACTTTAATTTGAGCCCCAAACCTTTTGTACGTCAAGTTCTGAGCACGACAGGACCATTCCAGGTGTCACTTTTGCCTTATCAGCCCGCCCTGAAATGATTCCATTTTTTGCCATTTTTTGACCACCCAGAGGCATTTAGCAAAATTGAAACACAGTTCTGTGATCCTTGTCCGATGCCCTTCAAGACCATATAGGTCTCATTCGGAATCTCCGGACCGAGTTCACTGACCTCCCTCGTTCGATACACGTAGCTAGAGCATTCCAGCATCCGCCCCGCCAATGCTCGGTGTTATGAGCACAATGTCGTCAGCGAAGTGAAGGTGGCGCAGCTGCCGGTCTCTTTACCCCGATGTTTTCCCATTCTACATAGTTCGCGCATGACGTTTTCGAGAGTGGCGCTGAAGAGCTTCGGCGATATAGTATCCCCTTGCCGAACTCTTGACGACGTCGTCGTAGAACGGTGAAACCACTGCCCTCAAAGTAGTGATGTGGTGAGTAAGAATGCCCTGAGTGAGCAGGGTTTCGACGACCGCCTGTCTCGACTCACGGACCTGCTGGTCTTCATTGAGATGTAATATGATCTGTATATATGATGAGTAATCCTAATATCAATAATATGATAGAGAGGGTGCATGCTTGATTCTCATTCTATAGTGTCTAGAAGAAAAGCACTTTCACCCAAAGACTGTTGTGCAGGCCGCCCCTTCAGTCACAACCTCGTGCTGTTTGAAATATCAGGCCAGTACACGACTTTTCACTCTGCTAAAGAGTAGCTAGATGCTGTAAAGAGCATTGGTAAATTGGTCTGAAAACCCTAGTTATGCGGAAACTAGGCCACTTACTAGGAAAGGTATTCGCGAAGAACGAGACGAACTAGGAATATAGATTCTGGCGCAGCTAGTAGTACTCAACGAGTCTCCGCACAGTTTTAGAGTATGTTGCGAGAGGGTGTCTATAAATTGAAGCAATGGAGTTGAAACATGCAAATAGTGGTCAATGAGCCTTCATCGAGTTTGTTACCTTGAAAAGCCAGTCTTTCACTAGTGGGACCACTAGTCTAGCGAATCATCCATTCTTTGGTTACACCTACATCTTGGACTGTATCAGCGAGCCTTAAACCCGTATATGTTAATAGGAATGTGATAGGAACAATTCGTAATTCCGAAGCCACTCTTTTTTGCACTTCTCCTCTTTAGCCGCAACCTTTTGAATAACCAAAGCAATCATTTTTCAAAGAAAAGCTCGTAGTATTGCGATTGCTGATGTAATCGTTTGGGCGTTAGCTGTGAAGAGGAGCTGACGAGTAATGTTGCGTTCCTCAAATGTCGAGATTCGTAGGATCTATGAGTCAGGATCTACAATTTACTGATTGTATTGAATTTGGGTGTACCAGAAATTTTCGTAAACGCCCGCAAGTTGAAACGGTAGTCCACGACCACGTTTCTGGTCATGCAAAAGCACTTGCTACTGGAAAATGGATCTCTCGGTGAGGGCATGGATAGTATGCTCGTATAATAATGTCGAAAGTTTCTGTTTTCTGACGAAAGCGATTTTCCGTTTTCTGGGAAAGTTTTCAAAATTTCCGCCCATTCATGGTGTACAACCACGCTCCATCACGTCGAACATCGCCATAACCCTGTAACTTCATTTAGAACGCGGATCATTGATGTCCAATCAAGGAGACTAACGATGAGCTTAGCAGCTAGAAAGCGCTCTATTTCCTGGGATCCTAAGGAGGTTGGGATCAGCACTGTGAGGTGATTCGCTGTGAAGTTTACCAGCTCCTATCTAGGAAAATGTTCAAAAATCCCGGCGATTTGACCACTGAGGTCATTCAATACTTATGCCTCCGAATACCCATATTCGCATAAGCACTGTTTAGAAAGGAGTAGGCGACGCTTACCTTGAGTCGGTGAGCTCGATTCCAATCTTGGACAACGGGCCACCGATTGGTCCCATCGAGAAAGGCACCACATACATAGGACGTCCTGCAAGAGTTTCATGAACGTTCAAAGCGAGAAGACGTCGGCATGTAAACCATTCCACTCTCTACTCCAATTATAAGTGCTAGCGTATACCATACTCCGAGGAACGGCATGCGACGCTTCAAAGGAATACCCAACATTCCCGGGCGGAGAATGCTCCATTCCGCAAAAGTGCGTAGGCTCCGTCGTGCATCTGTCGTCTATCTCGCAGACTCCTACGAATTCCTGTCACCTCGTCTCGCCATCCTTCGTCTACACCTTCGCAGACGAAAACGTACTAGTGTCATAGACACCAACTCAGCAGAATCAGCCGCTGATGTAACTGAACTCGACGCTTTCTACGAAGAAAGAAGAACGAAGAAATACCCGTGACGAGAAGTTCCTCTACAGGCTTGCCGTCGGAGACCTCAATGCGGAAGCCGAGATGGGCCTTGAAGAAGAGTATGCGAAGGGAGAGTCTGGACCTGCGCAAAGGTACGAAAACGACAATGGTCTCGATGGAGTTCTATCCGTTGTACGCCTTTTCTATCTTCTATGGAAACTCTTCATGAAGACAGTGGCCATGGGAATCACAAGCGGTACGAACTCCACCACATTTTTTCCAACCAGTAGTGGTGTCCACTGGATGTTGCAGTAGTGCCTTCGTTCTGCATGCAGTGGATCGGCTCCTTCGAGCGAAAGTGCGATTCAGCGAAACGCTGCAGAGGAACATCAGTCATCGCGAAGGGGAAGGCAAAGATGCCGTTTACGGTGGTCACGTTCCTTCGGACTCCAGACCGGACTGGATCTAGGAGGACCATGTGGAGGACTAGGAACGGCTTCCCATTGGGTTGCAGTTCTGAATAAGACTCACCTTAAACCTCGAACAACTCACTTGGACCGCATTTCGAAGGCCACATAGGTATTGCCTCGACCAAAAAGGAGGCTGTGTCCGAATGCAATACACATGGATCGATTGCTAATGCCAGTTGTAGGAGAGCCTTGCACGAGGATCTACAGCGCTACAGACGCAAGACGCTGCTGGAAGCTGCGTAGAGAGAAAAGGAAGAAGTGCCACAGGGACATCCGTGAACGCAGCACTTCACTATCAGTTCTGTTGAAAGAGGATGGGATTCTCACCTCTTCACGTCCTGTGGTCGGATTCACCGAAGACTTACAGCAGCTTAATAGAGAAAATACAGCCGAAATAGCCGATAACGCGGCTTATCAAGCGACCAGACGTTCAGCGGCCTGGGGGCCGCCAAACGTCTGGTTGGAGGCTTCGCCCCCAAACCCCGAGAATAGAACAACCCCAATCTTCCTCCTTTCTTCTTTAGGCATTTTTACAGTAAAAAAAAAACTGGTTTTACTACATAGATTAGCGCAGTGGGATATGGTAGGGCAGGATTTTCACTGCGCATATGAAGCCCATCCACCCTCCATCACATGCACGGGATTTACTCTCCGAAGCGCTCGTTCTCTACCTGTCGAGAAGCAGGTAATGCGAGTCCTAATCCGGTGCTTAATCAGCAAAATCATAATTAAAATTAACCGGTATTGGTCGACACCGTTTACTGTCCGACGACAATAATACTCCTCCAAATCCCGTGATCACTCTCTTTACCCCTTCCCCCTTCCCGAAATACTTCCTTTCCTATGTGCTGGCAAAGAAACGGAGTAAGAGTCAAGCACGCACATGTGACACTGAGTACCGACTCTCGTGTCACTACGTTGCCACGACGTCTATGACACTCCTTCTGCACGACACACGTGCCACGACCGGCACACGCTGAACGATGTTGAGCGAAAATGCTGGTTCCCCCCCCCCTTATTCACGCTCCCCCCTCTAATGGTCCCCTTTGTTAGTCCTCTCTTATTGGTCGCCCTTACTCGGAATCCCTACGCAAGTTGGACGACGTCTTCAGCGCGTCTTCTGAATCCCTACGCACGTTAGGCGACGTCTTCAGTACGTCTTCTTAATCCCTACCCACGTTGGACCACGTCTAGTGCAGGTCTTCTGAGTCTTGACTCACGAGGTCTAGCGCAGGTCTTCTGAATCCCTACGCACGTTGGACGACATCATCAGCATGTCTTTTGAATCCCTACGCAAGTTGGACGACGTCTTCAGCGCGTCTTCTGAATCCCTACGCACGTTAGACGACGTCTAGTGCAGGTCTTCTGAATCTTGACTCACGAGGTCTAGCGCAGGTCTTCTGAATCCCTACGCACGTTGGACGACATCATCAGCATGTCTTTTGAATCCCTACGCAAGTTGGACGACGCCTTCAGCACGTCTTCTGAATCCCTACGCACGTTAGACGACGTCTTCAGCACGTCTTCTGGATCCAGACGCACCTGAACGACGTCTAGAGCACGCCTCCTGAATCCCCACGCTCTGCACTCGATCCCATTCATACCCTTGAATATCTGAATCTAAACTGACGGGCCTATCAGCCGCCAAGGATATAGTTCGCCAGCAATCGCCCATGGTTAAGCTCAAAGAAAGCCCGGCTGGCATACGTCGCACTGAAGTAGGCATCTTTTGGCTTCCGTCCCCCCTCCCCGTGACGGACACGTGACATTAGCCGATTATATATAGTAGGATGTGGTGGAATATTTCGCGGCGCTATCAGGCGGCTGCATTTTCTCTGTTACATTGCCCTAAGTCGTTGATGAATCCGGCCCCTGCTGATTGTGAGATGGAACTGATAACGAAGAGGTTCTTTATGAACCTATCTCGAGCTATCAATCGGATGGAAGTCGCGAAGTTCCGGACACGGGCGCGGCGCAATCTCTGGTTAGGCAATATAAAATTGCCGCTTTTCTGCTCTTCAAGCTCTAAATCTCTAAAAAATTGTTTTTTTTTTGTCAAAAACTAAAATTTTTATAAAATATGTGTTATGTTATTGGGAAGTAAATTAAAACTTCAAAGAAAGTTATACTAAAATTTTCCTTGAACAAAAAATTATTCTAACATTTTTGGAAAGTATTTAGCTTAATGTAGAAGAAGCTCGCTTCGATTTGAGAAAGTTCTCCTTGATTTGAAAAGTGTTAGGTTAGCTTAGATGAGTGTCCAATTTGATTTGAAAAGTGTCCAGTTCGACTTGAAAATGATACGTACCATCTTTCAACGTTATGTCTTCTAAAACGCTTCTAAAAACGAGTGTAAGCAACTATACCTTTCATTAAATGTTACAGAGTTTTGCATACTGCTAAGATCGTTTTCAATTGCAGCGAACAGTTGGAAAGTATTTCGACGAGGTAGTGGAATCTTATGTGAAATTTCAGCCTGGAAATATAGTTTGCGCGGTTTCGTAGCAGGTTTGCCAAAAATTATTCCTTGGTTTCAAATTTCAAAAATTTCGCATCGACGACAGTTGTGATTAGCTTGAGGTGGGGCTTATTAGAGCTCGAAATTCTGATGTACAACGATATTCGTTTCATACCAACATGAATGGTTACTCTGGCTTTTTAAATCCTCCAACTAATTCGTTAATGATTGCAATTGCAACAAATCTGGCCGATCTGTGCACTCCTGTCGTCCGTCGCCTGGCTGTTCAGATCTGCCGCGTCCATCGCGCGCGCGACGGGTGTCACAGGGCGAGTGGAGACGCGGCGAGCGGACGTTTGGTGCCGCAGCCGACCCGAACCGCCCTCCCCCATATCTTTGAGTGGGTGGGTGAGTCGTTGCCTTAAATAACAACCCCCTAGGCGATCGACTAATCCCGCGTGAAGCCCCAACATCCAGCTGGTGAAGGTCCGCGTTCATCCTTCCTTCAGAAGAGCACGCGTACTGTCGTTCTTCACAAGAAGGGCGACCGAGAGTATCTCCGAAACTACCATCGTATGTATGGTCCTGCTGAGCGCGATTTATGAGCTCTACAAAGATTATTCTTGAACGCATATGAAGGACATTGGATCCGCAACCTGTGGAGCAGGCTGATTCCGCAAGGGTTTCAGCCGCATTGATCAATCCGGATCTTCTCGAGAATCAATGAGGTTTGGCGGAAATACCGTCTTCCCGTAGTTCCGATCTTCGTCAGCTGCGTGAAGGCATTCAACTTACGTTCACCTCGGACGTTCAATGAGCTGCTTGAATCTATTTCGGACCTTTCAACCAGGCTGCCGACGATCTCACGGACCCGACCTCCGAGCAAGCCTATTCGACTCGACAGTTCTGCGCTCTATTGAGCCGACACTGCTGCCTCGTTACGAATGCTAAATACCACGTGCAGAGCGCTAGAGCGATGTATTCTGGAGTGCAACCAGCGAACTCAGCACCGAGCCGGGCTTCGCAGTACTGGCACTGGAGTGGATTCCGAAGGACGCTAGTGGGAGACCTCCAACAAGGTGGCCGATTAGTTCGTCGCTCTGCTGACCTCACTGGCACTTCAGCTTGGAACGAGCCCAGGAAGCGGTGAAGTCTAGCCACGGTAAGTGGTAAGTATCTAAGAAAGTAAACATCTAAGACCGCATTATTCTCCAGTATCAAATAGAACTTCTGTGCCTGTGAGCGGAATTTGCATCATATAACGCATTCGCATGCGATGACAGAATGAGACAGGAATCCCATTGGGATCTCCCACCTTTATTTTACCGCCGCAATTTTCTGTTTTCCTTTTTTTCAATGGAAGGGACCATTTCGAGATTTTCCTGATAGGAATAAGATTGCCTGCGCAGCTATGGATAAGAAGAAGTAATCCTTCAACAGAACAAGATGCAGCTTTACTGCAAACTCAAAACGCAACAGCTCTTATGCGGTGTCCTGTAGACAGACTCGGATGCAAGTACAAATTCAAAGAAGAAAGATTTTGCGGGATCAGTCGATCTAGAAGAAACTGAGAAACCAGATAGAAAACCACACGGAAGAAACCTGCTCTTCCTTCTCTGCACCTGAGAATAAAATCTGTGTGCAGCCCAATACTCGGCGCTTACCGGCCATACATCCCGGAAATCTGGCGTCGAGTTCTTTGCCGAACTGCTCCTCGCTCATCCACTGTCCCATGATCGGTCGAACTCCCGCCGGTGTGTGACATACCTAAAAGGAGCTTTCTATGAACTTTCGAAGCGGTCGTTGAATGAGTGAATGAACAACTGGGTAATTTGGCGAGCTTCGTCAAAGAGTAAAAAGAGGGATAGGAAGACGCATCGCGTGACGGCTAATAGAGGGCCCAGTTCGTTTCAATCAACTTTGCCCAAAACAGGCTGCAAGGACCCGGCACCTGATCAGTGCACTCTATTTTCTCGTCCCTCCTCCTATCCATTGTGGCACCGTGGAAATGTTTCCGACGATAACAAGAGCTGAAACAGTTGTATAAAATGAAGAAGTGCACTGTCGACAGTGGTGCCTCGGAGCGGCTCTGTTCGAATGACCTCTGTCGAGACGTACCTCCTCAATTTATTATAATGGCTCCAGCTTTTCGAAAAACTGCTCAGTACTTTAGGTTATGCGTCACCACAGTGATGCCCCGAGCCCGAGCTTGGTACTACGCAGACGTCGAACCTCGCGGGAAAAGCTCTCCCTTCTTACGAAGGAAGGACGCTAGGTGACCATGGCCCTTTAGGTGAGACGTATTATCACTGGAGTGCTGATTCAGAATATGTGTTCCGTTTCTCATAAACGCATCTGCGGACGGAGTTGTGGGCCAGTTTCAGTTTGGCTCCTCCGCCCTCTAGCTGCACGCGGAGCGGGTCAATCACCAGAGAGCGAGTTCAGGAGCGAGAGCGAGCTAGAGTGGAAACAGCGCTGCCCGCCCAGCAGTGGTGGGCTAGAGCAGCAGCGGTGTGACGGGGTGGCTTGCGGTTCGACTGCCCTGTGATGCAGGACTTGTGCACTTCGCAGGAAAAATCTACCACGATCATCCAAAGCTCTCTATGTCAAATCGCAAAAAAAAAACGTTCGCTAGAAAGGATTCAGGCACTATTATGCCTTCACGACTCCAGACGTGGAAGAGTTTCTTCACTTAGACACATTCTAGAAGGGTTATTTAGGGTGCTGGTTACTTATGTAATGTCTGTTTTTAAACTTTCGATTGATTACGGTTGGGTACTGTAGGTATTAGTGAGCATGAGAGGTGCACATTTAACGGTTAACGGTTTACCGAATTTAACGAATTTATGGGATTTCTCGTTAAAATTTGGCGACTTAACGGAAATTCTTTGAAACTTAACGGAATTTTTAACGGACCTTTTCCTTAGTGGGTGATTATCACATTTATCTTTAGTTTTCGTTAATGCTGCAGATCTCATCCTGCTGTTCCTGAAAAAACTATTGAAATGAACAAGAATACTTTAATATTTTCATGAATTTGTTTTAAATTTTTGGAAATGATGCGTTTTGGGGCCGCGTGCAGCTCAGTCGGACGAGGTGCCGGCTGTCGCGTGCACCCGACATATGTTCTTGGTTCGAATTTCACGCTCAGGCCAACCAGGCCTTCCATCTCTCCGAAGTCGGAGAATTGGTGCCAGACTTGTCTGGGAACGATAAGCGCTGACTTCTTCATTGGCTGGCCACCGCAAGTCATTGTATGGCCAAATACGCATTTAAGTCGCCTCCGCGATATCCCGTATAGGTAGAATGCGTGGCGTATTCTGAAAACGATTGAGTAACACCATTCTTTTCCTTATCGCTTAATGCATCTTGGAGCTAGAAACTTCTTCGCCGATCCTCCAAAACTAATCCGCAAAGACACTGGAGCCTCCTCGTAAGATATACCTATCCTCACCTGGCGCTGCTTATCCCAGAATATTTTCGCTCTCCACCTGGAAAGTCGAGACAGAGGGATGTTTTCGGCCGCTGCACGTATTTTGAACGATTTTAGAAAAGCGCTAATAACAAAAATTACGAAAAATTAAAAATTAGAAAAGCTACTTTCCTGAACGTTAACACGTGAACGACGTGTCACAGCTTTTCGACTGTGTGGGACTGTGCAGCATGATGTCGTTACACGGTCTCGGCAAAAGACAAAAAGGTTTCGCGTTTTTCTTTCTCGTATAACAGTCACCCAAAACGGTTTCGCAAAGAACTAGGAAGGGCGGAAACTTCGGGTTTTGCCTGATCGTACATTTTAAGATGCCTTGTCGGTGATCAGCCTGAATGATAATTCCATACCTGTTTTTATTCCACACCTTGTAGATAATGTGTTGCCGAAGGCTTGTTTATTTTTCAGAATTTGTTGATGCTGAACTGCTTATTTTATATTGCAGTGTTAAATTTCATGCTTTGAACTTCAGCTGTTGACCTCTTAAAGTTAAAACGTATAAGGTTTTATTTGATTTTTTCACTTGAAATAATGGTTTGCAGCTAATTGTATTTTTAGCGAAATTTAACGATTTTTTTTAGCGAGAACTTTCCGTTGAAAAAATTTCGTCAAAAAATTTAACTCACAGAATTTGTGTGCACCCTTGGTGAGCATGGGTCAGTGACCTTACTCAACTGTAGGTATATGTGGGTATGGGTGACCCTTTCTGACCCATATCTAGGGAGGGAGGTGTTCGTATTGGCCGGTCGCGCCCAGGTGGCAATACCTACTGACCGTCGTCCTAGTACCTGTGGCCTCAACCCCGATCGCTGACTCCACTCGCGCTGGACACCCGTCGTGTCCGTGATGGACTCGACAGCGGCCCGTCGGAGACCGTCGCCGTCGGCCTGGCGAACTGACACGAATTCTCCGCTCTGCAGTGAATATTTGTGAATATAAACTTCATAACTGAGTTCTAAGTAGAACGCTGGTTTGAAGTTATGCCTCCAACGGTGTGATACACACAGAATTATGTTTTTTTTCTTCAAGAAATGACCTCTTCCAGAAGGCATTTCTACGATGTTCTATGTGGAAGACTTCTATGTGATGTTTTAGCCTGGATATAAACCTTGCACACCTTCGTAGCAGACTTTCGAAGAATTATCCCTTGGTTTCATATTTCAAAAATTGCGCATCAACGGTAGTTGCGATAAGCCTGAGGCGGAGCTCGTTATATAGAGCTCGAAATTCTGATACAGCACTATGTTCGTTTCACACCAACATCAATCTTCGCACTAGTTTTGCACTTCCCCGAACTAATACGTTAATCATTGCAACTGCACCAAATCTGGTCGGTTTGAGGACTCCTCTCGTTCGCCGGGTCGTTGTCGTCGTGGAGGCGTCGTCGTCGGCCCCATGGGCTGTCGCCTGGCCGCCGAGCTCTGTCCCGTCCACCGCGCGCGCGACGGGTGTCACAGCGCGAGTGGAGACGGCGAGCAGGCGTTTGACGCCGCAGGTATTGCCACCTGGCGCCCGCGACCAGCTACAAGAACCTCACCCAATACCTACCGTAACCCACCGTAATCAATCCAGATTTTAAGAATGAACTTCAAATAAGTGATCAACGACTTCAATAACCTCTCTGGGCGAAGTTGGGGCGACAGCGATTACTATGACCCCTCAGCACCCATACAAATGTATGGGCAATCAGTGCCTTAAACAGTCCCGTTTGACGAAGAATTTCTCGAGCTCCAGTGCCGTTAAGAACGACATTGCCGATCTATCTTCGAAATTATGTTCTCGCCTGACGCACCTTTGGAGGCCTTTGATCCTTGCGATTCCTCGCGTGTACCTACGGGACAAGAGAAGAAGATGGACAGCAGTTTTTTGTCCATCTCGCTAATTACGCAATGCGGGAGCATTGGAGTAGACGATGAAGGAGGAACCAGTGTGGAATCAGAAATAGATGGTTTCCGAGAAGGTCAGTGGAGGAAGATTATGAGTAAATCACTAGTCACCAACGTTGCTCTTTTCCCTTCTGTGGAGGTGTAGAAGGAGAATCTGAATTCCGGGTACTTATCACCCATCCGGGGGTGGGGGTGGTCGTGGGTCATGGTCATCGACTTCGCCGAAGCTTGGCCTAGAGAGGTCTTTAAGGCGCCGATCCTTAATATGAGGTTTCTTTTTAGTTATTCGACTGATTACGGTAGGTAACGAAAGGTGTGGGTGAGTGACGGTCACTTAGCCGTGCTAACCAGTACTAAAAGTAACCCACCGTAATCAGCCGGAAATTTGAAATAAACTCTACAGGAGTGATCAGCGCCTTAAATAACCTTTCTAGGCTATGCTTAGGTGGAGAAACATTTGGATGTCTGGAGTCGTGAAGGCATAATGAAGGCTGTGAATCAGGTTTCCTTTCTGCGACCGTTCTCATTGCGATTTGACATAGAGAGCTTTGGTTGATCATGGCAGATCTTTTCTGGGAAGTGCAAAAACCTGCATCACAGGGCAGTCGAACCGCAAACCACCCCGTCACACCAGTGCAGGGCGACCAGCGCAGTTTCCACCCTAGCTCACTCTCTGGTGATTGACCCGCGGCCACGGTGCCGAGAAACCAAACTGAAAACGGCGCACAACTCCGTTCGTAGCTGCGTTTGGAAGAAACGGAACACATATTCAGAAGCAGCTTTCGAAGCCGCATCCCCTGTTGGAATCTCATCTCAAACCGCCATGGTCACCTACTATTTCCCCTTCTTAGTTCCGCATTCAATCTCTAAGTCTGACTGTAAGGCAATATACGTAGAAATACAAATGTTGAGCCGCCAGAGCCTGTTCTCGGTTAAAATCCTCGCAAAGGACGAATAGAAGGGGTGCTCTTACTGTTACGTTTCAGAAGGCCGCCCGGCAGAGAGCGCAGTACTCACACAGCAGTAGTGGTTGAAGAGCGAATATAAGAGAATTTTGGAGGTGAAAGAAAGCAATAGAGAGGTTGAAGCACAGGTAACCTACAAGCCAGTTTCTTCGCACAGACAGAATTTTTAGAGAATACCGACTCACAGAGTCGTATTTATCCTTTGTGACCATCCACGTCTTCGACTCGACACGAGCCACATCACGAGGATCGGTGCGACAAAGATAGCTGAAAGTAAAAACCGATTAGCAACTCAGAGATGGGGTAATTGGCCCAGTAAGAACTCAAACGAATTCGCACTCGATAGGCTTTCCAAAGGATGGTGTTAGCCTCCCCTTGTTCCTTTTCTCCATGTTCTGGAAGGAAGGGGCTTAAGTTAACGAAATCTGTGCTTGTTAAGTTTGCCTTACTACTTTCTGTAGCTCAGGTTCAGGAGGCGCCGGATTGTGTAGCTCAGGTTCAGGAGGCGCAGGAGTGAGTCTCGAATCAAGGTTTTTGGTTCGGCTAAAGCCCAGACCACATCTTCGATCCCTTCGCGGTCGGTGGACTGGCTCGCCCCGTACCTTCGGGCAGTTTGGCTGGCTGGCCGGAGTTCCTCGCCCGCACCGCAGAGCCAGGCTAACTACCCGTGTATATTCCAAACACAGCAGCATTAAAGGGCCTCATTCCCCTAACCCTGAAAGAGCCCCATTTCTGTGGCGATGGGAAGGACGAGTACGGAGAGGCTGCTAAAATCTCAGGGTCCAAACGGGCTGCGCAAATTGAGAAGGACTAGGATGACGATCTGTACTCATAACGCCCGCTCGCTCGCATCGGAAGCATCCGTCGAGGACCTGACCTGGCTGTCTCCGGAAACTCTCGAGCTGATACGCCAGCGTGGAGCGCACAAACGTCAGGCAACTACCAACTGCGTCAGAGATTGCAAAGCTATGCAGAGCGGCGATAAAGGAGGATCTTAGGGGGAGAAATCGGGTGTTGGCTGAAGCCACAGAGGCAGGGTTGAGCATCCGCAATACCCGCCGGAACTTCGCCAACTTCAATAGCAAAATGACCGCTCTCCGACGTTTTGACGGAACCGTCACCTCTTCCAGAAGGACCACGGGGAAGATCATCCTCGACTTCTACTCCGATCTCCTCTATAGCCACGTCCACCTGCCCCCACGCCATCTTCCGCAGGATGGGCGCGTCGTGCCCTCTGGCTTCCTTCCGAGATCCGACAAGCCATCTCGCCAATGAGGATCCGTGCAGCACCCAGTCATAATCAGATCCGAACACCTGGAGAACCTCCCGCCAGCGCTCTTCAACACCCTTGTGCCGGTTCTTCACGCGCTACCTGTCGGAGTGCAAGGTTCCATCTCAGTGGAAGACCAGCAAGACAATATTGCTGTACAAGAAGGGAGACATGCATGACATTGGCAACTATCGCCCGATCTGCCTGCTGGCCGTAGTCTACAAGCTCTTCACTAGAGTCATCCCAATAGGATTAGCAGAACGCTGGACGAAGGGCAGCCATGCGAACAAGCAGGATTTCGGAGAGGATTCGTCACGATCGACCACATACTATCTATACTTGTGCTCTCGCAAAACTTTCGATTATTCAAATGGTTTCAAGCACTAAAAATTTTCGAGCATTCGAAATCGAATATATTCGAAAAAACGTGGTTTTTCTGAATATACGAATTCGAACACAATCGAAAAACACAATTTTCGAGTATTCGAATTCGAATGAAAAATCAGGCTGCACGATAGACATGGTAGACGAGTCTATTGCTGAGGGTTTTTCGATCGTGCTACAATTGGCTGTTCTGCTGCTGGTTGTGGGGAGGCTGCATGTAAGATGTGCAATATGTGAAGAACATGTTCCCTTCACCATTTTTTGCTTTGTTCCATGAACGCTAAGATTGCTGGAAGCACCTCGAGTTGTTCAAGATATGATTATGACTCCATGTGGGCAAAGAAAAACATAAATAAAGTGTCACCATAGCAGGTTTTATGCCTTCAAGCAATTCTTTAAGGGTGAATGGTGGTTGTTAGCCACCACTTAATCAAGACGTGTCATAATTCAGAATAAAAAGTCATTTCGAAGATAAATCATGATGTACGAAAAAGATGGCAGCGAGGGGAACCGAAACAAAAACCTCACATTCGACAGACCGATGCGCCAACCCTGCGCCACCACCGCCGCTGATGGACCATGCATACGGAGATTCCCCACCGCTCTTTCGCAAGGCCAGCCTGCAGTCCGACCCACCCAACTTCGACAGGTCACAACTCGCGCAGGAGTTTTATTCTGTAATTTTGACACCCATCTTCGTGATCAGCATTCCGAGCTCTTTCTAATGACCTGGTCTCCACTTGAAGTTCCATAGGAGGTCGCTTCCCTGGTCAGAGTTAACCGATGGGAGCGGGAGTCACATGGTTATGACGGCCGATGGAAAGGCTTCGCAGCAGGGGGATTTTTCGATCAGACAATCACTACTGATTGATATTATTGACGTTTTGAACGTATCCTCCGCGCATTGTGATTCAGAAACCGTTCTACAAATGTTGTCCAACGCGCGTCTGGATTCAGAAGCCCTGCAGCAGATGTAAATTTGTAAATTTGCGCTGCTGCCAATACACTTCGAAAAGTATATTGAATCACGATGACTACAGAAACGTCAATGATCTTTAGCAGATTGCAAGTAAATATATTTGCAAGTGTACCATTTTTTTGATTGGAATAAATTTATGAGGAAAAAAATCAGAAGACGTGTCAGAGATCAGGCAATCATTTGATAGTTTTTCTGTCGATGGCGATTAGGTGTACCCGAATGTTTCATTCACCACTGCATGGATTCTGCATGGAAAATTTATGCCGTTCAACATGAGACGTTGTGGAAGTTCTCTCTTTTAACAGAAAGGCCTTTCGGAAAGTGGCCAGAATCAACGAGGCGCTCAGCATCCCGGCACTGAGCCGGTATCTAACCAGGGTTTGATTCACAGAAAGAACCGTTTTGGAGATCCTAATTACCTGAAAATCTAACAGGCCTTTTCAAAATACGCCGTTACACAAATTTTCGTTAGGCATTTGAATGACACTTTTCGAATACTCGAATAATTTTGACTTTCTGGTAAATTTTGAATATTCGAATGGTTTCGATATCCGAAACTTTTCGAGCATTCGAATAACGCATATTTCTGAATATTCGTAGTCGAATGCATTCGAAAAACGCGATTTTTTGAATATTCGAATTCGAATACATTTGAAAACCGCGATTCTTGGAATATTCGAACTCGAATGGAAATCACTCGAAAAACTATCCGAATAAGTCATTCGGGCACAAGTATACCACATACACACCATTACGAAGCTCATCGAAGTGCATCGCGAGAGCACAAGCTCCCGCTGTGCCTAACGTTCATCGACCGTTAGAAGGCATTCGACTCCGTCGAAACGGAAGCGGTTACCGAAGCGTTGCGTACTCAGGGCGTACCTACTCAGTACATCAGAGTACTGCGAGAGCTGTACAGTGGATTCACGACCAAGATCTCTCCATTCTACCACGACGTTGTCATCGACGTATAGAGAGGGTTTGGCAAGGGAATATTCCCGAAGCTCTTCAGCGCCACTCTCAAAAACGCCATGAGCGAACTAGAAAGGGAGACATGGGAGTGAAGATCGCCGGCCAGCAATTGCACCATCTTCGCTTCGCTGTCGACATCGTGCTCATGACGCCCAGCATTAGCCAAGCGGAGCGAATTCTGGCTTACTTTGATCGTGTATGCTGGAACGTTGGAGAGCAGGTGAATCTTGCGAAGACGATGTTCATGAGGAACGGACAAGTTTCTGATGCTCCATTCTCGCTCAGCGGAGCGAACATCTCCGATGTGCTCCAGCTTCGTGTATCTAGGTAGCGAAGTCAACATGGCCAACGACCTAGCGCCAGAGCTGAGCAGGAGGAAACGAGCGGATTGGGGAGCTTTCAAGAGCGCCGAAGAAGTCGTGAAAAAGGTGAAGAACGTCCGACTCCGTGCCCACCTATTCAACTTCACTGCTCTTTCGGCCCTGACATACGCCTCAGAAGCCTGGACCAGACGAGAGCAGAATGAACACGCGATCAGTGTCACGCAGCGTGGAATCGAGAGGACGATGCTCGGAGTGACACGACTCACGCAAGTGAGAGAAGGCCTCCGGAGTTCCGAGCTTCGCCGACGTTCGAAGATCAGAGACTCTGTCGCATGGGCCAACTCGATGAAAATTAGGTGGGCCAGCCAGTGCGCTTCGCAGACACCCGCTGGACGAGAGCCGTCACAGACTGGATTAAGCGGGATGTCAAGAAAACGCCAGGACGCCCACCGACGCGTTGGCCGGATTTCTTCGTGAAAGCCCTGAATGAACGAAATGACGCTCTTCGTGTTCTTCGAGCGACGAAGATCCGTTGGAACACTTTGACACGCAATAGGAACGAATCTAGACGCTGCTGGCGCCGCTCGAGCAACTCGATTAGCAACGGGACGACAGGTGATACAGGTGGACATGAAAAACTTCATAGATCAGTACCATATCATTATATCAGCGAAATCAAAGGAAACTAAAACTTTATTGTCTCTTACCAGTTTTTGGCAACCAAAAGCTGAGCAAGATTTTTAGTTAGAAAAACAGCTCCGGATGACACTTATTCAAAAAATCAGATGATACTTATTTAAAAAAAATCAAGTCTTCCCTAAGCAATCTTCCTTGCGATCAAGTGAGGTCGGGCTCTATTTTTCAAAAAAAAATTCTACCTGAAAAGAACGATATCTAGAGCTGAGATGTAGCTTTACAAGAGCTTAATCTTTGATTGATACATAATAAAAAAAAGCAGCTCGTCTGGAGCTATTTTCGACGAGATCAGGAAGGATGGGTCTCTGATCGATAGCTCATGGATGTGATTAGAAGGTGCTATACTTGGGCTTTGTTCAACCGATCGTAACCCGCTCAATTTTGAGTTACGCAAACACGGGTGCCATTCAGAAAACTGGAAGAAATTCTCTTTATGATGATCACAAAACCACTTTTCGAGAAAGGCATCTTCATTGCGCGGCTGGGGGACACGATTTTTGCACGAAAAAATTGGGAGCGATTTTAAAGACAGACAAAACTCGCTTGCTTCTAAGAGCTGGCGCTACCGGCACTTGTGAGCGGCTCTTAACTAGCCAGCCCGAGCCACTTGCCGTCGTCGACAAGCGCTCGTGAACGCCGCTGCAGCGACTCCCTAGTAACCTCAAGGACCCCTACTCCTTCGGTCTAACGACTTGGCAAAAAGGAAACACATGTTTATACTAACTGTTCCTATATGACTCGCTTTCCCCGTTCAAACATGCGCTTCAGACTCTTCCCTTGTAAAGGGTTGCCGGTGTGGTTATCACTGCAATCGGCCCGATGCACTCGCTCTCTACCACGGCGCTGCGATGGAAATCGGTGGCAGTTCTTCACCCCCTCCCCCGTTCTCCCGCGCTGCACGTCGCCTCGCAATGACGCACCCTGTTGCTGAGGGCCAGTTGTTCCGGCTCGGGCGGAAATAACTCGTGGCACTACTGCTGCTACTCGGCGAAACCTGGCCGTTCTTTGCTTTGGCCACCTGACGGAAATGGTGTCAGATCAGTTGCGACTTAGGCGAGGAGGCACGGAGAGCAGAAGCGACGTTGTAGCGACGAGCATCGTCTCATACACGAGTCGGGTTTTGATTCCACAGCTGTCCTCCCAACTCAAGTAAACGCATGCTGTCCTCCGATCACTTGAAGACATTGCTCGAGGTTGCAGCGAATGTGGCGCAGACTAAAGAGGCGCGAGTCTTACGTACACAATGCATCGATTCTGGTTTAACTCGCCTCTAAATTGTTTGGCCTCGCAAGTCAATATTTATTATTACTTTGTAAGGATTTCAAATTTATCTATCTTTCCATGCATGCGACAACTAAGAAACATATGCACCATTATTATCTGCAACATACTGCCATTTGTCAGGTAATTTGTAGATCCCGATTTTCTATAGAATTCCTTGGGTTTTGACGGAAAAAACTTAGCGAGGCATTTCTCCTGCAAGTGGCTTGACAACGAAGGAAACAGGTGATAGTCCGTTGGAGCAAGGTCCGGTGCATAGGTGGGTGGGCCAGAACTTGCCATTCGAAACACCGGCGTTTTTTCTGACTCCAACTCGCAACGTGTTGACGCGCGCTGTCGTGAAAGAAGAAGATCTTGTCTTGTTTCCCACGAAGAGCTGCTTCAACGCGATTCAACTGCCTGCAGAAGATATCGCTAGTGACAGAAGTGTTTGAAAGTAGCAGCTCCCAGTGAATGACTCCTTTGTAACTCCACCAGACACTGAGCATTACCTTATTAGGTCAAGTTCCGGTCTTGGCGTGGAAATCCCTGCTTCGTCGCGACTGAGCCACTGGCGCTTTCGCGTGTAGGTAACGTAGATTACCCACTTTTCGTCGCCAGTGACCAGGTTCTCGGGCCAAGACAAATTCCGCTGTAAAGTCAAGAAGTTCATGCAGTCATCCTGGCGCACATGTAGCTGGTGTCCGCTAAGTTCATGCGGCATCCATGCACCATATCTGTATGAATGTCTTCGCAAGGCCACGCAGGTGTTGAGCTACGGTGGTGTGACTGCACTCTAGTTCTTCTGCCGGTTCACGGGTGCAGTGTCAGGGATTCTCCTGAACAAGCTCCAGGAGGCGCTCCTCATTCACTGCAACTGGACTTCCAGACCGTGGTTGGCCCTCCAAGCAAAGGTCTCCGTTCTTGAACTTCCGGAACCCTACTTTCCTGTGTTGTAGCAGGGTGTGGATCAGGGATGAGCGGACTAACCGTTATCCGTTATCCGGTTTCCTGGAGGTTTTGGCCTATCAGTTTTAATAAATTAGCTGATACCAGGTTTGGACGTGGTATTGGATAGCTGTGTAGAAGCTTCACATTCATCGGAGGGATCGCGAGCAAGAATAGAGGGCACTTTAATCTAGAAGAGTGAGGTGACTCCTGGCACAAATGACGTAGTTGGAAAGATGTCCAACTTCCATCCTTCCAGGGTCATTCATTTATACCATAAGGATAAGGATAAAAATAAAGGACGGCGTTACTCAACCTCTTCTGGGATGCGCCAGCGCATTCTACTTCTACGGGATGTCGTGGAGGCGACATGAATGCGCATTTGGCCATACAATGACTTGCGGTGGCCAGCCGATGAACAAGTCAGCGCTCTATTCTTCCCAGACAAGTCTGGTACCAATTCACCGACCCCGGAGGGATGGAAGGCTTGGTTGGCCTGGGCGGGAAATCCGAACCAGGAACCTGGTATCGGGTGCACGCGACAGTCGCGCCTCCTCCGACTGCGCTACACGCGCCCTCATTTATACCATAGATCTATGAAACCTACTATGGGCTGATTTCTTCATGAGCTTTTCACCACAAGCCATATGCAGACCAAGAATGCATACACGCTGCCTTGATAATATTACTGACGGTCACAAGTGGAGGTCTTGGCACATACAAGATGAACCGTTTAGTGCCGAATTTAGCGTTTTCCATGATTACGATGTGTAGGTAGCATGCGGCAAAGGTATTTTATTTTTTACTGATAGACTGTTGTAACGCATCAAACACATACCGCTAAGCAGTAATGAATACATGCAAAATGGGCACAGGTTCAATCTAAATGAGTGGAGAAAGCTACGCTCCTACAAATTGTTGAGGTGTGTTTACAGAAACGATTTCCTGAAAGCATTTTCTGTACGCTGGTACTGGTGGTACCTCCGTAATGTTAAGGAACTGATCCTGTCTATTAAAAATCAAAATAGTGCAATTGAACTGCACTAAACTGATTCCCCTCTGCGCATGTTGGAGCTTCATTTTAATTTAAGATTGCTTTTCAGGGCCACTCTACTTCCGCTTTTCTAGTTTTGATATCTCTCTGCATGTGCATTTGGAGTGCACAATGGCTTGTACTGGGTAGCCTGTAGAAAGCTGGTATTTCATCCATCTCATTCCACATTCTTAGATCTTGGGATACTGTCAAACAAGAGTGTCGATCCGCGTGAAGCTGCGAAACCAAGATTGTTATGCAGACTTTATTTGGCTGAGTCGACCTAGCATAGAAAAGTCATGAGGCGTCGGAGGACCCACTCATCCAAGGATCATTCTGTTTGGCCACAGCCTTAATTCAGAAAGAAAACCTGGCGATTGATCATATAAAACAACCCAACAATGGAAACTTACAAAATGCCGGCAAGTTGCTGTTCAATGGAGAAAATGTGAGTGAATAAGAGGTGAATGAGTCTCACATTCTCTCCCTCCAAGGGCGACTTATGAATGTTTCCATACTCTTAGTTGGGCTGTTCGTTGTCCCGTTCTTCCCATTCGTTTTAATGGCAAAATCATGAAAATTTGTAAATTGTACTATGGAAATGTGCTTGGATGAACAACTTCTCAATCTCTCCTTATCTCTTCCAGACTTTGAATAAGGTGATCATGGCAAAACATCACCAGAGTAGAGTTTGCAAAGCAGCTTTAGTTTCACATCTTGTTGGTCTTGTTCGCGGAACCTGGTGAAGGAATTGTCGTTCGCAAATCGAACGACATCGGTTTGGATGGCAATGAAGAAGCGTTTCTTTTTACTGAAGCTTTGTGAGAATCCCATAGGGCCTTGTTAAAGTGACTGCACTGTGTTTCAAGAAACCCCATTAAAGTCGTTAGAAAAGATTTACAATTTGACAGCAGTTGCGCTCCATGTGTGCTGTTGAAACTAGAGTAGTTTAAGCCCAGTTTTATTCTTGTTGTTTGTTCGTTATCCGTTTTTCCGTTATCCGGCGATTTTTGGGCAAAATTATCCGTTATCCGTTATCCGGGTTTGAAAGTTTTGTTATCCGCTCATCCCTGGTGTGGATGGACCCACTGTTCACCGTCCACCGCGACTCTTGCGCTGCTTTGCTTTTTGAACTCGTAGGAAGAAGAAGCATGTAGGGAACTTTCCTTACAACCTAATAATGCAGAAGCAGTCGAATTTGCTTGCTGTGGAGAACCATTTTCTCTGCCGTAGTCGTGGCGGAATATGACGACAATAGTGGTAAATGTAGGTCAGACCAGATATGCGTAATTGGGAGAAGAACCCAGAACACTTCAAAAATTTGGTGGGAAACTTTCCTTACAACCCAATATCCAACACTCCTTCAAACGCCTTCGGTAACATTACTCAAAAAGAAAATGTGCGTTGCATCATACAAAAGAGAGAGAGACTCGTGACCATTACTCTGTCAAGTCCTCGTTGTCTCTTTGGGCGCTCCACCGTCTAACTGATGTCGCGGGCATGAGAACAGCATTGGTGCGAGTTTTTGAACGGCGACTGATGCAATTCGACGATGCGTGATGCAGTCCGGTTTCTATCATCATAATCAGAATGGAGGTCTCTATGAAGCAGACAACGCGGGATTTTGGGGACCAGCTGAGCCAAGTCATGTGCAGCACGGTGTGATCCTTCTCATGTGTGCCCACTGTTCTGTGGAGGCGATATTCCGCCTTTCGAAACTCGAGGCTATTAGGCAGTTCCATCCCGCAGCAGCGTCTTCAAAGCAGCAGCCTTTTAGCTTCTTCCACTTTCTAGCGAAAGCTACAAATTGTTGAACAGCATCGAGAGACTGCAACGACAAGGGCAAGGGATGAGGAGGGGGATCGATAGATACAGGACATATTCGAAACGAGAACGAGGAGATTCCATTTCCCTGGAATTCCCTGCTTTCCATTGCTGTCCATATTCCAGCTGCCTCGCTTTCACTCCTAGGCCCACAGACAACCATTATGCAGCAATCCACTGCACTTCATAAGTTTTCTCGGTCCCGAGCTCCTTCGCACCATGAATCAATCTGTAGTTCACCGAGGGATAAATTCTTGTGGCGGCAGTGTAAAAGAGGATTGATGGGGACGTGTTACTTACTTCTTCGCTCCGCTATGGGATGAGGTACAGGAATTTGTGCCCTCTTTCGGTGCTTCGAGCTAGGCGCAGGAAGCGCATCTAATAGCATGAGGCCTCCCAGTCTTCGAACGATCAAAGAGCAAGAAGGGGATGGAGAACCTTCGATCCCAGTGTTTCGCAAAAGCTGAAGCTGAACCAAGGGCAGCTGACTAACAGGCTGACCGCTACGCAACTGCCGCATTTCTTAACGTAGAGCCAGTTCTTCGAGAGTTCGCTGTTGAGCTCCTAGTGGATGCAAGAACGACTCACCGCGAGAATTTCCCAGAAGGACTCGGCTCTCACGAGGGAGCTGTCCCGCCAAAACGGCAAGAACGATTTCTGTAGCAAGAATCTCGATCCTCGAAGTAGTAAGAAAACACGTTTCGCTTTTGCCGAATTCTCAGGGTAAATGCGTAGGAGGTACTGAAAGTTCCCTGTGGTTAACAGCAGAGGTTCTGCTTCACAAATTTAGTGTCGAGGGTTCGATTCCACCAAGTCGGTTTTTTGCACATCTACCCTAGTCTCGAAGTTCAATAGAGAAACGGGATCTGCTCGTCGTTTCCCAGTAGTTCCCTTGTCAGTTAAATCTAACCTGCGAAGCACCGGCAAAGTCCCTCCATTCTTGTGTTCACTCTAATTTCCGGTGCCATTCTACTCACTCGTACTAATTACGGGAGCGCCTTATGTATTCCGGGCATCAATGCTCCACCGGAATTGGAAGCGAGTCTAGCTACATTATGCATACCATCTTTAACCGCAAGACGCCCCTATTATCGACCTACACGTGCATAGCATTGGCCTTACTAGGCTTTATTTCTACTCGCTGTTCGATTCCGCACACCTAATCTGCTAATACAACTCAATCCCTTGAAATTCTGCCAATGACCGGTGCATTTGACGTCTCGCAAACGCAGAAGTTGAACCAGTACGCTTCCGACGATCATCCTCCTCACCTTGCGAGTAGAGGACAACCTGAAAGGTTTCTAAACACATTCACACCCCAAGCTTCGTTCCTTATTCCAGGCATCCGGAGATGCGTTGAGACGCCATGCGCTCAAAGAGCCGGGATGGCTAGACAAGACTAGTTGAAAAGTAGTCGAGGTTTGTAGCAGTTGAATTCCCGTTTCCGCTATTCTCTTCCTTTGAGGAGTTATCGCTTCGTTAGGTCCTGTTGATGAGCAGAGTAGGGAAACAGCAACTCTTTCCCAAGAACAGACGCATATTGCTTCTAAAGTGTTGCGAAGTCACGACAAAATCTCTATTTAGCGTACTTGTTTTCGTAGGCCGACAGCGGGGTGAGCACGCCTCGTTCAACGAGCTTGTCGACGATGTCGTCGTATTCCTTCTGGGATCCGTCGCAGATGAAGATCCCCGCTGGGTTCATCAGCTCGGCTTTCTCTGCCACGAATCGCTGTACCTTGGGTGGGAGAGATGCAAAATCACCCTGAAAATATTGAAATATTTACCCCACAAACCAATTTTCCCTTGTTTTTCTGAACGAAACACATGTCTTAGAAGATAATGCCGACTAATGGCCTTCGTAGTCACAAGAAGAAAGTGTAGTCCGTCCATTTTTAAGGCCATGTAGTTACCTACTTTGTTTAAGCATGTCTTGACGCTTTCAAAAAAAAAAAATCGAGACAGTAAGTATTTGAACTCTGAAAATCGCGAAGGCTGGATGTGGAGCTCTAGTTCCACTTGGAGCTGAAAAGTGCGGAAAATTCCGTTTCGTTTGCCCTTCGTTTCGAACGAAGTGAGCGTCGGGATACATGTACATATGTCCTCCAGTAACTGATATTCGAGATCTTGCTCGTGCCGTCCCACCTGGACTAGGGCAAGTGGTATAGAACAGTGTTTCTCGTCAAAGTTTGCCCAAATAAGGAGCAGAGCAGTTGCATGATACCAGGCGTTCCTTATTGGAAATTATATTTTGATTTTTTTATACTTTACTGGTTGGCTACACAAGGAAAACGGGCTAGCTCCTCTGTATGGCCTCGTGCATACTTCCCGTCGCCGCGATGGAATCGCGGCGATGAGTTTTGCAGAGCGACGCGAAAAAATTTGAATTCCTCAGTGCTCGTGGCATCGCTCATCGCTCTGCAGAGCGCGACGGCGATCCGCCCAGGACCAACGCTAAACACCGCGCGCGGCGCGAAAAAGTATGCCATGCCCGCGATGAGCGCGGGAAGTCATCGCGCATACCAGCCGCCTCCGGTGCGGCGGCCGCGGCGAAGGTTCCTTTGACTATTTGACCGCGTGCGGCGGAATGGCCATGAACTGAGCGCCGCGATGGCATCGCGGCGATGGAAGTATGCCCCCGGCCTATGACGGTGTAGGAACGTTTGGATGGTCCTACCACTAGAAAAGGCAGCTAGCGATCACTAGTGAGAACAAGAGAGTTGGAGAATGCCTTACCGATGGGCTAGCGTACAATGGCCAGGACGATATGAAGAGACTTATGGTTAGCAGAGTCCGGTTGAGTGCGAGAAACGGAGTGGATTGCGAGTGTCACCGTCATAGTGAAGGTCTCCTGCGGCTTAATTTCCTAAGACTACAGTGGGTATAGGGCCCAAAACAAGTGAGAGAATGCAGTACATTACCAAATAACTGAAGCCCTGAAGTAAAGAGCGCTCGATGAAAATTGGTTAGTTGGATTGTAGAATGCAATGACCCCTGTATAACCCAAGATGTCGGGAAAGGAGTTAGGTTATTTTACGTTACTACAGCATCGGTAAAACAATTCAAGACGACACTGTCGGCGATGATGCAATTTTTAGACGTCTGGACGCGGCAGTCCATATGTATTTCTCGACATATCGTCGTGTGCCTTTTTACGAACCCACCTTGAAGATGGGGATGTGGTTGAGTTTGTGGGTGACGACCTCCGTGACGACCTGGAAGCCATCGTCTTCGATGGGGCGCAGGGACCTGCACTCGATCATCCTGAAAAGGAAGAGCCGTCGTAGTGCCGAACGCTGGGACGGGACGACAGTCACGGCAAGGGGTGCTTCGGAGAACAGTACGGGAGAGTGATGGAGGGCAGGGGAGGAAGGGTGAGCGAGCGAACCATGCAAGGCGACGGGCGGCGACTGCACACTCCGAGTGGCTCCGCCCGATGTAGACGCTCTGCATCCGTCGTGCCGGCGGAGGGCAAGTACGCATTCGCGCGCCGCCATTCCGTCTGCCTCTGCTGCCGCCTCCTCCGGCTCCCTACCCGTGTTTTCAATGAAACACAGAGTACAGCAGCACGGAGCAGCCGTCTCAGATGATGTTGACGAGTCCACGCTCTCCCGAGCCGTGGAACTTCCTGCCCACATCCAGCGGCTTGGTCAAGCGGCGCGAGAGCGGGAGCACGTGCAGATGAACCATTACAATGCGCGGACACTGGAGGTGCCCTCCGGGGGCGGGACACAGTCACAAGTCCGACAGAAAGGAACCCACACGGTGCTGAGGGTATACCACCTATGGTTAACTAAAGAGACTGGTCCCGACTGAGGGGTGCCCATCTAAATACTACATTCCTATTTTTATTCAGAACAGCTAAAAGTGTTGGTCTGGCAGACAGAACACACCACATGCGTGAGTTAAGCAGACCAAAAGAAAGGGCCTCTGCCATCCAAGAAACTGATTTTCCAACGGTGTAAACAATATGATACACACAGCTGCCGAAGCTTCTGTTGAGCTGCACACGTTGTTTTTATGCGATGTCTTGTTTCTCCGTAACATATCGGACTCCGCTTAAAACTGGGACAAACGATGCACTTCTCACACCAACCAGAGCGCGTTTTTTGGTGAAACGAGGACTGGAGCGAGCTAAGAAGAGCGGCAGTTGTTGGGAAGGAAGTGGCCTCTCTCATGATCGAACTGCTTGCGCTTTTATGCACTCCTTTCATTCTTACACCCCTACCAAATTTTGTATCGCCCACACCTTCCCCCTACTCGTAACCATCCTCCCCTCTGCAGTCTTAGTGTCTTATATTCTTGTGCTTCTTTTCTCTGGCTTGCTTTATTTTGCTTTATTTCCACTACCCCCCCCCCCAATGGCAATGTAGTCCGTGATACTTATTTATAACAATGTGCTATTTAATTGTGGCCTGTAGAAAAAAGGGAACTGTAATATAATAAGTCGCGTTACAAGCCGCGGCGGCTAAAGCACATAGTTTCGGATCTCATAGCAGAACTGGCAAGCCAAATTTTGAATCTACGCGTTGGAATGAGCAAGACCCGGACACAGGGGACATGTTAGGGTGCCTTCACAGCTACCAGGTTCGTTACAGTGGGCTAGCATATAAGTCCAAGAAAACAACTTGAAAGTTATCGAGCACTGTCTTTGGGAGCCCTAGCCTTGCCGGACTGGGGCCGGATTCATCAACGACGTAGCAATTTAACAGAGAAAATACATCCAAAATCCTTGATAACGCGGCTTTTGAAGCGATATGATGAAACACTTTGCCGCGCTATCAGAGATTTCGGGTGTATTTTCTCCGTTAAATTGCTGTAATTCGTTGATGAATCCGGCCCCTGGTATATCCGTAGGCCCCTCGACTACACTCAAAGCCATAGTGTATATAAGGACTCAAGTAAAGAAAGCGGGAAGGGCACAGCCTTTTATTGAACGCGTGCACCCCATATGAAAAGGACTAAACAGGGTTTCAATCTCCGATGTCGCGCAATGGGTGTCTGGGTTCAGAAGATGTGCCGCCGATGTCACGCAAGGGGTGTCCGGATTTCCAACATGTTTAATGGGGAACCACAGAAGCGGAGGACCACTGAAGAGAGGACCAGTAAGGGGGGCCAGTAAGGTGGGGAACAGTGAAGGTAGGACCAGTAATGGGAGCCAGCAAAGGGAAGACCAGTAAAGGTGGGAATAGTGAAGGAGGGGGGGGGGGGAGCAGTAAGGGGGATTAGTTAAGGCGTACCAGTGAAGAGGACCAGTAAGGGCGGAGAATTGTTTTTTCTCAGATCGTCCGACGTGTATCGAGATTCAGAAGACGTGTAATAGACGCCGTGGCAACGTCGTGTCACGTGCGTCGGGAGTCATAAAATGTGTCACAGACGTTATGCAACCTGCGTCCGGATTCACGTGGCTCAGACGCCGTACAACGTGCGTCCATATCCAGAAGACGTGCCACAGATCAGACTTTGCACAGCATCTGTGAGATTTCCGGAGGACTTTTTAAAGGCTTCGTTGAACGATTGTGTGCGTACTTATCTCTCACTACGTTTTTTCATTATTTTTTTGTTTCACTCCGGAACAAGGTTAAGGGGGTGGTATTGGCGAGGGGGGGGGGAGGTTCTGAGAATAACTAAAGGAATAGGAGGAGTATTATGACCGTCGGACAGTTAACCTTTGTCAACCTTTGCGGCCTATCAATACCGATTGACTTCATTTATGTTTCTGCAGATGAAGCGCTTTGGATTGAGACTCTCACAATCTGTTTCTCACCACGTAGTAGAGAACGTGTACTTCGAAAAATAGATCGCGTAGTGCGATAGAGGGTGGAAAGGCACCATAGGAGCAGTTTTGAATATTCTGCCCTACCGTATCCCGCTATACTATTCTATGTGGTGAAACCAGTTTTTTTTTTTTTACTACGGCCTTCTTACCTTCATTACAGTTTTTTACACTAATGAGAGTAGGACTGGCTAGAGAAGAAAATAACGCGGTCGGGGTGTTCTATTTTCAGGATATGGGTGCTCCGGTGTCCCCAAGCAATTATTATATCACGCGCGTTGTTGAGGTGTTTTCAGAAGGTAATTTTCTTTATCATAAGGTGAAGGAAGACAAGAGCGAATGTGAGATTGATTGGTTGCTTCAAGCAATTCTCGTTCTCAACGCTTGGGCAAAATCGGTAGTCCTGTCCGCTCCACCCTCACCCTCACTCATATTTACACGCGACCTTCCAACAACTGCTCTCTAGACCTCGATAGTCATGAAAATGGGGTACCTAGTGCACGTGCCCTTCCAAAAATAGAAAGGTGCTGCAGGCGATAGATCTTGTTCTCAACGTAAAGGGAGCTAAAGACCAACATGAAGCAGACTTGATGTGCTACTGCACGTGTTAGCTTCTTTTCTGAAGCGCTCGAGCTTAACAAGATCGAATAAATATTTGAGAGAAGCAGCGGGCCTGTCGTGATAATCGCCAACACCGGCTGACTTGTGTATACCATCGGTACTGCAGAAAGTATGAACTCATATGGACAGAAAACGTTGAGTGCCATGACTCTACATACTTCATGGCTCCTAAGCAGGGACGTGCGGAATTTTTGTTATTGTTGAGAGAATCAGAAAAGGGAAGACGGAGTAAGGAGATGCATCGTCTTCCGTTTCTTCACTCAGACACTTAGAAGTTTTTGTCGCCCATATTAGAACCCATCATTTCCAAACGGTCCACAGCCCGGAACCAGAGTCGGCCCTCTCCAGGATTATGCCCACAATTCTGTTCTGAGATCGACCATGAATGGCAATAATTCGTAATTTTATCCACTACGCAACACTTCCCAGGAATCTCCACTATCTTCGATACGAGTAAGATATTTCACGAAAGGGAAGGGCAATTGCCAGGAGCTTCTTGATGCAGTAATTTGCTTAGAACTTCGTCGAATACTTTTAGGTAAACTGAAAGAGTTTTATCGTTAGCAGTTAGCATTTGCTCTGGTAATTATCAGAGCCCTAGTTCCCACCTAGTTTTGGTTTCCACACGGTTCCCATATAAAACCGGTGATGCGCGACCCTTTTGAAGAAGGCGATGAACAGCTGTCTTTCTTCTTTCTCTTCTGCATCTGTTCATGAGGTGGACGGTCAACAGTCAACGTTGATTCATGAGTAACCTTTCCTGTCTTCAGGAATTGGACAGAGACCGGAATTCGGATCATGGAAACGGAAATTCCGTAAATCCCTACCCCAGAGGTACACATAGAAAGCCGTTTCGGGAAGCTTTCGTGTAGGTGTGCGCGAGCGAGAGTGAAGGTGGTCGGGCCAGAACCGCCGATTTCACCCAAACCTTGAGAAGCTGGGGTTACTGGGAGTGCTGATCACAACATCTATATCTGAATCTCTGGTCGATTGCGGTACGCCAAGGTGATTACCTCGGGAAACGACAAACTGTCACCGAAGAAGTTTATCCTCGAGTTTCCCAGAATAGGGACGTGGATGGTGAGTGTAACCCCAGGGAGGCTTCCAGTAGGACGGCGCACCCGCTCACACAACCCATTTAGTCCAAAACTGGCCGTCCGATAACTTGGACATAATTCGGTCGGAAGAGTTCTGGCCTCCAAATAGCCCGAATTTGAATCCCCTGAAATATTAGGTTCGAGCGTAGCCGAAAGGGTTGCTGGCAAGACAAGACACCCCAATGTCACATCTCTTCGCACTGATATTCATCCAGCATTCACAAATATGGACAGCGCTCTTCTAAGGAGAGCGTGCGAGCGCTTCAGGACAAGGATGGTTTTACTCCTGAAATGTTCCCTTATTTGCGCGTAAGAGGAATTCTCTATTTCATTTGTATCTTGCATTAATATTTTTTTGAAAAGAGAAAGTTTTTTTAAACGCCGCAGCCTGTAGATATAACCAGCAGCTCACGCTGCATCCAGCTACCTCGATCTCTAATCCAAGTTCCGTAGCAGATCGAACCCCTTCCATGGCAAGATGCACGACGGAGCTGCATCTGAGGTCTCATCTCTGCTAGGCCAGCGACGGCTATGGAGCTCCACGTGCGCGCAGCCGAGCGCAAAGCAGATTTGTTTTGTCAGTTCAAGCGCGAGAGGCGGCGGCATGGACGGGAATGCTCAGAACGCCAGCTAGCTGATCAATGCCGGGCGGCGACCGCGGTTATTGCTAGTTGATGTACGGGAGTAGAAGGCAACCGAACAACTGCCCGCAGCGCCGCTGCGGCGCTCGCAGGTCGACATGCTGCTTGGGTGAAAAACTGAGACTGAGAGGACGAGCGCGGGCACTGCCGGACACTGAAGTCTGAAAGGCATTTTTCCTGAAGGTGACATGTGGAGGAGAAAAGTGGAACTACCGAGCAGGTGCTCTCGAATAAGCCTGCAACTCCACTCGCCATTATAGTGTAGCAGGAGGGGGGGGGGGGGCATGCTCGGAATGAAGGACTGTTACCAGGGACATCCGGCAAGCCTGGCGTGGCTCGCACGTCCAGCGTTGGGTGCTGACAGTCAATGCTGCTTTCATTAATAATACGAACTGGCACTAGAATAAATTAGTCGCAATTCTTATGAGGTTTGTACGCCCACAACAATGGCTGGGATGTGATCAGGAGTCAAACGAACTGGAAGCTGAATGGGCACATCTTGGAGAAAGTGCTCCGAAACACGTAGCCACCGGAAAAGTAGAAAGAGAGTGGAAGTAGGAGGACAGAAGAGAGGAAGAGGCGATCGGGCCTTCGTTCCCGCACCGTGTTTAGGCGTTCGTCTAATGTAATTGTGTATTTCGTTCTGCATGATATTATGCTGTTGCATATACAATGGCCGATTTTGTCTGAAAATTTTGACAGACCATAACTTTGCTTGGAAATTAGTCGGAAAAGTAACTTTGCTATTCGAAATATGCACATTGCATTTAATGCACTTTTCCAATGCGAAAACAGCTTAGTCATTCTATCAGATCTGCGAGAATTAATAAGAAGTGATTTTCGACATCAACTTGGTTGCTGAATTTTTTATCCTTTTCATGATGATCTAAATGCTTGAAAAAATGATAGTCGGTAGGGGACGGATCTCATGAATATGCTGGATGTCGCAGAGTTTCGTATCCCAATTCATCCAGTTTCTGGACAATAATTTTTGAAACGTTCAGACGCGTGTTACCATGCAGTAGGATTGAGCCTCTTCGATTGACCAAAGCCGGCTGTTCAGTGAACTTCTGATGCGTCACTTCAGTTTCGGCACAGCACTTCTCCGCTGTGATAGTCTCTCCAGTCTTGAAGAACTTGTACCATGGGGCTATACCAGCCACTGTCCACCAAACGCTCACCATGGTCTTCTTGGATGAAGACTTGGTTTTATAATACAGTACCGGACATGTTCCTCCTTTCATTCGCCGTAAATCCTGGAAAGATCAACATAGGCCGCTTTGAAACGGTCCAAAGCGGCCTTTTTAAATAACTTTTTTAAAAATCAAGTACTTGTAAAAAGAAACATATATTTGAGCTCAGCAGCACAAGCTCTATCTTATTACCTATAGATCTCAGTAGAATTGAATAATGCATATAGGCCCGACAGAATCAATCGAGTGGGCGCGACAGCCTGTAGAGCGATCGAGCGACAGCTTGAAGAGTGAGCCTTTGGGGAGTTTTATCACAAATTTGCAGCCGCCCAACTCAGGAATTGCTCTAAGACTGTCCAGCGAGCCTTTGTAGTGCGCCGTGCACAATGCATATAGGGTCGAATCTATCATTCGAGGGGGAGCGACCGCTTGCAAATTGCACGCGCGGCCGTGTTCGGAGCGCAATAACTCTGTCAAGTCCGAATCGTTTCGACTGCAACTCGTGAGTCTTGTAGGCAGTGAAACGTTGTAGTAGTACGCTAAAATGGAACGGTGTAGCTTATGATTAGGTAAAGTTACAGGGGCGCGAATATGCAGGTTAGCCTTGTGTGACACTATTTTTTCGGATTTCAGTCGACCTCTGCAGGAAGAAGCGGAGACCTAACGGCCTACAAAGCGTAGGCGAGCAGGACAATTAATGTACTTCACTTTGACATGCTCACAACTCCCTAGCTTTCTGATGTGCCTAAGCCCCATCTGCCAATTTAGAGTGGCGGAAGCGGTTAGAGTTTCTTGAATTCTTGCACGCCCAGATTTGAGTTTTCGACACTTGCAATGGTACCGCTCTGTTCAGCGTGAAAAGCGCTATCGAATGGCGTCAATTTCGGCCGATTATGAAAGTATCGATTTTTTGACAATTTCGCGCCGAGGACGAGACCGCTCCAGGCCGTCGAAGACGATGACGTCATCGAAAATCTATGTTTTCGAAATTGGCCAAGCTTGACACCATTCGATAGAACATTTCCTGCTGATTTAAATGGTGTTATTAGGAGTATCGAGAATTGTGATTTGGCCGAATAAGAGCGCGGAGAACATCGACCAAATAGGACGCAAGGGCGTGTTCGGAGCGCAGTAACGCTGTCGAGATCGAATCGATCTGGCTGCAACTTGTCGATTTTATAACCAGTAAAACGTTCTAGTAGTGTCGGGTCACATCGGGTCAGGATCACCGATCACCCTCAGTTAACGGGAAATAACCTGCTGAAGTCGACGGAATTTTTAAAAACGGACGTCGGATTCGTAATCATCGCCCCAAATAACCCCCTAGATGATTTTGGACGAAGTTTGCACGAGGAAATTTGGCCAATTTCGAAAATACCGGTTTTTGAAGACGTCATCGTCCGCGCAGCTCGGCGCGGGCGCCGACGTCCTCGATATTGTCAAAAAATCGAGTTTTTTTAAATTGGTCGAGAGCGACACCATTCGATAGTGATTTTCGTTATGAACAAAACAGTGTTAACGGGAGTGTCGGAAACGCGAATATGGGCAGGAAACATCAACCGCTAACTCCACCGCCCTAAAACGACAGATGGGGCTAAGGCAGTTTAGGCAGCTGAGAAATTCTGAGCCCATCACCGTAAAGTACCTTAAGTGCTCTGTTCACGTACGCATTTTGAGGCCGTTAGCTTGCCGCGTCTTCTCGCAGTGGTCCACCGAAATCGGAAGAAAATGCGTCACGCAAGCCTCACCTGCATATTCGTGCCGCTGTTACTTCGTCCACTCACAAGATATATCGATGTTCTTTAGCACGCTACTAGAACGTTTTACTGGCTACAAAATCGACAAGTTGCAGCCAGATCGATTCGATCTCGACAGTGTTACTGCGCTCCGAACACGCCCTTGCGTCCTATTTGGCACAACAACGGTCGATGTTCTCCGCGCTCTTATTCGCCCAGATCACAATTCTCGGTACTCCTAATAACACCATTGAAATCAGCAGGAAATAGTTGACGACCGGAGTGTGAGGCACACAAGGAGTGTGGAACGTTTATTGCCTATTTCATTCCCTTATATAGGGCGTGATCTCGGCTTCTTCTGATCTCCTCCTTCCGTCCCTTCATTCCGTCCTCGCTGCCCTGAAACCGGTCCATACCTCCAACATCCCCCCGTAGTGACCGTGCTTACTCACGACCTACATTCACCCAACAACCTTTTATTAACAATATTTTATTTATTCCATTACTTCCATTTTCTGATCGTTTCGATCTTCTTCAGCCTGGCACGGCTTTCCACTCGACCTGGTTTCGTCGTCGTGGTACTCCTCCTTTTTCTTCATCGTGCTGTCCCTGCTGATGAACCTCGGTGGGGTCATACGGCTCTGCCTCCACCATGGGGGCACGCGGCGCCTCCACGAACGCGCCCTCTCCATATTTCGCCATGCGCGGCTTCTCACAGTACCCTGAACTTGACGGTTAACCTCTCTCCTGTCAATACTCTTACCCAGCCAACGATGCCCACTTCGGCCTGCACTACAATAACGGGTGGGCTGGTGTTCTGCCACGCGGGCATCGTCGTCATCGCCTGCGGCATCGTGGGCGCTCCTACCACGAAGACCGTTGGCGTTGTCGCTCCCGGAGATCCCCATGCCACTTGCGGCTGTGGGGTCGTCGTCGTTGTTGTTGGAATCCAGGCTTGGATAGCTTGCATGTCCGATCCTTGGGCTTCTTCCGCACGGCTGGCTCGAGCGAAAATGAGGTAACCTCCCTCGCCCACGCTCTTTTATAGGCGGGGTACTCCTCATCTGCGCTATCAGCGCCGCTATCTTCGCTCTTTTCTCAGCCAGATATCCTTTCATTTTCTCCGTCATTTGCCGTTTCCGGTGGGATCTTCTCAACTCTACGCCTCTTTCCCTCCTTTCCGGACTATGCCTCCTCCGTACCAGATTGCCTTCAGGTGGCTCCTCCTCCCATAGGATCACCCTCTTTTTTAACTGATCGGCATGCGCCAATCGGCTTCCCGTGCCGTAATGACCTTATAAGTATTAGATCCTACTCTTTCAGTAATTATTCCAGGTATCCATTTATCCTGGTGGTAAGTGTAGTTTCTTAGATATACCTGTTGCCCTGCTTTAAAATCCCGTTCCATCGCCTTCTTGTCGTACTGTGTTTTCATCTTTTGATTACACTGTGTCCAGTTAGGGGAATTTTTTGGTGTTTTAACTATATCTAGTGTGGTCCTCAGCGGCCGTCCCATAAGCATTTCCGCAGGAGGCTTCCCTGTAGCCGGGTGTGCCGTCACCCTATACTCAAATAGCAGATCCCGTACGGTTTCAGCTATTGCCTTGCCACTTCTTTGCCCCTTATAGAAGGCTTTCTTGAAGGTTTGTACGAAACGTTCGGCTTCTCCATTTGAATTATGCTGGTATGGGGGTATAAATGTTAACTCTATACCTCTCCGTTCACAATAGCTTTTAAATTCGCTTGCTATAAACTGTGGTCCGTTGTCCACTACTATTTGTTCCGGCAATCCATGAATGGCAAATATGTCTTTAAGCTTCTCTATTGTTCTTTCCGCTGTAGTGGTGTTCATTGATATCACTTCTGGCCATTTCGATTTAGCATCCACCACTATTAGCCACATTTTTCCTCCTAATGTCTCTGCGAAATCCATATGCAGCCTTTGCCATACTCTTTGCGGTGTCTCCCAGGGTGCAGTGGTGTCCTTACAGGGTCATTCCCATATACTGCACACGTCTGACACGTCTGAACCACCTTTTGTATATCCTTGTCTATCCCCGGGTACCAGACCTTCTGCCTTGCTAAGGCCATCATTCTATTCCGGCCAAAATGGCTGTGATGTAATATTTTGATGACCAAATTTTGAAATTTTCTTGGTACTATTACCCGGTTACCCCACATGAGACACCCATTATACTTCTGCAATTCCGTTTTTCGCCTCTCGAACGGTTTCAAGTCTATTTCTTTCACCTTTTCCGGCCATCCCTCTGTCACATATTTGTAGACTTTCCTTAGTGTTTCTTCTTCTTGTGTGGCCCTTGCGACCTCTTGTTCATTGAATGTCAATTCTTGCCACACTTCTTTAGACATTTGTATCTCTTTCACTTCACTAATCACCATTTGCGAGCTTGGTAACTCTCTGGGGTCTGGTAATCTTGACAACCCATCAGCATTTCCAAATTCGGTCGTATTGCGGTACTTTATATCAAATGAGTAAATCATCAATCGTAAGCTCCACCGATGCAGTCGCTTTGCTGCTATTGTAGGAATGCCGTTTTTCGGTCCAAATATCTTGGCCAATGGTTGGTGATCGGTCAGTAGTGTAAATTTTCGACCGTATAAAAACTGGTTGAACTTTTCAACACCGTGTACTATTGCTAACGCTTCTTTTTTCTATTTGCGAATAGTTTCTTTCCTCTTTTGTCAACGTCCGTGACGCGTATGCTATCATCTTTTCTTTTCCGTCTGGTAATTTATGGTACACTACTGCACCCAATC
The DNA here is from genome assembly GCA_947359475.1 of Heligmosomoides polygyrus bakeri. Classification (NCBI taxonomy): domain Eukaryota; kingdom Metazoa; phylum Nematoda; class Chromadorea; order Rhabditida; family Heligmosomidae; genus Heligmosomoides; species Heligmosomoides polygyrus. The sequence continues at coordinate 60,090,228 of OX375867.1, read as the reverse complement.
CATATTCGGATGCATCTGTAGCTACTAGCTAGTACCACAGGTACTTCGGGATCGTAGTGCGTTAACACATCCGCCTCTGTTAAGCGCTGTTTTATTTTCTGGAACGCATCCTTTTGTGCTACTCCCCACTGCCAAGGTACTCCTTTTTTCCTTAGCTCATTCAGTGGGGCTGCTAACGTCGATAAGTTTGGGATGAATTTACCATAATATTGCACCATCCCTATGAACGACTTTACTTCCTTGAGATTTTTGGTTCTGGCATATTCACCATTGCTTCTACCTTTTTTGGTGATGGGCGAATGCCTCGTGCGTCCACTATGTGCCCTAGGAATTCCATACTTTTCTTTAGGAATTCGCACTTCTCTCTCTTTAAACGGAATCCCGCTTCTTTTAAGCGTCCTAATACCTGTCGTAAGCGTTCTAGATGCGTCTTATCGTCTGGCGCTGTTACTGTTATATCGTCTAAGTAAACGATAACCCCTTCTATACCAGCCAGTGTGGTTTCCATAAATCTCTGAAAAATCGCTGGTATGGAAGCAATTCCAAAAGGAACGCGGTTGTACACAAACATCCCTTTGTGTGTATTAATTGTGGTGTACTTTTTTGATTCCGTTTCTAATTCCACTTGCATATACGCATCGGACAGATCCATTTTGGAGAACTTTTGCCCTCCATTTAGCATATGGAATAGATCGTCCGGTTTTGGCAAAGGATATTGATTTATATCCAACTGTGGATTCACCGTAACTTTATAGTCTCCACATAACCTTATCTTTCCTCCAGGCTTCGGCACGACCACTAGCGGGGTAGCCCATTCTGAGTGTTCGACTCTTGTCAAAATACCTTTCTGTACCAATTCTTGTAGTTTTTCTTCTACTTTTGTCCTTAAAGCTAATGGTACTGGCAGAACTCGGCAAAACTTCGGTTTCTCTACACCTTCCTTAAATTTCAACGACACTTTTGTCGTTTTACATTTGCCCAATCCTTTTCCGAATAATACATTGTTCTCTTCTAGTATCCTTCTTATTTTCACTCTTAATTCTTCTTCACTGTAGTTCAGTTTTTGATCCACTTTTCGCACATGTGGTCCACAGTCTATTTGGAGCCTTTTTGTCATGTCTCTACCGCACAATGCATGATTTGCAGTAGGTAGTACATATATTTCCATTGACCTCGCTGACCTATCTCCAAACTTTGCACTTACTAAACATTTTCCTCTAAAATTGATGGGACTATTATTATATGCGGTTGCTTCCAACCTTGTTGGCATTATTTCCGGTTTCCCAACCTTTCTCCACGTCTTTTCATCAATTATGGAGATTGATGCCCCTGTATCCAGCTCAAAATTTACCACGCCTCCATTCACACTTATCGGAAGCATTATAGCTGGTTCTGCTTCTGGCTTGGAGTGCTGGTGAACTTTACCCTTTTGTCTATTCAAATGCTCTTTCCAGTTTTCATATCCATTTTCTTGCGAGCGGTAAGAATACTTGCCTTGTCCCATTATCTTCGTACGACTCCGGCATCGCTCTACCTGGATGTTACTTACAGTCTGCTCAATTTCACTCAATTCTTCCTCGGAGTCGCCGGGATCCGCACACCAGTATACCTGGCGGGGCCTTCTTGTCGGGTATTTCTTCGTCCGACATGCTCTAGCAAGGTGCCCAGGTCGAGAACATATCGAGCAATACGCTTTTGTTTTAAAATAGCAGTCTTTTGCTAAATGGCTCCGACCTAAGCATATTCTACACCGTGGCCCATTTAGGGGAGTCTGGAGTTGCTGCTTCAACTTTTTTGCCTTATTACCATCTATGAATTTGTCCGTGGTCCTTCCACGGCCGGTTCCTGGTGGTCTATCCCCCTTTCCGCATTTGTTCGCTCTGGGGCTCTGAACCCTTTCGAGGTCACTGCTGCCACCCCCAGCTCAGATGGCCCCCGCTTGAGATGCGGGGCATTTCTGCCCACCCTTTCAAACGCTTCGGCCATCTCCAACACTTCTTTTGATGAAAGTTCTTCCTTCTCTAGCAATCGTTTCCTCGTCTCTACCGAGCTCAACCCCCTATAAAGACCATAGCCACTATTGTGTCCCGGTGATCTTTCACCCTATCAAACCCACACGAATTCGCTGCCTTCTGCAACTCCGCATAGTATTCTTGAAGTGTTTGGCCTTGTTTCTGTGCTTTCGACATCAGTCCAAATCTCTCGGCCATTAGCAGCTTCTTGGGTTGAAAGTGTTGCTCCATTGCCGTTCTTAACTGTGCCAACGTTGCCTTCTCCGGCTCTTGTCCCTGTAACAGTGATTCTAACAGTTCGTAATTTGATGTTCCGACCTCTTGGAGAAAGATGAGTCGTTTATCGTCCTCATCCTTAACTCTCCGTAAGGTCAAAAAATTTTGAAATAACCTCCACCAGGTATTCCAGGCAGTCCCTGGGACATAAGGCCCTGGGCTTCGACCTCGATATACATCGTAGGTCGAAAGGGTATCATGCCCTGTGGGCACTGCACCCTGTATCTCGCCTGGCCTGGTGGGGGCAAGCGCAACACTGCCCTTTTGTTCGTCCATCTCCGGCTTCTTCGCAGTTGATCAGTCTAGTCCGTCGCTCGGGTGGACTTCGGCGTCGGTTGCGCTTCTTCTTTCTTCTTCTCCGCTCCTCGAGTCGATCTCCTGATCGCCATTTGACGACCGGAGTGTGAGGCACACAAGGAGTGTGGAACGTTTATTGCCTATTTCATTCCCTTATATAGGGCGTGATCTCGGCTTCTTCTGATCTCCTCCTTCCGTCCCTTCATTCCGTCCTCGCTGCCCTGAAACCGGTCCATACCCCCAATAGAAATGTTCTATCGAATGGCGTCAAGCTTGGCCAATTTCGAAAACATCGATTTTCGATGACGTCATCGTCTGCGACGGCCTGGAGCGGTCTCGTCCTCGGCGCGAAATTGTCAAAAAATCGATACTTTCATAATCGGCCGAAATTGATGCCATTCGATAGCGCTTTTCACGCTGAACAGAGCGGTACCATTGCAAGTGTCGAAAACTCAAATCTGGGCGTGCAAGAACTCAAGAAACTCTAACCGCTTCCGCCACTCTAAATTGGCAGATGGGGCTTAGGCACTTCAGAAAGCTAGGGAGTTGTGAGCATGTCAAAGTGAAGTACATTAATTGTCTTGCTCGCCTACGCTTTGTAGGCCGTTAGGTCTCCGCTTCTTCCTGCAGAGGTCGACTGAAATCCGAAAAAATAGTGTCACACAAGGCTAACCTGCATATTCGCGCCCCTGTAACTTTACCTAATCATAAGCTACACCGTTCCATTTTAGCGTACTACTACAACGTTTCACTGCCTACAAGACTCACGAGTTGCAGCCGAAACGATTCGGACTTGACAGAGTTATTGCGCTCCGAACACGGCCGCGCGTGCAATTTGCAAGCGGTCGCTCCCCCTCGAATGATAGATTCGATCCTATATGCATTGTGCACGGCGCACTACAAAGGCTCGCTGGACAGTCTTAGAGCAATTCCTGAGTTGGGCGGCTGCAAATTTGTGATAAAACTCCCCAAAGGCTCACTCTTCAAGCTGTCGCTCGATCGCTCTACAGGCTGTCGCGCCCACTTGATTCTATCGGGCCTATATGCATTATTCAATTCTACTGAGATCTATAGGTAATAAGATAGAGCTTGTGCTGCTGAGCTCAAATATATGTTTCTTTTTACAAGTACTTGATTTTTAAAAAAGTTATTTAAAAAGGCCGCTTTGGACCGTTCCAAAGCGGCCTGTGTTGACCTTCCCGGGATTTCCGGCGAATGAACGGAGGAACATGTCCGGTACTGTAACTCCGGTCGCCCGCTGTCGTTGACAGTGTAGCGGTCCGGATGCCGGTGTTATTACTTGTTAATCTTGCTATTAGTTTTTTATGCCCTATAGCTTTACACCGCAGAAACGGAGTTCTCGCATTAGTTTATTCTATCTACAAACATGAATATTATGTACATCAAAAATAAGGATGGGAGGTGTCCGCCTGACGGCTGAGCACCACGGAGCTCACACACCACTGAGGAACCCAGAAGGGCGTTTTCCTGTCGTCCCTGGATTGCGGAGCCTCTAAGTGGTGGCTTAATGGGTCCCAATAGCCAATGGACAAACTCCCGCACGGATATTTTTAATGGGGCCCAATGGCGTCGGGTAAGACAAGGCGAGGCATTATTGGGCGGCCAATCAATCTCCCGTTGATTAGGATGTGGATTTATCCTTCTCTTCTACAGTAGTCTATGTCCCACCTCCCAAAAGTACTTCATTCCCTTACAATTTGCTTGCAGCTGTCGGGGCGCTTCAGCTCCCGCCTGGCGGTCACTTCGTGTGAGATCCATTCATCCAATTCTCTTCACTCCTCCGATCGCATTTGAGTGGCGACCAATTGTGCTGCTGGCAACGCCGAAACGCTGCGAAAGCTCTCTCACAGTTTGACACGGATCCGCTTCCACCATGGCTTTGAAATGGTCGTCGTTAAGGAGTGATGGCGGCCCATCTCGGTCTTCATCTTCGAGACCTTCATCTCAGGACTGAAACCTTTCGAACTAGCGGCGAGTGGTGCGTTCCTTAGCGAAATCCTCCCCAAACGCAGCGTTGACGTGACGAGCTGCGGCCACGACGTTGTGTCCACGTTTCTCTTCATATAAGTAGAACACCCGAATATCACGTTGGTTCATAGTGCAAAACGACGTCAAAAACTTGACAAGAGGCAATTGTTTTTTTTACAAGACGAATTGCAATTTACAAAAGCTATAAATGGTAAGACGGAGATTCTGCGCTTTCAGAAACTATATACAGTTCCTGAAGTGAGAACATTCGAAGTCATGAAAAAGCGACCAGAAGTTGAGGTAGCAAAATCAGCTGCTTCATACGCAACGACCTAATATATTTTCGCTAGCTTACTAACTGGAGCACGAGCAAACGAGCAAATAAAGAAGCAGATGTCGAGGATAATGTGAAGCGCCTAACTCGATTACGAGGACCTACTAACATGCGCGAGCCGCTTCACTGCATCTCTGGATGTGTCTGATTTAATCGACCTCAAACGTGGGTTTGCAAGGTAAGCTGAGTTCGTTCAAACTGCTGCCGACTTGTTCGGGCCAAAAATCGAGAATTGAGCAAAGGACAGTTTGGCCCTTCCTAAAGCGGAATTTTGGCGCCGAGGACTGTTCTGTCAACGCATAAACTGTAGCGGAGGCACAGCAGGGACACCAGTGGATGTCCGCGGTAGCGAACGGAAGCACTGTCACACACCGTCGGCCAAGCTACTATTTTGAACGTATAGGATGAGCAACTAGGCATAATAGAATAGCAACTCTATGCACACTGAAAATATGTGGATCTGTTGTGAAAGGCTCTCCCTTTGCGCCAAAGCCAAGAAGTGCATTTCCTCTAGATGTCCGTCAGGTGTTAGTGTGACAACGCGGGGATCGAGAGTGTGGGTCAAGGAAGCTGTTCCGCTGTTGCAGCTTTATTTTCGAGGCGGGTATCTGTCATCCGTAAGAGGCTTTTTCACGGAATCGGCGATGAAGTGTGCAGTTCGTCGCCATCCGCCTGTCGAACCTGCAGCGCATTGCCTGTAAATCGTGCGCGTGCAGCGATTCGCCGACCCCGGAGGGATGTAGGATTCGCTTGGTGTGCAGCAGCAATATGCAGTGCTCGACGTCTTAACAGGGACGCAGCATGATTCCAGTCAGTGGTTAGAATGATGTGTCCGATGATTCATCAACGACTTATAGAGATTTAGCGCAGAATTTACAGCCGAAATTCCTGAAAAAACGCGAATTAACGCGGTTTCACAGCAGGCGATATTATGAAATGCTGGCGTTATCAGGAATTTTGGCTGTAATTTCTCCGTTAAATCTCTGTAAGCCGTTGAAGATCTAGCTCGAGGGGAGTGCACTTAACAGTCAAATATTTAACGCTCTTAACGAAAAAACGAATGGCGTTTTCCGCTAAAGTTTAGCTTAACGACTAACGAAGATTCAAGTCATTTTAAACTGAACTCATCCCGATATACGGATGAGTGTTAATGGGCGCCAAGCAGGGTTCTGCACATAAGGTTCTGTGCGCTATATTTTTAAACGATTTTTTAACGATTTTTTTTTCGTTAAATTTCCGATAAATATTTGATTGAAAAATGCGATTAGCTGCAAACTGATATTTCAGATGAACAAAAGGAAAAACGTTTTATGCTCCAACTTAAACAGGCTAACAACTAAAGTTTAATGAAAGCACTGTAACATGCAACAACGTAACAGACCATCCACTGCCAACAAAGAGTGGACAGCAAAATAAACCAAGGGACAGGTTCACCAACAAATTACAGTAATTTAGCGGAGAAAATACAGCCTAAATTCCTGATAGCGTGGCTCATCGAGCGATATGGTGAAGCATTTCGTCATATTGCTTGTTGATAAGCCGTGCTATCAGGAATTTCGGCTGTGCTTTCTCCGGTAAATTGCTGTAATTCGTTGATGAATCCGGCCCCAGCATTCAGCAGCAAATCTTATCCCCCCATTCTTATTATAGATGTGTAAGAAGAACAGGTCCGGAATTATCATTCAAGACAACGGTACGTCGTGGGCTGGTGCAAGCATCGCACCTATAAGGTATCTTAAAATGTAGGTTAGATCAGGAAGATCTCTGAATTCCCTCCCTTCCCTAGTTCTTTGCGAAACCGTTTTGAATAACTGTTCTACGAGGATGTACAATCTCGACGTGGCACCAGCCCGCTAACAAGGGAAGGGTCTGAAGCGTATGTCTGAACGAGGGGGGGGGGGGGGGGGGGGGGAGGGGAGCGAGTCATACAGGGAGAATCCCTACCACTCAATTAGTATAGAAATGTGTTTATTTTTTGCCAAGTCGTTAAACCAAAGGAGTAGGGGGTCCTTGAAGTTACCATGGAATACGGTGCACCACGAGTTTGGGGTCTTGTACGCCGCGATGCCGCTGCCAACTAGCAGCCCGGAGCGCAGTGTGTAGAGCAAGGTCGGGTTCGGTTCTTCTGCGCTGCTGCATTTTTGCATTTCAACTGATTGGTTGAGATTTGGGGGTCTTTGACGTCTATACCATTTTCAGACGCCTTCTGCGCATTTTTCCAGCTACATGCTGTGGTATTCAGTATGATGAGCAATGTTCAACATCAGTGATACACATGTACAAAGTGCATGAAGCAGCACTGGGCACAATACGTGCAGCGTATAGAAGCTGAACGCGTCTCACAGTTTGTTTCCGTACATGGGCCAATGCCCTCGGGAAAAGCCATCCTGCTCGGATTTTCAAAAGAGACCAGGACGTGACGTAGATGGTGGTCCAAGTGAGAAACGAGGTGTGTGAATCCCCAAATTAACCTAAGCGGCATCGATACACTCTTTCTCTCATCTTCGCCTCTTACCTGGAAATCAGAGATCTGCTGAAGGTTTTCTAGAACCTAGCACCAACAATGTCCGCTGACGGTCGAGTGGTGATCCACCTGCTCGCGCTGAAATGTGGTCCACATTTAGACAAGGTACCTTCGAGGGAAGAAATCAAGGTGGCCGAACGGATGGATAGTACTAAAGGACTTCGAAGCACGTCAACATGAAGCTGACAAAGACGTTGTGGTTAAAAAATCCGGTCGGTAACAAACAAGTCGCAAGAAAGGTACGCTCTGCAGCGTACAGCTGGAAAATGCGCAGAAAACGTCTGAAAATGGAATAGACGTCACTTCTTCTTTTTCTTTTTCTTCTTCTTCTTCTTCTTCAGCGCTTGTCTCGCTTCGTCGCGGGGTCCGCTCTTCTGGTGTCACCGCGCCACCTTCCCCGATCCTGCGCTTGATCAGGGTGGACGCCAATTACTTTCATGTCCATGTGTAACGTATCGGACCAACGCTGCTCTTGGCGTCCTCTAGACCGCTTTCCAAATACTTCCAACTCAAGGCCTATCTTTCGGTCGGTGTCTTCTTTCCCACGCAGAACGTGGCCGTACCATCGCAAGCGAGCTCCGCGCATCTTGTCAGCTATTGGCGCGACACCGAACTTCTGCCGAATGGCATCGTTTCGGATGCGGTCCAGGCGGGTGACTCCAGCCGTCCAGCGCAGCATCTTCGTCTTCACGACGCTAGGCGAGTTTCAACTTCCTTAGTGGCAGGCCACAACCCAGCGCCGTACATCGCTACTGACCGGATGACTGCTCTGTAGATCTTCGACTTTAGGTGCTCTGGTATCTTCTTGTCGCAGAGCATGTCAGTCAAAAAAAAACGCCACTTGGACCAAGCTGCACTCACGCGTGAGTTCCCTTCAACCATCAGACCGCCGTCAGACGCTATTGCCGATCCCAGGTATTCGCACTTTGATGTTCAAATACCTGGGATCGATGTCGAAAATGGAATAGACGTCACAATCCCCCAAAATCTCAGCCAGTCAGTTGAAATGCAAAAATGTAGCAACGCAGAAGAATCGAACCCCGACCTTGCTCGCATGAAGCGGTACACTACACACTGCGCTCCAGGCTGCTTGTTGGCAGCGGCATCACGGGCCTACAAGACCCCAAACTCGTGATGCACCGTATTCCATGACAACTTCCCCCGTTCAGGCATACGCTTCAGGCCTTTCCATACTATTAAAAGCCTATCAGTGGAATGTTAACACGTTGACGACCGCGCGATTTTCGCGTGCCTGGCGCGTGGGACCAATCGGTTTTTTTCAAAGTCGGAAGGGTAACACGACATCGTGTCACACGGTTTCACAGAGCCGAAAGGGTGTGACACGATTGTCAACGTGTTAACGCTCAGGAAAGTAGCTTTACAAAATTTCGCTAGTAGCGTTCTAAAATCATTTAAAAGACGTCCAACGGTTGAAAACATTCATTCGGTCTTGACAGTTCTAGGTGGTGAGTTGGACTGTGTCGGGAGAGCAGAGCATGATAGGCAGACTTTATAAGGAGGTCAGACCATCATTGCATTTGATGACGTGCTTGGCGGCTCAGCGAGGGATACTGATGTTGCTTCACCCGAGGGAGGTCGGGGTTCGATTCTTCTGCGCTGCTGCACATTTGCATCTCAACTAATTGGTTGAGATTTAAGGGTTCTGACGTCTATACAATTTTCAGACGTTTTCTCTGCATTTTTATTACTGACCGCTTTTATAACCAAAACACAATGAGAAAGCAATGCAACGTAATGTTTATAAATGTTCATCACCGGTGGTACACAGGCACAAAGTGCAAGAAACAGAAGCACTGGTCACAATACGGACAGCATATAAAAGCTACAGGCGCCTCACAGTTTGCTTCTCTAATGTACCAATGACATCGGGAAAATCGTGCTCGAATTTTCAAAGGGACCAAGATGTGACGTCTTAGGTGGTTAAAATGTGAAACAAGGTCTGTGGATTCCGAAAGTTGACCTAAATAGTCGATAACCTCCTTCTCTCAACTTTGCCTGTCACCTGGAAATCAGAGGTCTGCTGAAGGCTTTTTAAACCTAACTCCAACAACGTCGCTCAAGTGGTGATCGACCTGCTCACGCTGTAGTGTGGTCCAGCTTTAAGCAAGGAGCCTTCGAGGAAAGAAATCAAGCTGGCCGAACGGATAGCCAGCATACTCAAGGACTTCGAAGCACGTCAACTTAATGTTGATGAAGACGAACAGCTGGGAGTGGTGGAAGAAGAAGAAGAAGATTGGGATCCGCAAGATGAACTGGTGGACGTGGAGAGGCAGGCAAGCAAGCAGTGGACGCATGACAACTCTTGTTTCGGAGGAAAGGGCGCGTCTCCAATTGGATGTCGTCTACGGAGCCGATGTCATTGGTCCATGTATGGAAGCAAACTGTGAGGAGCTTCTACCTTTTATAAACGCTGTCCGTATCGCGACCAGTGCTTCTGTTTCATACACCCTGTGCCTGTGTATCACTGATGCTGTACGTCTATACACTTCTGTACCATTATGTTGAATTGCTTTCTCATTGTCTTGTGCTTAAAAAACCGGTCAGTAATAAACAAGTTGCAAGAAAGGTACACTCCACAGCGTACAGCTGGAAAATGCGCAGTAAAAGTCTGAAATTGGAATAGACGTCACAATCTTCCAAATCTCAACCATCAGATAATCACCATTGATCGACATTATTTGTGTCTTGAACGTATCCAGTGTGCGTTGTGATTCAGAAACCGTGCTGCAGATGTTGTCGAACGCGCGCCTGGATTCAGAAGCCCTGCCGCAGGTGTACAGTACCGGACATGTCTTTTGGTCATTGGCCGAAAAAGCCGCGCCGGCCAACATAGGCCGCTTTGGAGCGTTCCAAAGCGGCCTTTTTTAATAACTTCTTTAGAAACCGAGTACTTGCGAAAATAAACATATATTTGAACTTAACAGCTCAAGCTCTATCTTCTGGTGTATAAATCTCAGTAGAGTTGAACAATGCATATAGGCCCGACAGAATCAATCGAGTGGGCACGACAGATTGTAGAGTGGGCGTTTAGAATTTTTTTTTCAAAAATTCTTAGCCATCTTACTGAGGAGTTGTTCTAAGACTGTCCAGGTTGTCTTTGGAGTCCGTGAACAATGCATATAGAATCGGACCTATCAATCGAGGGGGGGGACAGTTTGTAGAGTGAGCATTTAGGGAGTTTTATGAGAAATTCTCAGCCGCCCTACTCAGGAATTGCTGTACTCTGTTCCGGCGAGACTTTGGAGTACGCTGTGCACAATGTATATAGGATCGAACCTATCAATCGACTGGGGGAGTCAGCTCGCAAATTGCACCGCGGGGGTGTTCTGAGCGCAATAACTCTGTCAATTTCGAGTCTTTCCGGCTGCATGTTGTGGATTTTGTAGGCAGTAAAAAGTTCAAGAAGCGCGCTGAAACATAGCGACCTAGCTTACGACTGGACAAAGTTACAGCTGTACGAAAATGCAGGCAAACCTTGTGTCACACGATTTTTTCCGAGTTCAGTCGACTACTACAGGAAGACGAGGTGAGCAAATGGCATCCAAATTCACGGGCGAGCACAAGAATAAAAGCACTTTACGATGACATGCTCGCAGCTGCGGTGAGAACTGTCATCTGGGCGAGTAATAGCTCGGACAACATAGACCGTTGTTGTGCTAAATTGCACGCGCGGGCGTGTTCGGAGCACGATAACACTGTCAGCTTCCAGTCTTTCTGGCTGGAACGAGTGGATTCCGTAGGCGGTAATATTCCCTAGTAAAGCTTTATAGCACAGTAAATTATCTTACGAATTGGCAAGGTTACGGAGGTGCGAAAATGCAGGTTGGGCATGTGTGACACGATTTTTTCAGATTTCGGTCGACCGCTGCGGGTACATGAGGCGAGTTAACGGCATGGAAACTCGCGGACGAGCAAAGCACCGAAGGCACTTTATGATGATCTGCTCCTAACTCTCCAGCTGCCTATTCTGCCTTAGCCCCGTCTGCCATTTTAGAGCGACGGACGGCAGCGGTGAAGATTCTTCCGCACTTACTCGCCCATGTTCGAGTTTTCGAGCCCCAGCCAGGATACCATTCTGTTCAGCTAGAAAAGCCCTATCGAATGGTATCAATCTCGACCAATTCTGGGAGAATCGGTTTTTTTGACAATTTCGCATCAAAGGCGAGGCGGCTCAAGGCCGCGGCAGAAGGACAATGACGTCATCGAAAATCGATGTTTTGGAGCCGGGCCAAGTCTGATACCGTTCGATAGAGTTTTTGGTGGTGAATTGAATAGTTTCACTGCGATCAACAAGAACTGTAATCTGGACGATTAAGAGCGCGGAGAACATCGACCGTTGTTGTGTTAAATTGGACGCACGGGCGTATTCTGAGCGCAATAACTTTATCATGTTTAAATCTTTCCGGCTGCTACTTGTGGATTTTGTAAGCAGTAGAACGCTCAATAGGTGCGCTGAAACACAGCAACGTGTCTTATGATTGGACAAGGTTACAGCGGGGCGAAAATGCAGTTTAGCCTTGTGTGACACGATTTTTTCCGATTTCAGTCGACCACTGTAGGAACACGCGATCAGCTAGCGGCCTACGAACGCGTAGGCTAGCAAATCAGCTAAGGTACTTTACGATGATCTCCTCCTAACTCTTCAGCTGCCTATACTGCCTTAGTCCCAGCTGCTGTTTTAGAGCTGCGGAGGGCAGCGGTGAAGATTCTTCCGCCCTTACTCGCCCACATTTGAGTTTTTGAAACAACAGATGGCACCGTTTTGTTCAAATCGAAAAGCTCTATCGAACGGTATTAATCGCGGCCAATTCCATGAAAATAGATTTTTTGACAATTTCCTTCGAGGACGAGGGCTCTTCGCCGAGCCTGCCCGGACAATCACGTCATCGAAAGTTAGGAGCAAATCGTCGTAAAGTGCCTTGGGTGTTTTGCTCGTCCGCGAGTTTGCATGCCTTTAACTCGCCTCATGTACCCGCAACGGTCGACCGAAATCTGAAAAAATCATGTCACACATGCCCAACCTGCGTTTTCGCACCGCTGTAACTTTGTACAGTCATAAGCCACGTTGCTATGTTTCAGCGCACTTCTTGAGCATTCTAGTGCTTGCAAAACCCACAAGCCGCAGCCAGAAAGAGTCGAACGTGACAGAGTTATTGCGCTCAGAACACGCCCGTGCGTCCAATTTAGCACAACAACGGTCGATGTTCTCTGCGCCCTTACTCGCCCAGATTACATTTCTTGCTGTTCGCAGTAATACCATTCAATTTACCACCAAAAGCTCTATCGAATGGTATCAGACATGGCCGGGTTCACAAATATCGTTTTTCGATGACGTCATCGTCCGTCTGGCGCGGCCTTGAACCGCCTCACCTTTGATGCGAAATTGTCAAAAAATCGATATTCCTAGAATTGGTCGAGATTGACACCATTTGATAGAGCCTCTCGAGCTGAACAGAGCGGTGCCATTGAGAGCGTCGAGAACTCGTATGTGGGCGAGTAAGGGCGGAAGGAACTTCGCCGTCGCCCTACGCCGCTCCAAAATGGCAGATTATTCTAAAGCAGTTTAGGCATCTGAAGAGCTGCGAGCAGGTCATCGTAAAGTGCCTTCGGTGCTTTGCTCGTCTGCGAGTATGCATGCCGTTACTTCGCCTCGTGTACCCGCAGCGGTCGACCGAAATCTGAAAAAGTCGTGTCACACATGCCCAACCTGCGTTTTCGCACCGCCATAACCTTGCAAATTCGTAAGATAATTTACTGTGCTTTGGCGCTTTACTAGAGCATATGACTGCCTACAGAGCTCACACGTTCCAGCGGGAAGGATTGGAAGCTGACAGAGTTTTCGCGCTCCGAACACGACCGCGCGTGCAATTTAGCACAACAACGGTCGATGTTCTCCGCGCTCTTAATCGCCCAGATTACAGTTCTTGCTGCTAGGAGTAACGCCATTCAATTCACCACCAAAGGCTCTATCGAACGGTATCAAACTTGGCCCGGTTCAAAAATATCTTTTTTGGATAACGTCATTGTCCTTCTGCCGCGGCCTTGGGCAGCCTCACCTTTGATGCGAAATTGTCAAAAAACCGATGTTTTCGGAATTGAATGAGAGTGACACCGTTCGATAGAGCTTTCCGAGCTGAACAGAACGGCACCATTAGAACTGTAGAAAACTCAGATGAAGGCGAGTAAGGGCGGAAGAAACTTCACCGCTGTCCTCCGCCGCTCTAAAATGGCTGCCGGGAGCGAGGCGGGTTAGAAAGCTGGGGAGCTCTGGGTACTTCTTCGCAAAGTACCTTAACTGGTTTGCTAGATTACGCATTCCTAGACCGTTGGCTCGTCACGTCTTCCCACAGTGATCGACTGAATTTGGAAAAAATCGTGTCACACAAGGCTAACCTGCATTTTCGCACCGCAATAATTTCGCCCGTTTAGAAGCTACCACGGTGTACTTTTGAGGACTACAACGCCATTCTACTGCCTACAAAATCCACTAGCCGCAGCCGGAACGATTCGATCTCCACAAAGTTATTGCGCTCCGAACACGCCCGCGCATGCAATTTCCGAGCTGTCGCGCCCAATCGATTGGTAGGTCCGACTCTGTATACATTGTTCACGGCACACTCCAAATGCAAGGTGTACATTCTTAGAGCAATTTCTGGTTGGGGCGGCTGGGAATTCCCGATAAAACTCCCCAAACGCTCGCTCTACAGGTTGTCGCGCTCACTCGATTGGTAGGTCCGATTCTGTATGCATTGTTCACGGCACACTCCAAATGCAAGGTGGACATTCTTAGAGCAATTTCTGGTTGGGGCGGCTGGGAATTCCCGATAAAACTCCCCAAACGCCCGCTCTACAAGTTGTCGCGCCCACTCGATTGGTAGGTCCGATTCTGTATGCATTGTTCACGGCGCACTCCAAATGCAAGCTAGACAATCTTAGAGCAATTTCTGATTAGGAGGGCTGAGAATTTCCGATAAAACTCCCCAAACGCCCGCTCTACAAGTTGTCGCGCTCACTCGATTGGTAGGTCCGACTCTGTATGCATTGTCCACGGCGCACTCCAAATGCAATATGGACAGCCTTAGAGCAATTTCTGATTAGGACGGCTGGAAATTTCCGATAAAACTCCCAAAGCACTCGCTCTACAAGTTGTCGCGCCCAATCGATTGGTAGGTCTGACTCTGTATAAATTGTTCACGGCGCACTCCAAATGCAATATGGACAGCCTTAGAGCAATTTCTGATTAGGACGGCTGGAAATTTCCGATAAAACTCCCAAAGCGCTCGCTCTACAAGTTGTCGCGCCCAATCGATTGGTAGGTCCGACTCTGTATACATTGTTCACGGCACACTCCAAATGCAAGCTAGACAATCTTAGAGCAATTTCTGATTAGGACGGCTGAGAATTTCCGATAAAACCCCCCAAACTCTACAGGTTGTCCCACCGCGCCTACTCGATTGATTCTGTCGGACCTATATGCATTGTTCAACTCTACTGAGATTTATATACCAAAAGATAGAGCTTGAGCTGCTGAGTTCAAATGTATGTTTACTTTCACAAGTATTTGGTTTCTAAAGAAGTTATTCAAAAAGGCCGCTTTGGAACGCTCCAAAGCGGCCTATGTTGGCCGGCGCGGCTTTTTCGGCCAATGACCAAAAGACATGTCCGGTACTGTAAATCAGAAGACGTGTCAGAGATCGATCAGGCAATCATTTGATAGTTTCTCTGTAGATCACCGCAGCGACAGCAAGGCGTGGAAAAATTTATGCAGTTAAACATTGTGAGACGTTGTGGAAGTTTCGGGAGGCGACCAGAAACAATGAGGCGCTCAGTATCCCGTCAAAGAGCAACTATCGCACCAGAGCTTTGATTCAGAGATAGAACTGTTCTGGAGATCCTAATTGCCTGAAAAATCTAACAAGCCCCTTCAAAATACGCCGTTACACAAATTCTCGTTGGACATTCGAATGGCACTTTTCGAATACTCGAATAATTTTGGCTTCCTTGCAAATTTCGAATATTCCAACGGTTTCGAATACCGAAAATTTTCGAGCATTCGAAATCGAATATATTCAAAAAACGCGATTTTTCTGAATATTCGAATTTGAATACATTCGAAAAACATGAGTTTTTGAACATTCGAATTTGAATACATTCAAAAGACGCGATTTTTCGAATATTCGAATTCAATTGAGAATCATTCGAATACCCACTCTTGGTCTACACTACACTTACGCTCGAATGGGTCATTCGAGCATAAGTGTAGTGCAGACCAGGAAGGAATACCAACTGCTATCAGCGACCGTTAGAAGTGTAGGGCCTGGCTCAAACTAGAAACAGTTTTTACCGCCGACCTTTCGTCGTGCCATTTGTGACCCCACGATTGCAGTGTATTCGATTTGATTGGATGCGGTAAAGACATCCTTTTAGCCATATGCTAGGATATGATATTGGTATGATATTTATTACGTCGTATAGGACGGACGCCAGAAAGAAATTCAAATAGAACCGAACAACTAACAACGTGTTTTAAGCAAGAAGTACCAAATAGATATTACATAATGCTTTCAAGTGAAACCTAGGTTAAGTAGTGTTTGTACGCGCGAACCTTTTGAATTAGGCAAGAGAGCAGGGAGGACCAGCAGTCTTAGAAAGTTTTAAATAGGCTAATCCTGCCCTGATAGCGAATGAATTCCGTCTGACTGATGTTCTAGGTCTGGAAAATGAGAGTTTAGTGCCAGCACCTCTGGTTCAAGAGGGCAACATTTCAAAAAATTGGGAAGAATCAATGGAGACCAATTTGTGGAGCAGTTTATACACCATGCACTGATCAGCAACCCTTCGCCTACTTTCTAGAGAAGGTAGGCAAAGATACGCGTTGCAGATCTTTGCACGAGGTAGACGCGAATACAAGAACCCACCTAGTCTAATCAATATTTTTCGTAAAATTGTTTTGTACTTTTTCAAGTAGGGCTACATGCGCTGTATTGCGTCGCGAGAAAGCCATGTGTGTAGCCCTCCTTGATATGTGAATTATCAAACAAACCGGCGCCGACGCTGGAGTGTGCGGGCGGGGGCAGACATAACTCCGACGCCGCGCGAACCCCCCTGGCGCGGCTCGGAGCTACAAATGTGGTCTGGGAGCTTAAACACTGGGAACATTTCGTGCTCCGCGGCTATCCATGCGTCACCGAGCGCACGTCCTCGTTTCAGCGCCGCGACGTCGCACGCGGCTAGCGCGCGACGTCGCGTCGGAGTTAGGTCCTGGAGCCGTGTGCGGGCCACGCCAGGCTAGCCGGCTTCGCCGGCATCGCATCCGCGGGCCACGCCGGGCTAGCCGGCTCCGCCGGCGTCGGGTATGGCGGGCCACGCTAGGGACGTAGACCAACCTAGCTACAGATGCTTCCTCACCCAGCGTCGGTCGCCGGCTTCGCCGGCAACCAACGCTGGGTAAGGAAGCATCCGTAGCGTCGAGAACGTTGAAACTTCCGCCTACTCCAGACTGATTCCTAGCTTGCTACAACTCACTCAGTATAGCACGCAGAAGAATGTCCTCAGCACTCCTTCTTCATCTAGCGTTGAGCTCAGAGCTTACTGCAGCTTGTCAAGCCTAAAGAAATGTCTGACACTTCTGTCCAGTCGCCGTGCTTCGAGCAGCTAGGTGTGGCGAATTCCGAAGGTGACTTCATTAGCCACTAATTTTGAGGGAACGTACGGGACCAATTATTCCGAGAGCCTAGTGTTATCGAAAACTGGGGTGGGACGGGAACTTGGTTTCCGCTGTAGACGAACCACTGCAGACAGTGATTTATGCCTCCCTCCTTAATATATATAAAATATGGTGAGACAAACCATGTAATGAAATCCAACAAAAAGAGAACTTTCACTATAAAACCCACAAATCAGAATTAATCAGCATGTTTCGCAACACCCGTGATATTGCTCGCATTCATAATTTATTGTTCAAGGAAAATTTTAGTATAATTTTGTTTGAGTTTCAATTTACTTCCTAGTGAGGGAACACATCGTTCGAAATTTTATAAAAATTGTATTCTTCGACAAAAAACAGTGATTTAAAGGTTGTTTTGAAGAACAGGAAGGCGGCCATTTTACTCTGCTAAAACAGAGATTGCGCCACGCCCCCGTCCGGGATGTAGCGATTTTTATTCGATTGATAGCAAAATTTGCATCCAGTTTCACATCTGGAAACGGTGTAACATAAACAATTGTAAAAAACACATATCGTAACTTTCTTGCTGCACGTAAGCAGTATTTACGCTATCAATCAGATAAACATAGCGACTTGGTTTCAGAGTGCATGGCGCGATCCAGTATTTTAGTGAACTACATGACTGCTGCTTTGCTGCGCCTTAAAACTAAATGTAATTTATAATTTATTCTGAATGAGTGAAATAATGTTATTAAATTATTTCACTCATTCGGCAGCTGAAGTAAAAAAAAAATCAAAAAAAAAGTTATCCTAAGTTTTCACTGAACAAAAAATTCTTCTAACCATCTAGAAGGGTGTTTAGTTAAACCTGTAAGAAGCTCGTCTGGAGTTGGAAGACGTTCAATTAAATTTCAAAGTTCATGGGCCAGCTTAGAAGAGTGTCCAAATTGACGTGAAAATGGTCCAATTTGATTTAAAAAGTGCCCAATTCGACGTGAAAATGGTATAAATGCGCAAGGCGCTGCTCTTGCTTCATCAGCGAGGCAGCTTGTGCCTCACCTGACCTTTCTGGATTTGAATACAAAAAATGATTCTAACCATCTAGAAGGGTATTTAGTTAGCCTGTAAGAAGCTCGTTTACCTAGCAGCAACGCGCATGGAAAAAGCAGCGAAGGTAGGAAGAACAGTATCAACCTGTGGGTGGGTCGGCCAACGCAATCACGAAATCTCATCCGTTTCGGTTAGGCCTGCGGCCATGATAATCACGTAACACCCACCTATTGAGCAGAGAGCAAAGAAGAAAGACACGCTAGCAAGAACGCGTAGCGAAACGGTGGTGACTTAGTAGGGATACAGAAGCGAATGTGGATCGCGTAGACTCTCTAAGCACTGATCACGGGGTGTGAGCCGTGTTAACCCGGCAGCGGGGCCTCGTCATAACGGCATGCCTCACAGCCGTTGTGAAATGTTGCGAAACCTCATCAAGTAGATGTTCTTTGGTGACGACCTGTAGTGGAAGGCAGTCAACAGCGGTGGTCGTGGCTGCCTGCCACGCATCCTTGTTTACCTCTTTGCACCCGTTCACAGCGTTTGCACCCGTTGACAGCGTTTGCACCCGTTGACAGCGTTTGCACCCGTTGACAGCGTTAGCACCCGTTGACCGTCAGTGATTCATGCCTCTCCGCTTTATATAATAGGATACTGCAGTGCAACAATGAATAAAAGAAAAATAGATTTAACCCAGAAACATAGACAGAGCAACTTCTCCATTAAAAACTTTAGAGAAGCAACAAACTACTGAACAGACTTGTCATAGCGTGTGCTGCAAGACACGCAGATTCGTTCTAGTTTGCGAGT
This sequence comes from Heligmosomoides polygyrus bakeri, assembly GCA_947359475.1. Taxonomy (NCBI): domain Eukaryota; kingdom Metazoa; phylum Nematoda; class Chromadorea; order Rhabditida; family Heligmosomidae; genus Heligmosomoides; species Heligmosomoides polygyrus. Next base: position 60,071,251 of record OX375867.1, on the reverse strand, counting down.
TTCCCAGTGAAACTTCTCTACTACATAGGGAACCACTCCCTTTTAGGAATGCGACGGATAATCCTGCTTTTCTGGATGTTATGAGTCCTTAAATGTGTGTTTGGCCTACACAATTGCTTGCAGTTACTACCCGATAGAAAGTTAGTATTATAACCATCCCAGGTAATTCCACATTCGAGTACGATCTTGGAATACTATCGAGCAGGAACAACAATAACGGCTCCTTATCATGGTGTAGAATAAAGATTGTGATGAGGAATTCATTTGGCTGGGCGTCTCCCACCTTCTTCATAGCAAGGAAAAGCCAAGAGACATCGAAGGATTGCTCTTCCAAGAACCATTTTATTTTTCAGCAGCTTTAATTGAAAAAAGAATCAGGCGGCTGATGCATGAATCAGTACAGGCAACACCCTGAAAAGAGGCGAAAGGCGGTTATGTTAGTGCTTGTTTGTCTTCCTTCTGATATGGCAGAAAATCCCATGGAGAGTCGTCGGTGTGGCGACTGCACTACGTTTAAAATGCACTATTAAAATATCTATGAATGGCTTATAAATTAACAGGACTTCAACTCCTGATCGGTCGTTGAAATTAGAGCAATTTAAAACGAGCTTCAATTTTGTTGTTTGTTCGTTATCCGGCCATTTTCGGGCAAAATTATCCGTTACTCGGGTTTCAAAATTTCATTTTTCGCTCATCTCTGACGCGTGCCAATGTGGGAGCGTCGGCTGTGCGCCAAGCGGTGGCCGGGGTGGGTGCGCAGCAGCTGCTGCAGTGGCAGTGGAAGAGCGCGCATGATCGGATTCTGGAACACGCAAAGTCTCACCACCACGTCGTCGCTAACACTCGTTGCAAGGAACGCAGCAGTCACATTTTCACCCGATACATAGGAAGGAGCCAGTCCGGCAGCGTCAGCAGCCTGCGACTACCGAACCACGTTCTGGCGTGGGAGCAAGTAAACTCTCGCCCCTTCACGACCTTGTGTTTTTTCGCTTGTCCTTGACGACCGTAATTGTCATTAGAATATATATATATATATATATATATATATATATATTAGAACATATATATAGAATATTGTATAGAGTATAGTTGTAAGTATGTAGAATATATATAGTATAGCAGTATGTAGTAGTAAGTCGAGAATGAAGACGCAGTTGTGTTGTATAGGGTAGAGGCAGGACCGAATAAACCATTGAAGTGCTGTTGAATAATTCCTTAACAGTAAGTAAAAATATGAAAGCGAAAGTATTCAATCCAGGAAAAAGTCTTCAGAGTCATCATAATTGTGTGCAAAAGTTAATGATATAAGGTTTCCTGCTGTCATTTCCGGAGGAAATATGTAGTAAAAGTCTAAAAAGATACAAAGTTAATGTCCTTGTTTCAAAACAGACCACAGAGCAGATTTAGCCATAAAGGAATCCGGCGAAAAGATCCCACCTTGGTCTAAAGAACGTCTAGATCTCGTATTTTTAAAACAGAAGGTAGATTTAATTTTTTCAGTCTTGCTTTAAAAACAGAACTATTTGGCGATTCTAGAACGTAAGACGGCAACATCTGTATTGATTTTGATTGAGTAGAGTACCGAAGATAAGGAAAAGAGACCTGATATCCAAGAAACAAATTTTCCGAGGACAGTGCTCACTACTCCATAAAAGGTGTTAAGGAAATTGAAGTATCAATTGCGGCGGCTGATTTTTTTGTCTCTCCAGCTGCCTTTTTTATCGCTACTACGCCTATCACGAATCGGAAGTCAATTTACACGGTTTTCAACTGCCCCTTCTATGAATTCTCCATCGACACGCACGTCAAGCTCTACCGTAAAGGAAACACTGAAGGAACAGACCTAGTTCTGTACCCCACTCTATCAACGCGTTGGAACAACATCCATGTTTCTTTGGTCGCTACAGCGACACCGCAAATGCCCATACACTTATCTACATCTGTCACAGATGGCACAACTACAGCACTCACCAAACCAGCTACGGCCGGACAATTGCTACCGAATACTATCTACTATTCGGCCAGCTACAATGCTCATCCATCCAGAATGCAAGAAAGTTCAACTGCACATTCCCAAGCAACGTGTCC
>OX375867.1:59719948-60068963 GCA_947359475.1 Heligmosomoides polygyrus bakeri | reverse complement strand
AAATTGTCACGTTTCGAGATTTGCTCTTCTCTACTTCCACACAACAAAACTAACCCGTTTTGGATCGAATCAGCACTTGTGATGAGAAGTGGATTCTGTATGATAACAAAAATGTTCCGGACAGTGGTTGGACGCCGACGAACCCCCTAGGCATTTTTCGAAGGCGAACCTCCACCAAAAAATACAATGGTCACTGTGTGATGGTCGGCGACTGGTGTGATCCATTACAACTTTTTGGCACCAGGCCAAACGATCACAGCAGAGTCCTACTGTAAGGAAATCGACGAACTGCACCGAAAATTGCGTCAACTTCAGCCAGCACTGGTCAACGGAAGAGGCCCGATTCTTTTGCACGATAACGCCCTCCCATACGTTTCACAAATCACTAATCGAAAACTGAACGAATTAAGGATTGATGTTCTGCCTCACCCGCCATATTCTCCAGACCTCTCACCAACCGTCTACCACCTTTTCAAACACTTCCAGAACCTTCTCGCTGATAAAACCTTCATCAAACAGGACCAAGCCAAAGCAGCTTTCGTGGATTGTGTCGAATCTCGACCACCTAATTTTTTCGCTGATGGAATAAGTCGACTGGTGGCCCCTTGGCAGAAGTGTGCTGATTCGAACGGTGCTTACTTCGACCAAATCCGATAAGATTTGAGAATGTTATGGTAGTTCAAAGTGAAGCACTCAAAACGATGGGAGCTTTCCGGACAAGCTAATATAAAGACTGGTAAGTAAGTTCTTCGAAGAATACATATCTTTGAAGGTGCAGATTGGCTCTAAAAAGAAATTACCTATATGTCCATGGATTTTTTCAATTTATATAATTCACATAATATACTATAATACCGTTCACCAATCCAAAATGTGATCTACAGAAACAAGAAGAATTTGTGAAATCCAAAACACAATCGAATCTCGAGCAAATGTGCTGTACAGTATGGTACCAGGCGCTTCAAAAAGAAAATCAACGTAGTCAATTGCTAAAAAGTGACAGCGGCGAATTCTACTATATATACAGGAATTAAGAGAGGATAAAGACAAGATGGGCCACTTTAATATATGACGAAATGCCCTTTTAAAATTGAAGTCTAAGCTCCTTGGGTGGCAAAGATAAAAATACTCAATGCAGTAAAATTCAGTTCGACTAAATTTGGTCAAAAGCTGTACCAAAGAATACGGTGTGGTCTCTGCCTGACCTGAACACTTCATTAAAACATTCTGTAGTTTTCCGAAGCAATTATGGCAGTACAGAGAAATGTTGGGCTGCAAAAATCTATTTAGCGAGTGCAGGTTCTGTGAGACGTTTTGCCAAGGCAAATGAAAACACTCAAAAACGTTCAGCGCTGCCATGACGCAGAGCACTTTGGGTCTTTCCAGAAGCTTTTCAGATGCCACAAGCTAAACGAACTGGCATGGTAAGAAATTCGTTATTTTTGAAGTCTTGTTGTTACTGTTTTTTAAATCTTACCATTAGTGATTTTTCTCGCTTAGCAGCTTGCTGGTGATAGATAGACTGATGTTATTTATTTCTTGTGAAAATGAAGACGTAGTCATGTAATAGCCATATGGCTGGAGTTGGAAAAGCAAATAGGGAAAAGAATCTCGCTTGTTGCATACTAAAATACAGCCAAACTGGCTGCAGCTAAGGGAAATTTTATTTAACGATTTTACCGAATTTACCGAATTTAACGCAAAATTTTTTCGTTAAAAAATAGTCGTTAAAAATTTACCGAAAAAAATTTAACGCACACCCCTGGTCCAGACGTCTGCAGCAAGTCATCGTGTGAAACTTGGCTCGATCGTTTTTGGAATGGAATGTACAGCATTTTGCTGCTCAAAGGAGATTTGCGTTCATTTTGGTTCACGAGTCGGGAAGTCGTGCACTACTCGCTTTTACCAGATGAACAGACGATTGCAGCAGACTTGCTCATTGAAGATATGCAGGAAATGAAGCGTAAGCCGCTCGAGAGGTACCCGAGATTCAGCGCTACTTGTGTGTTAATGTGTAATGTACGACCGTATCGAGCGAAACGAACGCAGAAGTCGATGAGGAAGGAATCTATCGAAATTGTGGAACATCCTTCGTATTCACTAGGTATTTTGTGACTATGCAGCTTTTAGAAGTGTTGCTCCTTTTTTCATGAACAAACGCAGCGTCGAGAGGTTTAGTGCGCAATCGACGAATGGATCGGCAGCAGGCCAGCTTCTTTCTGGGAAAATTCAGTGAACTCTCTGTCAAATCGTTGAAGAAAAGTTGTGGTCACAGATGGAGAATGTACCGATTGACTACCCTTTGTCATTATCTTGTACATTTCAATAAAAATAATATGATAGCCCAAAAAAATTATGGAACACCCTAATATAATGGCAAACTACTTTGTGGTACTAAGGCAGGGATCTGGTCAATTTATTTAGTTTGGTTGAGCAGTTTTTGGACCTACCGTTGCTGTACAGATGAAGGCATCTCCAGCAGAACTTCGTTCAACATAGCATGGACGCTTATGGCAGTGAGAACGACATCGTACAATGGTCAGGGACGTCGTAGCGCTTCGCCCGCAACTTCAACATGCGCAAGATCCTCAGCTTGTGGTTAGACATGCGTGATCTTGAGTTCTAGCGCTTCCTTCCATTCCCTCCGATCCGACTTTTCGACGTAGATGCTGTGTACATTTCGAGAGAAAACCAACCTCCGCCCGCTGGTCGCCTTTTTAGCGTGGACTTCTCCTGGATCAATGTCAAGCTGGAGGTTCGCCAATCGAAGGGTGGGGGGGGGGGCTCGTAGTGTATCGTCGTCTGCAAGGGGGAGGGGGTCGTACTCTCTCGGTTTTGGCAGAGATTCCTCTCCAATTTCAGGTTTTTAGATGATGTTTTCATCTATTAATAAGTTATTTTTTCCAGGTGTGGCTACGACAATGCGGAGATATGCAAGCACTTGCACTTCCTGGAGTTAAAGAATAGGATTGAATATCAAAACAATTAATGCCGATTATTGAACAGTGAAAAACAAAGATTCCTGTCAGCAGATATAGAGTCAATTAGAGGTTTTCATTTTTTCAGATTTCATCGTCACGTCGTGGACACGGCAGTTTTCTGCCTGAAGGAGCGACATCTACTTCCAAAATTGTACTCTATAAAATTTCAAATGTTAATTACTGAGGACGACCTAAGTACTTTCCCCACAAGGGTTGCCATTCCGTCCTCGATAAGAAGTCCCTCTCTTCTGCAGACTCCTGCAGAAGAGAGGGACTTCTTATCGAGGCAAGCCCGTCCTTCGGTTGCCATTCCGTCCTCGATTAAAAAGTGAAAGCGTACCCTACAAAGTTTTAGGCCCGTTTGACACACAGTGATAAAACAATGTTTTTCTGGAGCGGTCTTCTGCGTTATCAGACGTCTCGGTTTAGCGTCATTGGCCGACAAATTATCGACCTACTAATCACATGGAAGATGATACTGTTAGAACCTGCTTTTTAAAGCATAGAAACCACATAAATCAAAGCTTGCGTTTTCCAGAACACCCAAAAAATCGAGGTATAGCAGTTTACGTGCGGCTACTGCGTTCTCTGATATGATCCATTGGAATTCAAGGATGGATGGACTCCTCGCGGATTTTTTTTTGGCCTTCTGAAGGAAAGGACGACAGAGAGCGGAATTGTGCCATATAAAATTTTAAGTCGTGCTTATTATACAGCAAAAAAAACTTAGCTTCTCCGCTGAGATGACGATATGATTAGGATGGATCGTATACAAAGTTCCCGTTTTTCATGAAAAAATTATTTTTCAACCGAAGCAGACCACCCACACGGATAAAATTCTGCCACAAATACTTCCAAGTCTTCATCAATGCACAGAGAAAAAATATGATTTTCTGGATTGAACAGGTTGAATCGACCTCTGATCCACCTTGTACCAACGTCATCGGAACATAAAATTGAACGTTCACAAAAATTCATACCTCGGTACGTTTTTCGAATTTTGTGAGTGTCGCCAGCTTTTCACAAACTAGAAAAAAAGCGCTTTCTCGCCTTGTAGGCATCAATTTTCAAAAAGGTGTCTTCTTGAGCGGGTGGAGGGGTTCAATTTCTGGTCCATGTCGCGAAAATACGTGCCGAAAATCGAACCCCTCCTGCCGCGCATGAAGGCCCCTTTCTTAGAAATCGATTTTTATATGGTTAGAAAGCGCATTTTCTCTATTTTTTGATGAGCGAGTGGGATTTTTGATTTTCGAAAAATATGTCAAGTTATGATCAATTTTGTGGCGTCGTGAACTGAATCCATCACCTTCGTCATCGGAGTGATTGCACAAAATGTTCATATCTCAGCTAAATTTGCGAAAATCAAAAATCACGCTTGCTTGTCAAAAAATAGAGCAAATATGCTTTCTTGCTATATAAGAATCGATTTTCAAAAAAAAGGGGTCTTCCGGCAAAAATCGACCAGAAATCGAACCTCACCCGCCGCGCATGAAGACCCCTTTTTTATAAAGCGCTTTTGTAACCATAAAGAAGCGCTCATCCTTTATTTTTCGATGGGGAAGGAGTTATGAATATTTTTGTGAAATCACCCCAGTGACGCCGGTGAGGGGTCGATCCGAGGTTCAGTTCACGACGTCACAAAATTGATCATAATTAGGCCTATTTTCCGAAAATCGAAAATCCCGCTCGTTCAACAAAAAATAGAGCAAATATGCTTTCTAAACATATAAGGAATGATTTCCAAGAAAGGGGTCTTCATGCGCTGCAGGGGGGGGGTGTTCGATTATCGGCACGTATTTTCACGAAATAGACCAGAAATTGGGCCCCTTCCGCCGCGCATGAAGATCCCTTTTTTGGAGATCGGTGCCTAATAGCTAGAAAGCTTTTTTCTTTTAGTTTGTGAAAAGCTAGAGGGATTTTGAAACTTCGGAAAACTTTCCGAGTTATGAGTATTTTTGTGAAGTCACTTCAATTTTTTCGCTCAAAAATTGAACCGTCCGTCGCGTATGAATACACCAGACGTTCAACGGCCTGCCGGCCGCCAAACGTCTGCTTGGGGCTTCGCCCCAAACCCGGAGAATACAACACCCCGAACGTCTTCTTCTCCTCTTTAGGCCTTCACTCATTCTTTATAATAAAAAAACTGGTTTTGCTACATAGAATAGTATAGCGGCATAGGGCAAAACAGGTCCATCACCTTCACTGGACCCCCCCCCCCCTTAACTGGTTCCTTATCACTGGTTCCCCTTTATTGTCAGCCCTTTTCCACCCTTCACTGGACCCCATTCACCAGTCCCCATTACTGGTACCTTCCTCACCGGTCTCATCTTCATTGGACCGCTCCCCCCTCATCCGCCGGTCCCCTTCACTGGACCCCTCTCCATTCCTTCACCGGTTCCCCTTCACTGGATCCCCCCTTACCGGTCCCCATTTCTGGTCCCATCTTCACTGGTCCCTCCTTTATTGGTTAACCCTTTACCGGTCCCCCTTACTGGAACCCATCCTTCACCGGTCTCCCATTACTGGTCCCACCTTCACCGTTAACACATCCGGAATCCCCGCGCGACATCGGTGACACCTTTTCCGAACCCGGACGCCTGTTAAACAACGTCGGTGACATGTGTTCTCAACCCGAACGTGCTTTGCGCGACATCGGTGACACGTCGTCTGAATCTGGAATGCCCTTCGCGATATTGGTGACACCTCTTCTGAATCCAGGCACCTGATGAGCGACGTCGGTGACATTTCTTCTCAAGCCGGACGTGCTTTGCTTGACATCGTTGACACGTCGTGTGAATCCGGAACTCTGGCGCGACATCGGTGACACCTCGTCTGAATCCAGGCACCTGATGACCGACGTCGGTGACATTTCTTCTCAAGCCGGACGTGCTTTGCTTGTCATCGGTGACACCTCGTCTGAATCCAACCCCACCCCCCCCCCCCCTTCCCCATACTTCCTCCCAATACACTCCTTCAGCACTTCTGTGCAAACACACACACACACACACACACACACACACACACACACACACACACACACACACACACACACACACACACACACACACACACACACACACACACACACACACACACACACACACACACACACACACACACACACACACACACACACACACACACACACACACACACACACACACACACACACACACACACACACACACACACACACACACACACACACACACACACACACACACACACACACGCACTCACTCACTCACTCACCCACAGACAAACGACCGTTCTCGCTTATATATAGTAGGATCCTTGTTAGAAAATGGTTCTTACACGGTGGAAAACGCTTTCCTTCTAGTTTGTGAAAAGTAAGCAAAATTTCTAAAATTCGAAAACCTACCGAGTTATGAATCTTTTTGTGAATGTTCAATTTTCTGCTCCGATGACGTTGGTGCAAAGTGGAGCAGAGGTCGATTCAACCTGTTCGATCCAGAAAATCGGCTTTTTTCACTGTGCATTGACCAAGACTTGGAAGTTTTTGTGGCAGAATTTTATCCGTGTGGGTGGTCTGCTTCGGCTGAAAAATAATTTTTTTCATGAAAAACGGGGATTTCGTATACGACCCATCCTATAATAGGATGGGTCGTATACGAAATCCCCGTTATAGGATGGATCGTATATCGTACGTATATCATATTGTCATCGCTGCGAGGAGGCTTGTTTTTTGTTGTTGTTGTATGATACACAGAGCTTGAAATTCTGTAGGCTTCATTTTCATTTTTTATGTTTCCTTAGGATGGGAGAACATTAATTCCATGGGAATTCCATCGTCCATCATTCATTTGCCGCTCCGTAATCGATTCGATGAGCGCTTCAAAAAAATATATAAGGAAAGCACTTAAATCAGAAAGTAACACTCGAAATTTAATAATAAGTAATAATGCAATTTCAGAGCACAATTTCAGATGCGGTCGTCGTTCCTTCATGTAGAAAAATGTGTCGTGTCCATGACGTCCTCAAAAAAAACTGCACAAATTGGACAATGATCGTTGGAAGAGTGCTACCAGAAAGTCTTTATTTTGAAGTGTCGAAAAATAGCATTCAACACTTCAAAGAATTTTATTGTGTTATCAAAGCATGTATTGTTCGGTGACCTCTTTTCATTGTTCTCTTCAATGTCGAAGTCGCTCCTGAAAAGATGAACTTATTAAAGGGTTCAAAATGCAAGGAATGATCTTCGAAGGAGGGGGGGGGGGGGAAGGGGACGTAAATCTTCAACAAAAATCGAACCCCACGCTTGACCCTGGCCTGGATATACGGTTTGCCGTCAGAGTCGAACGCGCTCCCTCTGTGTGCCCAAAGCTCCAGCAAGTACAAGTAGACAGATAGCTCCCGCGAGCGCGGTTTGCCCGGGTATGCTGGCCGTCCGATGGCCTGACTTCACGACATCAATTCGCTCGAACTCTGGCTCTTTACAGCTTCTGACAACAACAGAGTGGGCGGTCAGTGGTGGCCGGGGTTCGGTTGTTGTTGTCGTCTCGCTCAGCAGCTATTTGCAACAGGATTATCAGATCGCGGCCGACGATGCGTCCATGAGCGCTGATTGAAATCGCCTTCGAGATTCTCGAACCGTCAAAGTCACAGCGAACCGGTTCCTGCGTAGCTGTTCCCAGCGCTTCGGTTTCCATTATACTTTTGAGGCTCAGGCACAGCTTCTGCAGCGCGTTGGGCCCTTAAAAGTTCAGGCAGTGTCCCTTAACACGCGTTGTCGTTGTCACGGTTCTCTCGCCTTCTTGGATGGGTTCCTGGGCTCAAATAGGGTCCGGGGGGGGGGGGGGGGTCACCTTATAAAAACTGTCACCAACACGAAAAAAACGAGACAAGGCACACTGATAGTAAAGAAAACAAATAAACAGTGTTGTAGCTGTTCTGTGCTCTCGTCCGACGGAGGAGAGCACAGATGTAGGCAAGGGAAGCGACTCCAGGGTGTGCCTCGAGTGACGCGCCCGTGTTAGAATTGCCTACATCCTGGAGTTCCCTCCCTTGTCCAGTTAGGAAACACAAAAAGTTAGGAAACAGTTAGGAAACACACACACATAAGACGCGGATCTATAATCGAAACGAAGAGATAAGACTGCATTTACATTCGTTAAATGTAGCTACTCGCCACGCCGTCCCGCCGCGCCATGCTATGGTGACCCCCCGGACCCTGTTTGGGCCGGTTCCTGCAGAATAAAACGGTTTCGGGGTGGAGGAGAGGGGAAGATTCAAATGACCCTAACTTTTCCAGGCTATAAGAAGTCGACAAAGCCGAAGCGTTATCCTCACTGACGATTTGTTACAATCTTGGTTCACCTCATTAGCCACTTCAAACGTAAAAATGCAAACATTTATGGAGAGCAGAACTTAGTCTGAGAACGGTTTCATACTCATTCTGGAGAGCAAGCAGGTTTGTTCACACCATCTCCATGATTAAATCAGTTCATCAGCGACTGCTGTACACTTCCTTTACAGGATTGCGCACCTCAGGTCTTCCAAATTCTCTCACTCTTACTGCAGCGTGTGCATATGGGATCTCACCGGCTGAACAACGACGGTTCGATAGCACTGCTGCCTTACATTCTCACGCGGGTTAGAGTGGAAGTGTTTGCCATTGCTGTACACTCCGGTTTCGGGGTGGAGGAGAGGGGTAGATTCAAGTGACCCTATGTTGGCGCCGTAGACGCTATTATCCGCCAGATCTTAGCACCCACTACAGGAAAATATTGTAGCACTTGTTATGTTCAGAAGACGAGAACTTTCAGGAAAGTTGTGTGCACGAAGAGTGCGATCCCCACTGGTTCCGTTCTGCCGCTCAAACACATAATTGTTCTCGAATTAGACATGTGCACCAGCTTAGCACCGTCTCACCAAAACGAGAGAAGCTAATCCATAGACAGGCACAGGAGCACAGCTACAGCTAAGTTTGTACTGGAAGTAATGTTGAAAGGTAGTCTTCGAAATGAGAGTGGAACTCAGGTGGTGGGAGCAGCAGGAGTCAGCAACGGCTGTTCTGCTATTGTGGCGTGCTGGGGAGGAAAATTCTGCAGCTGAAAGGGTGACTTAACCTCCAGTCTTCTTCTGGGGTGAACTTGAGCAGAAGTGTTCTAGCGCTGCCCGTTCCCTTCGTCAGTGGAAATATTTGCAGGAACGCCTATTTTGCTTTGCTCCGTCGTGGCTCTCTTCGTTTCGTTGACGATAGTTGCTCGCCATAAGACACATTCCCTCCAGTGATCTCATCCTCCACATAGGTGTGCTGAGATTGGGCTTACTGTTGGAGTTCTGAGCAGTCCAAAGGTTTTCATTCTAGAGGAGCAAGTTAACAGTTCAGTTCGACTGCGCATTTCAGCAGAGCGATTCACTCTTCTGTCCTCAGCCTCAGTTGTAGCAGTGTCCCTGCTCTCTTTTTATTATTTACGTTAGTATGGTGCTGACGGCAGCACTCTGGAGGCCGGTACTCGCTGCTGCTCACGGTTTTGGACCGTTCTTCTCTTCCTGTTCACTACACGGCACGTGATTGGCATTCTTAAGCTCCCTATTTATGGAGCAGCAGCACTGACCGGATGCCTTCTTCGGAAGTGGTGAACAGTCCGATGCCCTTCGACGCGGTGAGCTGCTAAGTCTATCGATCGTAGGAAGACAGATGCAGAACGAGTGCGTCTCGACTCCGGTCTGAGCAGCGTTGTCGCCCATTCTGAGTCAGGCTGACGGTACCAAAGAATGTCCAGGCTGCGCTCCTGAGCAATTCATAACTGCCTCTTCAACACAACAAGGGTGCGAGACTTGTCATAACAATTAGTGACGCCCTGTGTGTCCAGCCACTTCAGAACTGTAGACTGACATTTGCTTTCAGCAGAGCGGTTGTTTCTAGCGTTTGTGGTAGCCAGAAGGAAGGCATGTCAGCTACTAATAGTAACGCGATTGACTCCTATTTAGCTGTGATATGGCCAAATCATAAAGTAGCATCCTAAAGTGACACGTGAACAAAAATACACCAAGCATCACGAAGGCCCAGAAAAGGGATTATAAAAAAGTTGTGGAAGACAGAGAATAGACGAAAGTTAGTCGATTTCTTTGTGCGATAGGTTTACGGGGTACCAAAGATACGATTTGACCCTGTATTTCGGCAGCATGTCACTCCGAGCATCGTACTCTCGACTCCCCGCTGCGTGGCACACACAGATCACGGGTTCATCCTGCTTTCGTATTGTCCGGGCGTCTGAGGCGCACGTTACCGCAGTGAGAACAAAGGAGTCGAATAGCAGGGTACGGAGCCGGACGTCCATCGTCTTCTCCAGAACTTCTTCGACGCTTTTGAAAGCTCCCCAAGCCGCTTTCTCCTGCACAGCTCTCGCTAGGTCATTGGCCATGTTGACTTCACGACTTAGATTCATGCAGCTGGAGTATTCGGAGATGTTCGTTCCATTGAGCGAGAGTGTAACATCAGAGATTTGTCCGCTCCTCATGAATGTCATCTCCGTAAGATTCAGTCCAACGCTCTGAAATCGCCTCTAAGGCCTGAGTTATACTCCCGCGGGAGCATCCGCGGAAGGGCGGGAATCGCGCCGAGACTCCTCACCTGACCAATCGCCGCGCCGCGCCACGCCCGCCGTCCGCCGTGCACCCTTGGTCCGCGGACGTTCCGCGTATGCTCCCGCGGGAGTATAACAGAGGCCTAAGACATACCTAGCAAAAGAATAGCTGGCGCATCCCAAAATGGACTGAGTAACGCGTCCTTTATCATTTCTATCCTTTATTTGGCCTGTACAATGGGTTGCTGTTGCTAGCCGATGAACAAGTCAGAGTTTTACACTTCTCGAAAAATTCGATGGCAGTTCGCCGCCTCGGAAAAAGCAGGTTTGGTTGGCTTTCTCGGCCTCGAACCATGAACCTCGCTTCGGGCTGGACACGGCGGTCCGTTGATTGTGCGCGTAAATAACACTTCTTGACTTCTTGAAAGATAAGACCGCCTTTCGAGCGGCTTCCTATCAAAGTCTCGTCACCCTTCTAAAGGTTTAATGGACAAACTGGAGAGGTGCGCGAGAAAGTGTCCAAACGAGCGCCGCCATCCGGACTCCGGAGTGAGAATCAGAGGCGGCAAGCGTCGTCGGCACCAGGGGTGTGCGTAAATGAAATCCGAAATTTCGTAAATCGTAAATCGTAATTACGAAAAAATCGTCGTAAATCGTAAATCGTAAGAGGTGCCTGACTTGTAATGCATCTAATTTCCTTGTTTTTTCTATTATGTTAAAGCTAATAAAAGCTATGTTTTGTTGAGACGTTTTCAGCTCGAGCAGGACACTTTTCTAATTAAGATGGAAGCCATTAAAATCAACTAGCACCTTTCAAATCAAGCTGGACAAGTTTTTGGGGAACCAAAATAAACCACGTGTTCAAAAACGCTCTCTTAAATGCGCCTATACAGGGTGCCCGCATAAAAAGCTTACACTGCTTGGACGATCAAAAATGTTTGTCATTCTACTAGCCACTGGCTTACATATAAAACTATGACTGTAGAAACAACAACTCCGAATAAATCAACAAAAAGCATTCCATCCAAAACCAAAAAAAAATAATTTGATCGCTGGGGTACTCGACGAAAACAGTATTTGCACAAATAATCCAACAAGCATCCCCCTACTGAGTGAGCGCATGGCACACTTCTATGGTATGACACACCTAAAGTTCTAAGCATTCCCACATTTTGAATTGTACCCCAACAGCATTTTTGTAGCAGACGGGAAGCAATTGTGTGACGATTGAAAGAGTATGATCACATTTTTGGACACTCATCATAGTCGGGTTTTTGACTTAATATTGTAAAGGAAGATATTTTTGTGGCATTCTTTAGGAGTAAAGTAGAGAAGCAAGGTGCAGCCTGAATTGAAAGTGGTTTAACTGATTCGTACAAGGTGCATTTTAAACATATAGGGGAAACACCTGGTGAAGAAGTCGGAGGAGGATGGCTATCGCATGCTCCAAAATAGGAGTTCTTGATTAGAATCCTACCACGGGCACTCAAGTCTTCCATACCTGCTGGGTTGTGAATTGGTAGCTGATTTGTATGGGAAGGATGAAGCACTGACCTCTACATCGGCGGCAACCGCAATTCATTCTATAGGGCAAACCCACACTCAAATGACCTCTACGACATTCCAAAGAGGTAGAGAGAATGGATGGCGCATCTCAAACAGGGACTGGTTAACGTCATGCTTTGTCCTTTATCATTTTTGAAGGCAACCACAACTTCTGGAATGAAAAATCGTCGTTCGACGATACCAGGCAATTACTTTCGGCGTTTATTTCGCTCGCAGGTTCGCTTGCACTTGTTAAATTTCGCAATCTACAAAATATTGCTTCTTCTTCTCCTCCTTAGCGTTTAGTCCCGCGCAGTCGCAGGGTCCGCTGTAGCCGAGTTAGCCCAGTAGTTAGTAGTGTAGTTTCATGCACAAACGGTCACAGGCTCGACTCTCGGCTCCGGCACGCCATGCCCTACAAAAATTGCAAAAACGGCAACGGTTCCAGCGTCAGACCCAGGTAGTCAGGCCGGCTGAAGGAGAAACCTTGTCACAAAACTACAAAATATTGCATTACCAATTAATGACTGCTTGCATTCGCCAGTCCTGCTCTCCACTACCTTTGTAACAAACGCTATCATATCCTTTGCCCAGTCTTTAGCATTCTGAACGAATCGCGTAGGGCAAACACAACAGCCCCAATCAAACCACTGAAGACGAGATCAAAAGTGTCAAACTTTTTTCACTTTTATCATGAAAATGTCAGTCGTTTTGCTTAAGGTGCACCTCAAATGTGAATACACTCTGCGCCATAACGTGCAGTGATAATCGGATTGAAACATGATTGTTTTACTCTTTCCAACAATTTAGCTGTTATTCCACAGCCTCCAATCAAGTCCAATATTCTTTGATGGCTTTGCATGAATTCTACTTGGACAAACCGATCTGGCCGAATGTGGTGAACAAGTGAAAAAGTTACAAGTTGACTAGGCGGTGGTTGCAGCATAGAATATCGCTCAGCAAATGATCATCTCCATTCCGGTGCAGGGAGAATTTTCATGTTTTTCTGTGGACAGGAACGAAATGCTTTCAGGCCATTCGAATGTGAGGTGTGTGCTAGAGTAGAAGGGTAGTTTCATGCACAGAAAAACCGAACTGGCCAGAAAAATAGGCTAGTCCAGTTCCATTGCCAGGAATTAACTATAGCGACCTATCCACAATGCAGCGTTGTTCTGTCACGGCGCCACAGCAGAACATAAAAAAGTAAATAGGAAATAGCAATGAGCTATGAGGGAAGTCTTTAAAAGTGGGTACATCGTCATAATCCGAATTGTATCATGTTATGTGGATGTTCCTCGTCCGTGGACCGAAGATCACATTTACGAAAATTTACGATTTACGACCCAAAATGTCGTAAATCGTAAATCGTAAAAAATTTGCCGAAAATCACCGTAAATCGTAAAATCGTAAATCGTAAATCGTAATTACGCACACCCCTGGTCGGCACGCTCTCGGCTTCCTTCTGCCGCTGGCCGAAGCAGCAGACCCTCACGCGTCCGCGCCTATCGGGCAGCTTCCCCGCGCCAGCAGTCGCTGGCTTCGGTCGTGTGAGCGAACTGTGTCGGTGCACATGCAGCCAGCTTCCCAGAGGACCGCCGGCGCCTCGAGGCGCTGAACCGGCTGCTGCCGATCCCACCCCTCACACGCTGCTTAATCGTATGCTTCCCCTGTCCTTGTGTTGCCTTCTCGTCGCTGTTCCACACGCTCAGCTCCTTGTAATCAGTGCTGCTCGGGCCCCCTTTGTAATCTCATCTGATGTCGAGCACTCAGGCACAGCATCTACGCCGGACAGCGTTCAGTCGCTACATGTGGTTAGACGAAGGAAGAGATACGGTGAGTTCTCTTCCCTGGAGAGGGGAGGCGTGTGATGAATAGAGTTACAGGAGCTCCTCTTCATCCTCTTTGCCAATGAAGCAGACAATATTTCAGTGGTCAGGAAGAAACGGTGGTCTCGAAGGCTGCTGACTTGGAGACTGGACACGAGTAACATAAAGGAGGAAGACGACTATGTAGTGAGGTAAGGCGTAGGCGCAGAGCAATCTCATATTGTCCTTCTAACGTCTACACCCAAATTATTATTACTGCAGTGCTTTTGTTAGTTTTTTTAAAAATTTCCTGGCTGTTTTCAAGTGATGAGGTTCGAAGCCGTTTTCGTTTTACAATAGTGTTTCTTGTCTCTGCACATTGAATAGCATTTACTCCATATTCTCTTCCCTGACGCAGTCTTCCACTTCTTTCCCCAGCTTCCCTTTGTGGTCTCTTGAAAGCCTACCGCTTTTTTAGAGAAGAAAATGTGGTCGTTATCAGGTATCTCATGCAATATCAAGTGGCGCAAAACAATAGCGACAAAAAATGGTGAGAGATTACGGCCTGACACGCAACAACTAGCCAAATTTTGGGCTTGCGATGCAATAGCGAAGCTACTGTGAGCCTTCAGGTGAACTGGCACCAGGACATCTGCGAACTGCCTAAACCTGGCCCACTGTAAACCATTGCATAGGTCAACTTGTGTGCGAACCGCTTCCACGATATCTCGTAGAGACAGAACCAGGCAAACCTTCCTCTAATATGCCTTCTTTTGGTCCTCCCTTCGCTATTCCAAGGAACTGTTGTTTTCAGTGAAAGTAGCGATTCCCAGTATCTCCGATAACTCCTTCTCTAAACAGCTCCCAGCCTATCCTCCAGTTCTGAGCTTTCAGGGCGACACTTCATCGAGCTTTCCATGAATGGAGCTCGGCTTCTAGTGTACGATTCATGGAGGTGACGGAGGCTCCGGCAAACATCGTCGTTGGTTTTGAGAGAGGGCAGCATCAGGACGCTTTCCCTTTCGACGGAAAAGGTAGACTCCGTTTCACATAGTTGTACCTTCCTCACTTCATCACTGCCCTTTCATTATGCTTGCCGATAGCTGATTTCTGTACGTAGTGTTTCACCTGGTAGCACGTCGTCCCCTGCGGCACTTACGACACTCGCCGTTCACTGGAGTTCTGCTCGTTGTTCCCCACTTGGCGACCTAATGCTTTTTCTTCTATTTTTCATTTATTCTACACGTTGTGCGCCTTAAACAAGCGACAGTAGGCAGTCTGAGTGTTTTCAGTCCTTTGACCCTAAATGTTGAGGAGATTTCCTACAAGATTTGAGATCGTAGCAAACTCGTAGTCAGTAATGGGAGAGAGGCGAAATGAATATAGCGACAGTAGTACGAAAAGAAAAGCAGACTGCTAGAAAACGAGCTTCGGGGTGTGTGCTTCTATGCCGTTGCCATCACTATTACACCACCACAAGCTGAAACGATGTGAGGCAGCGAGGGCATGTATGAATGGTTGAGAATGCGAAGGCAAGACATTGAGTAATGCTACAACGCGAGATGCTGACTGACGCCAGTTGTCGCTCCACCCATCCGGCGCTTCCCCGAGCTGCTGCGGCAGCCCCTAACGGGAAGCGCTTGTGGCAGGCGGCATCGCCGGTCCACTCGATGTTTTCGCGGCGACGATTCGCTTCCTGCGCTTGGCCTGACCGGTTCTTGGATCACCGTCCTGTGCACCTGACGAAGTCAACCTCATGCAATCCACAGAAGCGCCGCCCAGACACTGCGTCACCTCCCCATCAGACCCGTTGACCGCGCAGGTCTGCTCCACCCACATCGCCTCGGACAGATGCCAGAATGTCCTCGTGATTGACGTCTGGGCCAGTGCGGTGGCTTCAGATTCGTGGAGCGGTTCCGCTCTGGAAGAAGTCAAGAACTTTCGTGAAGTGGAGGGACATGCTACAGGTGAATGGAATGAATCGGTCTAAGCCACGAAGCATAAGGGATAAAGGTCAGCGTTACTCAATGCTTCTGCGGTGTACGCCGAGCATTCTTCTCCTCGTGGAAGCAATTTGAATTCGTATTTGACCTATAATATCACTCGTGGTGGGCGCGTGTAGCGCACTTGGTGGAGGTGCCGGCTCTCGCGTGCACCCCATAGGAGGTTCTTGCTTCGGTTTTCCCGCCAAGTCCAAAGAAAGATGGACAAACAAGGATTCATCCGGTGTTGGTGAATTGGCAGCAGCCCTGTCCGGGAAAGACAATATGACTGACTTGTTTAGTGGCTGCCAGACGGAACTAATACGCATTCAAATCGCTGGCACGACATCCCGTAGAAGTAGAGTGGGTGGTGCATCCCAAAAGGGATTGAGTAACGCCGTCCTTTATCCTTATATCACTTGCGGTGGCGAGCCGATGAATGCTCGTCGTTAATACGCTAGTTATAAAAGTACGAACAAGTTCTCCGGGCTAAACCAAGCGATGTTAACGAATTATTCCTACCGAGCGCGGGCTTTTGCTGCGAGACCCTCTCTTCTGTTTCGTTGAATGACCGATTTGGCTCACAAACGCGGAGTGGATCGTCAATTTCGGGATGCATCGGCAGTCCATACTGTCACCGTGCATCAAAACTGGCCGGAAAGCTCTGGCGTCGAGTTCTGGTATCTCATGTCCACTTCAAACAACCATAACCATCTTCGTACTTGCGGGATTCCGTGGAAGTAAGCAACATTCGAATCAGCACACTTTTTTTCAACGCGATACTCGTTCACTAATTCCATCAGCAAAAAGACTGGGCGTTCGAGATGCGACAAATTCTAGACAGGCTGTGTTTGAGTGGTCCTGATTTGCGAAGGTTCTACCAGCGAAGAAGTTCTGAAAGTGTTTAAAAATGTGGTAGTCGGTTGGCGCAAGGTCTGGCGAGTATGGCGGGTGAGGCAGAACTTCAACTCCTAGTTCGTCTAATTTTCTCATGGCGAAACGCGTGGGGGGGGGGGCGTTGTCGTGCAGAAGAATGGAACCTCTCCCTCTGATCAGTGCCGGCTGCAGCTCACGCAGTTTTCGGTATATCTCGTCGATATCGTCGCAGTTGGACTCTTCTGTGAAGGTTCGGCCTGGTTCCAGAAAGTTGTAGTGAATCACGCCAGTCGCCGAAAGTCGCTGAAAGCGTGTTTCTTTTTTGCCAAGTCGTTGAACCTATCAAGTTATAGGTTAGTTACTCCTTACTTGAGAGCAGAGAGTTCCCTTCTTGTGTACTAACATGCAGCTGGTTTATATCTTTATTACGTAACAGGGTGAATACGGTAGCGGAGGAGAGACGAGTAGTGGACTGACGAGGCCGGGCCGAGCCGCCGAGGGCGAGCCGAAGTCGAGACTGCAGAAGCCAGGCGTGGCTTCGTCTTCGTAGACGAGGTGCGGGTGTAACGCGACAGCTGGGTGTACCGACAGCTGTCTGTGACCCGACAAACCAAGCGAGGTGCGGGTAGCCAATGTTCACTACGGAATCGCGGCCGCGAATCACTCACATGAGCGCGATGCCGGGCTCGGAGCGCACTGGGTAGTAGACATTGGATCCGACACCGATTTTCCGGATAATCGGATGATTCGGATAGGCCATTTTTTCAAACCCCGGATCTTCGGATGATTCAGATGAGGGCAATTTCGAAAACCCCGGATCTTCGGATGATTCAGATGAGGGCAATTTTAGAAACCCCGGATCTTCGGATGATTCAGATAACGCCATTTTCAGTCGAGCCGGATTTCGGATATCCGATTCGGATACAACCGGATAAGTGATATAATAGGGGCACGCAATCTCTTAAAAACGGAACACATCAGTAACTCCGCGTTTATTTCCTTGACCAATTGAAGTCACTAGCGCGCAAAGCAGCTTGGAGCGCCTCATCTTGAATTAAATGTCTATATGCCCTGGTAGCAAGGCACATGAATGCCCAGTTACATTATATCTGGCCTAGCTTAGTTCACCAATGGAAATGGAACACACCAGCGCTACGTAAAAAATGTCGTATTTGGTTGCCTTACGGAGTCATCCCACCATATATAGGAATAATCGCCACTCCTCAATTAGTATAAAAATGTGTTTCTTTTTTGCCAAATCGATAAGCCCGAGGAGTAGAGGATCCTTGAAGTTACAGTGGAATCGGCGCCTCACGAGTTCGGGAGTCTTGTACGCCCGTAATGCCGCCGGCGGGAAGCGGCTCGTAGCGCAGTGGGTAGCGACGTTGCTCCATGAGAGGGAGGTAGAGGGTTCGACTTTTCTGCGCTGCTGCATCTTTGCATTTCAACTTATTGTTTGATTTGAGGTATTCTGACATCTGCACCATTTTAGATGTTTGTTGTGCAGTGTTCCCTGATGTATGTCGTGAGAGCAACTTTGTTGCCACTTGTTTATTACTGACCGGTTTTTTAACCAAAACTCAATTGGAAAGCTGTTCAACATAACGAAGTATGAACGTTTAACATCAGTGATACACAGACACTAGTGCATGGAACATAAGCACTGGTCACAATACGAGCAGCGCATAAAGGCTGCTGGCTCCTCACAGTTTGCTTCCGTATATGGACAAATGAGATCGGCTCCATAGGCGAAATCCAATTGAAGACGTTCCCTTTCCTCTGAAACAAGAGTTCCAGCCGAAAACGTTATCATATGCCCACTGCTTGCCAGCCTTTCCACGTCTATCAGTTCATTTTGCGGATCCCAACCTTCTCCTGGTTTTCCACCACTTTCAGACGTTCGTCTTCGCTAACTTCAAGTTGACGTGCTTCGAAGTCCTTGGGTATGCTAGCCATCCGTTCGGTCAGGTTGGTGTCATTCCCATGAAGGCTGCTTATCTAAAGGTGGACCACACTTCAGCATGAGCAAGTGGATCACCACTCGAGCATCGGCGACTTTGTGTTAGGTTTTAGAGAACCTCCAGCACACCTCTGATTTCCAGATGACAGGCAAAGATGAGAGAACGAGTGTATTGATGCCGTTTAGGTCAATTTCCGGGATCCACAGACTTTCTCGTTTTAACCACATGTGACGTCACGCCATGGTCTCCTTTGAAAATCCGAGCAGGATGGTTTTACCCGAGGTCATTGGTCGATGTATGGAAACAGACTTAGAGGAGCCTGCAGCATTTATACCCTGCCCATTGTGTCCAGTGCTGCTTTATGCACGTTGTACCTGTGTATTCACTGGTGTTGAATATTTATGCATCATTCTGTTGAGTACCACAGCATGCTGCTGGAAAGTGCGCGGAAAACATCTGAAAATGGTATAGACGTCAGAATCCCTCAAACCTCAACCAATCATTTAAAAATCATTTAAAATTCAATTAAAATTATTAATAAAAACAATCAATTAAAATCAATTAAAAAGCAGGAATGTAGCAGCGCATGAGGATCGGACCCCCGACCTTCCTCCCATGAAGCATCCTCACTACCCGTTGCGCTCCGAGCTGCTTGCCGGCAGAGGCATCGTGGTCGTACAAGAACCCAAATTCGTGATGCGCCGTTCAATTGTGACTTCAAGAACCCCCACTCCTTAGGTTTCACGACTTAGCAAAAATGAAACACATTTTATGCTAATTGAGGGGTGGCGATTATTCCTATTTAATAAGATGACTCCCTCTCCCCGTTCAGATATACGCTATCAGACCCTTTCCTTGTGAGAGAATTCCCGCCAAATGATTGCAAATCTGCCCGAAAAAGTCAGGTTATCAATGGCGCAGAGTTTGCCAGCAAGGCGCGCTAACCTCCTATTATCCGATTTTTATCCGATTTTATCCGGATCATTGCGTTTTTCAAAACCCCGGATCTTCGGATGATTCAGATGATAGCAATTTTGAAAACCCCGGATCTTCGGATGATTCAGATGAGGGCAATTTTAGAAACCCCGGATTTTCGGATGATTCAGATGAGGGCAATTTTCGACCGAGCCGGATTTCGGATAATCCGAAACCGGATAAATCCGGCCGGATATCCGAAAATGCATGATTCGGATCCCATGTCTACTGGGTAGTAGCGTTACGCCATGAGGAGGGAGCTCAGGGATTCGGTCCCGGGGCGTTGCAGCATTTCTGGCATTTCGACTGATCAGTTGAAATTTGAGGGGCCCGCACGCGCACAATTTTCAGGCACCTTCTGCATATTTTCCATCTGTATGCTGTGTGCTGTGCCTCGTTGCCAGCTGTTTGTTACTGACCGGTTTCTAACCACAAGGAACTGAGAGAGATATCAAACATAGTGATATATGAAGCCCCTCGTAGTGCCAACTTAGGCGAGCTGACGCTAATTTTATGCTTTTCTTCATGTTAAACATCCCGATGAAGCGTTTCGTGGTACACTTCTTCATCATCTAAGCAGTATGTTCTGAACAACAGGGTTGTTGACGACTCCATCCGAACCACGCGGGAAATGGAGCACTTCTTAGCACGCCCTTAGCATCTTGTTGGAATCATCTAACTAGATGCTAAGGGCGGCTGATAATTGGTTCGTGGAAGCCACAGCGAAAAATGAGATGAACACTTATGGGCGAGCACCTTTAGTGGGAGTTGCCTGAGGATGCTAGAAATTGTCGAACATTTTTGGCGGGAAGATGGCTACACCTACAGCTCTTCCTTAGGCCGGGGGCATACTTCAATCGCCGCGATGCCATCGCGGTTCTCAGTTCATGGCCATTTCGCCGCACGCGGCCGAATAGTCAAAGGAAACTTCGCCGCGGCTGCCGCAAAGGTGGCGGCCAGTATGCGCGACGGCTTCCCGCGCTCATCGCGGGCATGGCATACTTTATCGCGCCGCGCGCGGTGTTTAGCGTTGGTCCTGGGAGGATCGCCGTCGCGTTCCCTTGTAGAGCGATGAGCGATGCCACGAGCACTGAGAAATTCAAGTCCTTTCGCGTCGCTCTGCAAAACTCATCGCCGCGATTCCATCGCGGCGACGGGAAGTATGCACGAGGCCTTAGGCCGGGGGCATACTTCCATCGCGGCGACGGGAAGTATGCACGAGGCCTTAGGCCGGGGGCATACTTCCATCGCCGCGATGCCATCGCGGCGCTCTGTTCATGGCCATTCCGCCGCACGCGGAAGAGCAGTCAAAGAAAACTTCTCCGCGTCCGCCGCAACAGCAGCGGTCGGCATGCGCGATAGCTTCCCGCGCCCATCGCGGGCATGGCATACTTTTTCGCGCCGCGCGCGGTGTTTAGCATTGGTCCTGGACGGATCGCCGTCGCGCTTCCTTGCAGAGCGATGGGCGATACGACGAGCGCAGAGAGATTCAAATTCTTTCGCGTCGCTCTGCAAATCTCATCGCCGCGATTCAATCGCGGCGACGGGAAGTATGCACGAGGCCTTAGGCCTATGTTATACTTCCGCGACGCTGCCCTCGGCGACAGTTCCGCGCAGGGTGCCACGCACTACATAGCTCCCACCCAACGCTGTCGCCGACAACAGAAGTATAACATAGGCCTTAGGAAACTACAGTACCGGACGCGTCTTTTGAATAGTCACCGCAAAAACCGCGATTTTGTGGTTTTTGCGTCTTTTGAATAACTCACCTAAAATGGATTCAATTTCAAAAACAAAGGATATATTTGAGCTCAGGAGCTCGAGCTCTATCGTTTGTTATACATTGCTCATATGGAGTCATAAAAATATTCGAAATTGAAAACTTGCGCTCCATTGCGAACGGCGGTCGCGGACGAGTTATCGGCGCAAGTCGTCGCAAACAGTTGCGTGCTCACAATTCCTCTAATTTGAGGTTTTTTGAGAAACGATTGGTAGCGCTCGATTTGTCTCTTTGAGATCTACACAATCATGTATACAACTTCGCCAGACCACCATGTTTTCGCAGTGGGTGGTCAAAAATGGCTGAGCAGAGTTTTTGCGCTTGGAGAAGCATATATTCCAAGACTTGCATGTTTTCGGAGTATCTGAAGCATGGCGTAAAGTGTTCTGTCATGCCAGAAAACCTCTGAGAATGCGCCGTGCACAATGCATATAGGATCGGGCCTATCAATCGAGGAGGGGGGACAGCTTGTAGAGTGAGCATTTAGGGAGTTTTATGAGAAATTCTCAGCCGCCCTACTCAGGAATTGCTGTACTCTGTCCCGGCGAGACCTTCTAGTGCGCTGTGCACATTGTGTATAGGATCGAACCTATCAATAGACTGAGCGCGACAGCTCGCAAAATGGCGTGTTCTGAGCGCAATAACTCTGTCACGTTTAGATCTTTCCGGCTGCAACTTGTGAATTTTGTAAGCAGTAGAAAGCTCAATAGGAGCGCTGAAACACAGCAACATAGCTCATGATTGTATAAAGTTACAGCGGTGCGAAAATGCAGAAACCTTGTTCGACACGATGTTTTCGGATTTCGGTCGACCACTGTAGGAACACGCGATTAACTAGCGGCCTATGAATGCGTAGGCTAGCAAATCAGCTAAGGTACTTTACGATGAAGTTCCCACAACTCTCCAGCTGCCTAATCTGCCCTAGTCCCAGCTGCCATTTTAGAGCTGCGGAGGACAGCGGTGAAGCTTCTTCCGCCCTTACTCGCCCCAATTTGAGTTTTTGACGTACGAGATGGTACCGCTCTATTCAGCTCGAAAAGCTCTATCGAAATGCTCTTCGCCGAGTCTGGCCGGACGATGTCGTCATCGAAAGTCGATGATTTCGAAATTTGCCAAATTTTCTTGTCCAAACTTCGTCCAAAATCATCTAGAGGTTTCTGAAAATTTCACTGATTTTGGTATGTTACAGACATTTGAGGTTGGTACGGTCAGGGTCACTTACCATCGTCAGTTATCGGTATGGGTGGGCTCCTGCCATAGTCGGCCAAATGGACTTAGCCATCGTATTCGGCACCCTGAATAACCCCTGCCCTTAGACGAAGTTTGAGCAAAATCGGTGTTCCTGACCCGACCACCCACAGTTATCCAGGAGAAAATCCGAAACCTACCAAAGTCAGTGGAATTTTCAAAAACGGGCGTCGGATTCGTAATCGGAGCTCCAAATAACCCCCTAGATGATTTTGGACGAAATTTAGACAGGAAAGTTTGGCAAATTTCGAAATCATCGACTTTCGATGACGTCATTGTCCGGGTAGACTCGGTCAAGAGCGCCCCCGTCCTTGAGGGAAATTGTCAAAAAATCGATGTTCCCAGAATTGGCCGAGATTAACGCAGTTCGATAGAGATTTTCGAGCTGAACAGAACGGTACCATCTCGTAAAAACTCAAATGAGGGCGAGTAAGGGCGGAAGAAGCTTCACTGTTGCCCTCCGCCGCTCTAAAATGGCAGATTGGGCTAAAGCAGTTTAGGCATCTGGAGAGCTGCGAGCACGTCGTTGTAAAGTGCCTTCAGTCTCGTACTCCCATTCATTTGCATGCCACTAGCTGTCCTTGTCTTCCCACAGTGGTCGACTGAAATCGGAAAAAATCGTGTCACACAAGGTTTACCTGCATTTTCGCACCGCTGTAACTTTGTCCATTCCTAAGCTACGTCGCTGTGTTTCAGCACACCTATTGAACTTTCTACTGCTTACAAATCCACAAGTTGCAGCTGGAAAGATTCAGTGAAACGTGAGTGCTCACTCTACAAGCTGCCGCGTCGCCCAGTCGATTGATAGGTTCGATCCTATATACGTTGTGTACAGCGCACTCCAAAGTCTCGCTGGGACAGAGTACAGCAATTCCTGAATAGGGCGGCTGAGAATTTCTCGTAAAATTCCCTTAATGCTCACTCTACAAGCTGTCCCCCCTCGATTGATTCCGTGCTTTGTGCACTGCGCATTCTTAGAGGCTTCCTGACATGACAGAACACTTTACGCCATGCTTGAGATGCTCCGAAAACATGCAGGATTGTGTAGATCTCAAAGAGACGAATCGAGCGCTACCAACCGTTTCTCAAAAAAACCTCAAATTGTTCAAAAGACGCGTCCGCTACTGTAGTGTCACAAGGTGGGAGCATCTTGCAAGATTATGGCACGTCGCCTTCTCCTGTTTTTAAGGGAATCGACATTGCTCTCCATTTTAAATACGCTTTTCAGAGAAGAAGCTTATGAAAGTTTCCAGCAGTCCGCAAGAACAGGCTATTTACTATGAATCGTTTTTCAGCGGCGAGCATGCTAGAAGTGTTTAGACAGGGGCATCGGCAGCGCTGCTGAGCTCCACTAGCGCAGAACAAACGTATTCAAGCTCTGAATTCTCTCTTATGTTACTAATACTAGTATTATTGCCCGTTATTCATGAAAACCGCGTTCAGAGCGGCCCACCATCAGCGATTTTGAATGTCATTTGTAATTAAAAAATGGAGTCAAATGCCACAGGAGACGCAGTGGTCGTCGAAGGGATAGTTCGTTACGCTTTTCGAAACTTTAATATCAATAGAGGGACTAAAACCCAGCAGATGTCACGACATTTGATCTATGTAATCGTTGCTTAAAACTGTTGTTATGAGATCCTCTTCGAAGAGTGTTCTGATCAATTTGTGCAAATATTTTAGCGGACCTAGGAATGTCGTTGAGAGAGGCTGAGTGAACCTATAGAGTAGCCTGTTTTGAGCAAGCCAGTGTTTCGTCCTTTTCGAATGCAGGCGACAAGCCCTGGTGACAGGCCGGCCTACGAACAACCCAATGTCACATCTTATGGGTGTATGTCAGTTAATATTTTCCGAGATAGTGCTACGGCGTCCGCGGGAGCCGACGCGCACTCGCAAAGCCCGGCGAGTGTGAGAAGCATGAGAGGGTCCCTGGTGCGAGGACGGCATCGGGGGCAACTGAGCTAGTCCGAAAGTCCCGTAACGTAAGCAGGACCCGCGTGGCAACGCTGAATGTGGGTACGTTGACGGGCCGCTCGTGCGAGTTGGTAGAAGCATGGAGCGTAGAAGAGTTGATTTCTGTGCGGTGCAGGAGACGAGGTGGTCCTGCCGCAAGTCAAGGGATATACATAGGACGTGGCTTCAAGGCCGTTCTATGCGGTAGTCCCAGGACCACCAGCGGTGTTGGTATGTTCGTTTCCGAGCGTTTCCGAGACTCGATTGTAAGCGCCGAGCCCTTTTACGATCGATTGATGAAGATCGTTGCCGCCGCTAAGGAGCGACTCTTCCACTTCTTCTCTGCGTATGCTCCGCAGACTGGTTGCTCCGATCAAGCCAAGGATGAGTTTTGGAGCCTGCTTGATGAGAAGACAGCAGAGGTACCTATGTGATGGAATCGCGGCGATGAGTTTTGCAGAGCGACGCGAAAGGATTTGAACGTCCCAGTGCTGTCGCACCGCTCATCGCTCTGCAAGGGAGCGAGACGGCTATCCTTCCAAGACCAACGCTAAACACCGCGCGTGGCGCGAACAAGTATGCCATGCCCGCGGTGGGCGCGGGAAGCCATTGCGCATGCCGACCGCCACTGTTGCGGCGGACGCGGAGAAGTTTCCTTTGACTATTCGACCGCGTGCGGCGGAATGACCATGAACTGAGCGCCACGATGGCATCGCGGCGATGGAAATGTGCCTCCGGCCTAACACAGATGGTGAGCGTATCCTTGAATATGCGGATTCGCATAACCTCACCATAATGAACACCGTGTTTCGTAAACGCGATTCCCACCTTATCTAGTTCTATAGTGGGAACACCAAGACGCAGATAGTCTACGTCCTTGTGAGAGATCGTGACCGAAATCTCGTCACAGACACGAAGATCGTGCCGTATGAAACGGTCGCCCCACAGCATCGTCCGCTGATCTGTACTTTGAAGGTCGCTCCTCCGAGAGTGCAGCAGGTTGAGCGATGCGGTGCTGCAAGAATCAAGTGGTGGCGAATGAGAGAGAAGGAAGCAGCTGTGATTTCTCGCGTACGGTTACCGACAGTCACGACTGTCGACGAAACTTGGAAGAAAGCGACCGACGCGATACTTCAAGCTGCGAGGTCAGAACTTGGCACTACGAAGCCTGGAAGACGAAAGGTCGACATGCAGGCATGGCTGTGAACGAACGATGTGAAAGAAAAGGTTCGAGAGAAGAAAGCGCTTTATCATGTGTTTCTCGGTGACAAGACCGCCAATAACTGGAAGAAGTACCACGAAGCGAAAAAAGCTGCCAGAAAAGCTGTGGCCGTTGCAAAAGTAACTCATTACAATGATGTCTACGAAAAGCTCGAGTCCCGTGACGGTGAGCGATATTTGTATCGACTTGCGAAAAATCGTCATCGCCAATCCGAGGGTATTGAAAAGTTCTTTGACATCAATGATGAGAACGGCCATCTTCTGACAGAGCGCAAAAAGGCCTTGAAGCGATGGCGCGATTATTTCGAGGGAATTTCGACTGAAGAGCTCCTATCCACGGTCCCGTCCACTGTGGAGGAAACTGGCGCGGCTCTGAGGATGATGAGACCGGGCAAGACGACTGATCCAGATGACTTGCCAGCTGATTTATGGAAGTCGAAGTTCTGGTACTCTGCTGAGTGGTTGGCCAAGTTTTTCCACCAGGTTGCAGCGGAGCAGAAGGTGCCTGATGTTTGACAGAAAAGTACGACGACTCCGATTAGGAAGAAGGGCAGCCCTGCAGACTGCTCAAATTACCGTCCGATTCGCTTGCTTTCGCACAGCATGAAGATCTTCGAGTGAATCCTCGATAGCCGAATTCGCGAAATCGTCCAGCTTTCCGACAATCAGTGTGGCTTCGTGGCTGGTTGTGGCACCGATGCCATTCATGCCGCCCGCCTTCTGGTGGAGAAGCACCGCGAAAAACAGAAGCCGGTGCATCTTGCCTTTCTCGACTTAGAGAAGGCCTTCGATCGCGTACCGCGTGAGGTTATATGGTACGCCCTACGACAGCACGATGTTCCTGAAGAACTTGTAGAGTGGGTGCGAATGCTATACTCTTGTCCAAAGAATCGTGTGCAAGCTGCAGCAGGAACCTCGACGGAGTTTCCTATCCCTGTTGGGGTGCACCAAGGATCTGCGCTTTCCCCACTCCTCTTTGTTGTCGTAATGGATGCTATTACGCGAGATCTTCAGAAGCCTGTCCCTTGGACGTTGCTATATGCTGATGACGTGATGCTCGCCTGCGAAGACAAAGGTGAACTCGAGCGAGAGGTGCAAGCTTGGTGCGACCGCCTGGCGATGTTCGGACTCAAGTTGAACGTCAAGAAGACCGAGTACCTAACGAGTGACGTGAATGAGTCCGGCTCCATTAAGATTAACGGTACTGAGCATGCACGCACTTCGGTGTTTAAATAGTTGGGATCAGCAATAGCGTCTGATGGCAGTCTGATGGTTGAAATGAACTCACGCGTGAGCGGCTTGGTCCAAGTGGCGCTCGTTGACTGGAGTACTCTGCGACATGAAGATGCCAGAGCGCTTGAGGTCAAGGATCTATAAAACCGTCGTCCGGCCGGTAGCGATGTACGGAGCTGAGTGTTGGCCTGCGACAAAGGAAACGGAAAGTCGCGTCAGCGTAATGGAAACGAAGATGCTGCGCTGGATGGCTGGAGTCACGCGCCCGGGCCGCATCCGAAACGAAGCCATTCGGCAGAAGTTCGGTGTCGCGCCGATAGCTGACAAGATGCGAGAAGCTCGCCTGCGTTGATGCGGCCACGTTCTGCGTGGAAAGGAAGACAGCGTCCGTAAGATAGGCCTTAACTTTGAAGTGGCTGGAAAGCGGCCTAGAGGACGCCCAAAGCAGCGCTGGGCTGATACGTTACACAAGAACTTTAAAGTAGCTGGTGTCCACCCTGACCTAGCACGGGATGGGGAAAGATGGGACATGGCACCAGAAAAGCGGACCCCGCCATGAATCGGGACAAACGCTGAAGAAGAAGAAGAAGAAGAAGAAGAAGAAGAAGAAGAAGAAGAAGAAGAAGAAGAAGAAGAAGAAGTGTTTCGTCCTTTCTAGTGCACACATCAGTGATGTGCGGGGTTTCCGTTTCGTGTTGCGGATTTCGGTTTTCGGCCGTTTTAGCGGTTCCATTCCGTCGGCGTCCCGCTTGTTTTGGATGCATCTGTCCGTGTGCTGGCGGCACAGTGGGATGCTACAAAGTTCATCTCAGAACGGGGCGGCAGCCGCTTACCGCAATCGCATCGCAGTAGAGTGCCGCTGTAGGGCGCTGGCACGAGAGCAAGGCGGCGTCATCACGGGACCGTCCGTCGCTGGAGTTCAAGTCCTTCGTCAGTCGTCCTTGCTGGCCCCTAGTTGTTCCATACTCGCTGCCATTTACTATGTTGGCCCTTGCTTGCCTTTTTAGGCGGGAAACAAGATTAGCGCAATTTCTGAGAAGGGTGACACCGTCTGTGTAGTTTCAAGAGTCTTTCATCTCAAGTGGCCACCCCCCCCCCCAAAAAAAATCAGACGTATGCAGCGAGGTACGAACAAAAAATTCCTACATTGCTCGCATGGTCATGAAACTCTCACCCTTCCTTATTATGATATACATACTAATCATATATACAGACTGTATGCATACATTTTATATCAGCAGCGGATATCGGGGAGGTTGCTTGCAGTGCTGGTCGCAAAAATGACATTCGTTTTTATATTTCTACGGCACTATTACGGTACGTTACGGAAGGTATAGGTGGGTGAGGGTGGTGGTATCGGCATAATAGAATCCTCAGGCTTCTCCTAAATGGGTTAAATGGGCGCTGATACCCCCATATGCAATCCGTTTCGGTATCGTGGTAGAGCACGGCTACTAATTCAATAGTACAGTGCTTACAATACGTTTAAACTCATCCTGGACCTGGTAGCTTCAGTTTCTGCACGAGCAAACGTGGTGCCTTGACTGAGGGCTTACAGAGGCTGCGCAGAAGGAAAGCACTAGCATCATCGCTTATCTGATATTTTTCCAAAAATTACATTGCAAAAACTGTATCCTGTGTTGCACGTGTATCAAAATTAGCCACACCCACTAATGGGTAAGCGAATTTTTATTCGGAAAAGTTACTGGACTAGATTTTGGGTGTGTGTCCGTATTTGCAAACAGTATTCTATTATTAACGGTAGCTATCTATGAACCTGGTGAATCGTCATATGGGTGTCGTTCTGGATAGACAGAAGATTACTGATGGATTATGCCATTCTTCCAGAAATTCGGTCTGAATTCCGTGAGCTACTGATTCATAGGGCTAGATGGAATACTATAGTAGGCAAATGGAGGTGGACTTCAGAGATAATTTCGTGTACAGCCACATACAGGAACTCCTAGACCTGTTAAGGCGTCAAATCATTGAGCTTGCCAACTTCCTCCCCCAATATGAAGCCTGCAGGAACAAAATGTGAATGCTGAGAGTAGCGCCGGGTCGTCTTCATCGGGCATTCGGTCTTCGTTGGGTTGCTTTTGGCTCCTGTTGTCCCAAACTCAGAACAGAAGGAAGTTACGGATTTGTTTGGTGTTTCACTTCACGGAAACGGACGGCAGAAATTCTGGGTGAACGAAACAATCCACCAGTAGTCTCTCCCATACCCAGTGTCACCCCAAGTGACGATGAAAGTTGGGCCTATCTATTCATTTTCACACAGGTGATTGCTAAGAGCTGCTCACAGTCATCGACAACTAGCATCTGTTGGCGAACACAGTCCCCTCTCGTTATAACGCGATTTAAAGAACCGAAGAAAAGTCGCGCCCTAACCGGAGCTGATCATTTTTACACCATTTTGCACACAGATTTATGTAAAATCACATGCAGTGAATAAATATGGTTATTTCAATGAAATATGTGACCATGAAGAGACTGTGAAGGTAAGAAAAAGTTTAGATTATTAGTGAAGCCCTGTTCTTGATACCCTCTGGTATATGCATAAGTATGTCAAATGTGTGTGAGGAATAACCGAATACCAGGGGTATGTAGTCACACGCAAACAACAGCAAAACTGTGCAACCCAATGTTGCAAGATCTTTTGTTGCGATCAAAGTTTGGCGGACTAGAACTCCCATTCCCAGCCTGCCGGCAGGATTCTGGTCCACTGCACTATCGGCGCTGTTAAATCGCGCGCCAAATCCGCGATATCCCCGCTGCAAATGGCTTACCAGCACTCTTCCATGATATGGGGATGTCGTGTGTGATCAAACAGCGTTTTGCTGTCATCCTGTCCGAAAACCTGCGCGTACATGCATTTGCCCCGCATGGTGCGAGAGTTCTAACAAGAGTTCTAAAATTCCAAAAAAACACATCGTGTAACAGCACGTACATAGCACCTATAGCAGCTTCTCTAGACTTAAAACAAATGTGTGGGGATTGCTTTGAATGATCTGAATTTGTCTCCACATCATCTCTCGTTCCCGATAGAGGAAATCTCCCAATGTACGAAAGCTCCCAACGACCACTGGGAGTCTTCCACTGTGCTCGCCATAGTGTTGACTACGATGAACACTTTTGGTGGCAGCGCACGCGATAAAGGCATTGACATGCATATAATACATTGTCGCAGAACACTAGAAGGTAGGTCTGATCACAGACGCGGTCAGCAACTTGCTCCTCTTAATTTTCTGTGCGGGACTATAACTGAGCCCTGGTCGGCTTATAACGAGAGTCACTTTGAACACAGAGTTCTTCTCAGAACCGCGCCATAGCGGGAGTAGCGCTGTATCTGACGCGTCTAAGCTGAAGCTGGCTTGTGTTGGTATAAAGGTATGCTGGCCGGTTTCAGAGAAAATCTACGTTGTATGGAGAGTCGCGTCTTTTCCGAAGACGTTATAACGGGGGGGGGGGGGGGAACTGTATGTTCTATCAAGCAACCAACATCTAGTCCAGCAATTTTTCACCTGTATCACTTGTCGTCCATGATCATCGACTGGTCTGGGCGGCGAACAGCATTCGCGCCCGGTCAGCAGAAGGTGCTGGTTCGAGTCCCGCCTGGCGCTAGAGCTTTGATCGCTATAAAACATCGTTTCACGCATCTCCCTCGATAGAGAGCCTTCTGGCTCTCCTGTTAGAGGAATCTAGGGCCGCTTGTCGCAGGGCCATGTGGCGCGTGGTGGATGGGGGAATGAATCGTGAACCAAATGCGGTCGTGTACTGCCCAGAGACGCAGGTGGAATGCGGGGGATGGACTCCTTGCTCCTGCTGTGTCGGCTCGATGCGTTCCTTGTGCGTGGCAGCAGCATGTTACAGTGGGTGGATGTGCTTGCGCCTGTGCGAATTGTAAATGTGTCGGCCCGGCCAAGAGCTTGGACTTGGTAGACTGGGAGTACGTGTACGGCGATTCGAGGCCGCCTCAAAAGCCCCGCCCCGTCCCTTCGGGCAGTCTGGTTGGCTACCCGGAGTTCTTCGCCCTGACGTTAGAGCCTGACTAGCTACCCATGTGTACTCTAGTCAAACACAGCAGCACTAAAGGGCGTCATTCCTCTGACCACGAAAGAGCTCCATTTCTGAAGCGATGGGAAGGGCGGGTACGGAGAGGCTGCTAAAATCTCAGGGCGTAAACGGGCTGCGCAAATTGAGAAAGACTAGGATGACGATCAGTACTTATAACGCCTGCACGCTTGCATCGGAAGCATCCGTCGAGAGCATGATGATGCAAGCCAGGAAGATCAAGTACGACATCATCGGATTGACCGAGACGAGAAGACACCACTACCCATATACCGCCTACGACTCTGGAGAAGAACCTTTGCTCGAAACATGCGACAGCAGGGGAGTAGGCGGCGTTGGTGTCCTCATCAACACGCACTTGGCCAGATTCGTGCGGCCTCTGACAAGCCGAATCGGACGTCTGCGACTGAAGCGATGTGACTTCGTGGCAGCCTTGACTGTGTTCGTCGCGTATATCCCAACATCCGACTACGGGAACGAAGAGGTCGAAGCCTTTACGTGGAGCTGGAGAAGTTCTGTAGGAAAGATCGCACCTTCTACAAGGTGATCGTCTGCTACTTCAGTGATCGGGCTGCGAATCAGTGATCGGGACGGAAGAAGTTCAATCGGAATCCACTGTTTGGAGTGGAATGAGCAAGGTGAAAGGCTGTCTGGGTTTGTCATGTCGACCATGACCATCCATGGAAACTCACAGTTCCAGAAGCCTCCTACCCACGATGGATCTGGGACTTCCCCGGTGGCCAGTTCCACAACGAAACCGACCACATCATCTTGAACCGCAAGTATTGTCTGACCGACGTCTCCGTTGTCCCCAAGTTCCACACGGGTTCGGACCACTGCCTCCCTCGCGCGAGATTCCGCCTTTCGCGTCAAGGAGAGAAGGCCGCAAAGTTCAAGAAGAAGAGTCACAGAACGACCATCAACCGGGAGCCTTTAACCTCTCTTGCCGGTCTTTGGGAACATACCGTCATGGACAACATTGGCGAAGAACACGACCGCTTCGTACCCCGTCTCTACGATAGTGCTAAGAGAGCCGAGAGCTTGAAGGTCATCAAGAGACGTATGTTTCTTGAAACTCTCGAGCTGATCCGCCAGCGAGGAGCAGCACGAGCTTCAGGCAACTACCAACTGACGCCCGAGCTTGCAAAGCTATGTAGAGCGGCGATAAAGGGGGATCTTAAGGAGGGAAGAGCAGAAGTGTTGGCTGAAGCTGCAGAGGCAGAGTTGAGCATCCGCAATGCCCGCCGTAACTTCACCATGTTCGTGACCAAGATGACCTCTCTCCGACATCCTAATGGAACCGTCATCTCTTCCAGAAGGACCATGGAGAAGGTCATCCACGACTTCTACTCCGATCTCTTCGATGGCCACGTCCACCTGCCCCCATGCTGTCTTCCGCAGGATGGGCGCGTCGCCCGTCTGACTTCCCTTCGAGATCCGACAGGCCATCTCGCCAATGAGGAACCGTGCAGCACCCAGTCAGAATCAGACAAATCAAAAAAACATCAGAACACCTGGATAATCAGTGCTCATCAGCACCCTGGCGCGGCTCTTCACACGCTACCTCTCGGAGTGCTAGGTTCCATCTCAGTGAACGGGTGAGAGACCAGCAAGACCGTATTGGTGTACAAGAAGGAAGACGTGCACGAAATTGGCAACTATCGCCCGATCTGTCTGCTCTCTATAGTCTACGGGCTGTTAACTCGTGTGATAGGATCAGTAGAATGCTGGGCGAAGGACAACCATGAGAACAAGCAGGATTTTAGGAGAGGACTCGGCACGATCGACCACATACACACCATTACGAAGCTCATCGAAGTGTCGCGAGAGTACAAGCTGCCGCTGTGCCTTACGTTCATCGACCTGAAGAAGGCATTCGACTCCATCGAAACTGATGCGGTCGTCGGAGTACTCTCACTCAGGGCGTTCCTACTGAGTACATTCGAGTAGTTCGAGAGCAGTGCGGCGGATTTACTACCGAGATTTCACCGTTCTACAAGGACGTCATCAATGTGAAGAGAGGGGTTCGGCAAGGGGATACCGTGGCTCTTCGTGTTCCTCAAGCGGAGGATCCATTGGAGCACTCTGGCACGCGACAGGGACGAATGGAGACGCTGCTGGCGCCCGCTCGATGATCAACGGGATGACAAGTGATAAAGGCGATCATCATTTTCAATAGCGTTTGTCCCGCTTGGTGGCGGTGTCCGCTCTTCTGGTCTGGTGACGCCACTTCTCCCGATCAAACGCTTGGTCGGGATGGACACCAGCTAACGTCAAGTCCATATGCAACGTATCTAGCCAACGTTGTTTCGGGCGTCCTCTGGGCCGTTTTCCAGGGACTTCAAGATTCAGGCCAATCTTACACACGGTGTCGTCATTAGCGCGAAGGACGTGACCATATCATCGTAGACGTGCTTCGCGCAACTTGTCAGCTATCGAGGCGACACCGAACCTTTGTCGCATGGTTTCATTGCGAACGCGGTCCAATCGCGTTACTCCAGCCGTCCACCTTAGCATTTTCGTCTCCATTACACTGAGGCGGCTTTCAATTTCCTTCGTCACGGGTCAGCACTCAGCACCGTACGTCGCTACTGGGCGGACGACTGCTCTATACACCTTTAACTTGATGTACTCAGGTATTGTCTTGTCGCAAAGCAACCCAGTCAACGAACGCCATTTGGACCAGGCTGCACTAACACGTGCGTTCACCTCGAACTTTAGACTGCCATCGGACGTGACTGTTGATCCAAGATACTTGAAAGATGTAACTCGTGAGAGCTCAGTACCATTGATCTTAATGGATCCATGCTCATTCACATCGTCATCAAGTATTCCGTCTTTTTGACGTTTAGCTTGAGTCCGAACAACGCTAAGCGATCGCACGCCACGACACGCCTGCGCCTGTCGCTCGAGCTCTGCTTTGTCTTCGCATGCAAGCATGACGTCATCGGCATACAGCAGCGTCCAAGGAGCTGTCCTTTGGAGATCGCGTGTAATTGCGTCCATAACGATCACGAAGAGCACTGGGGAGAGCGCAGATCCCTGGTGCACTCCGACAGAGAATGGAAACTCCATCGAGGTGCCCGCTGGTGCTCGCACTCGGCTTATTGGGCACGAGTAGAGGATGCGCACCCACTCAATAAGCTCTTCAGGGATACCATGTCGTCGCAACGCGTACCATATCACTTCCCGCGGAACGCGGTCGAAGGCCTTCTCCAAGTCCAGGAAGGCGAAATGCACTGGTTTCTGTTTCTCGCGGTGCTTCTCTAGAAGAAGACGAACGGCGTGTATGGCATCAACCGTCCCACAGCCGGTAACGAAACCACACTGATTATTGGAAAGCTGAACGACATCCCGAATACGTCCATCGACAATTCGCTCAAAGGCTTTCATGGTGTGCGAAAGAAGGTGAATTGGACGGTAACTAGCACAGTCTGCAGGACTGCCCTTCTTCTTCCAAATCGGATTAGTCGTGCTTTGCTGCCAACCCTCAGGCACTTTCTTCTCAGCAACAACCTGATTGAAAAACTTAGTCAGCCAGTCAGCAGGGCACCAGCCCTTCGACTTCCACAGGTCAGCTGGCAGGTCATCGGGACCAGTGGCTTTGCCTGACTTCATCTTCCTCAGGGCTGCTTCAGTTTCGCTCACTGTGATCTTCTGAACGGGACCGTATACAGGTGATGCAAAAGAAACAGCAGGATGTTCAAATTCTACATTCGAGATTTCCTCGAAGTATTCGCGCCATCTCTTCACAGCCCTCTTACGATCCATCAGAAGATGACCGTTCTCGTCGTTAATGCCAAAGAACTTTTCGATGTCTTCTGCTTGGCTACAGCGAGCTTTGGCGAGGCGGTAAAGATAACGCTCGCCATCGCGCGTCTCCAGTTTTTCACTCACATCAGCGTAGTGTGCGCCTTTAGCACCGGCCACTGCCCTCTTTGCCGCTTTCTTCGCGATAATTCCGCCAATTATCGACTGTTTTATCACCGATAAATACGTGATATAGCCGTTTCTTTTCCCGGAACTTCTCTCTGACATCGTCAGTCCACAGCCAAGCCTGCTTGTCGACCCAACGCCGTCCAGGCTTCGTTGTGCCGAGTTCGAGGCGCGCAGCCCGAGTTATCGCATCGGTAGCATCCTTCCAGGTTTCGTCGACAGTTGTTACCGTCGGCAACCGAATGCGAGAAATAACAGCTGCTTCCTTCTCTTTCGGTCGCCACCATTTGATTCTAGCCGTCCCGCATCGCTCAACACTTTTACACCTCGGAGGTGTGATCTTCAGCGAGCAGATCAGTGGACGGTGTTACGTGGCAACCGTCTCATACGGCACGGTCTTCGCGTCTGTGACAAGACCTTGGTCGCGACGCCTAACAAGGACATAGTCAATCTGCGTTTTGGCGTTCCCGCTATAAAACGAGATGAGGTGGGAGTCACGCTTTCGAAATTTGGTGTTCACGATGGTGAGGTCGTGTGACTCTGCATACTCAAGTATACGCTCACCATCAGCGCTGCGTGACCCATAGCCAAAACCACCATGACAGCTGTAACCATCTTTCGTTGCTCCGACGTGACCATTAAGGTCACCTGCCACAACAATCATGTCTTGTGACGACACTTCCGCTGTCTTCTCATCAAGGAAGGACCAGAACTCGTCCTTGGTTTGCTCGGAGCAACCTGTCTGCGGAGCATATGCGGAAGAGAAATGACATCGTCGCTCTTCTACGGCGACAACAACCTTGATCAAGCGGGCATCGAAACGTTCTACGCTTGCAATCGCGTCACGGAAACGCTCGGAGACGATCATACCGACACCACTGGTGGTCCTCAGACTTCCACATAGAACGGCCTTGAAGCCACGTCCTATGTCCCTTGACTTGCTGCAGGACCACCTCGTCTCCTGCACCGCACAGAAATCTATCTTTCTTCGCTCCAGTGCTTCTACCAACTCGCACCGTCAACGTACCCACATTCAACTTTGCTACGCGGGTCTTCCCTACGTTACGGGGCTTTCGGACTAGCTCAGTTGCCCCCCCGATGCCGTCCTCGCATTAGGGACCCTCGCATACTTCTCACCCTCGCTGGGCTTTGCGAGTGCGCGTCGGTTCCCGCTGACGCCGTAGCACTATCTCGAGAACTCTGAAACGTCATCGACCATATGATGTGACACAGGATGTTCGTAGGCCGGCCTGTCATTAGGGCCTGTCGCCTGCATTCGATTGTCCGTGATTGGCTCGGCTCGCAAAAGCAAGCAGTTTCTAGTGGCACCACTTGGAGGAACGGACATCGCCACCACAAGTGATACAGGTGATACAGGTGACAAAACATCGTTATGAGAGTTTACTACCTCGATATCAGCCACACGAGGCTTGAAGAAATTGAATTGAATCATTTCTATCAAGACCTTCGGCTTTACTGGCTCCATGCCGATATCAGCGGCCCAATATACGGATGAGTGCTGATGTATCCCGCGAGGTGTGGATGTTGCGTTCGATCTAATAGCGCCAGTAAGATAATGGCGTACATCATTCCCGCCATCGTTATGAGAGCTCATGACATCCTTTGTGATCCAGTCGGTGACGGCTCTCGTCCTGCAGTGTCTGCGAAATGCATTACGTGGCCGGTCCACCTAATTTTCGACGAGTTGGTCCATGCGAAGGCATATCTGATCCTCGAATGTTGACGAAGCTCGGAACTCCGGAGGCCTTCTCTCACTTGCGTGAGTCGCGTTACTCCTAGCATCGTCCCCTCGATTCCACGCTGTGCGACGCTGATCGCGTGTTCATCCTGCCTTCGAATGGCCCAGGTCTCCGAGGCGTATGATAGGGCAGGAGGAACGGTAGAGTCGAACGGGTGGGCACGGAGTGGACGTTCAGCAGGTTTTTCTTCAAATAAAAATTCACGCATCCAAAATTATGTGCGGGTGCGTTAAAGTTATAATGACGTGAAACGCTAAACACTGCACTTGCAATCTGGTTTTTCGAAAATCGTCAAATAGAACCATTGATACCATTAATGGTTCTTTGCCAGGAAGGGTTTGATTGTGATCATAGAATTGTACTTTCGACTACCGGTATCAGGATGCGTCTATACTTATGCTGCGCACTGTACAGGCGTCGAGTGTTCATGAAACCTGACATGTGGTCAGAACAGATTTGATTCCTCAGTGCCTTGCAGGGCTGTTGTGATGAGACCCATGTCGTTGACCTATGTCATATTCGAGATCAGCTTCCCAAATAACTCTCCTGAAGTTATTAGATGGATGCTGGGTTGCAATAAAACCCCTGCACCAGGCCGGACTCGAACCCTCTGTTTTCCGGGAAGCGATGCTACGCCCCAAACAGCGCTGGTGGTGTAAGGCGTAGCATCGCTGCCAGGAAAGCGAAAAGTGCGGGTTCGACTTTCGCTGGTGCAGGAGTTTTGATTGCAACCAAACATCCATCTAAGAACTTCTATCTTATGTAACAGCCGCTCCCTCCAGACCATACTTTTTTCGCGTGCAGTTAACGACGAGCGTTCATCGGCTCACCACCGCAAGTGATAAAAGGATAGTGATGCTCAACCACTATTCCATTTTGGGGTGAGCCACGCATTCTGCTTCTACGTGATTTCGCGTAGAAGCAGAATGTTAAAGTTAAATGCGTATTTGGCCTATACGACGACGTTCGGCGGCTTGTCGATGAACAAATCAGTGTTTTATCACGCTTAGCATAAGACAGGACTTATACCGACTCAGCGGGAGATTGAATTGGAAAGATTGGTTGGCCCGGGCGGGAAAGGAGGGGGGGGGGGGGGGGGCTGTGGTCGAATCTAAAGCTCGAACGGATTGCACACGGCGGTCAGTATCTCCTCCTGCTGCGTTACCACGCGATGGCACTTTGTGCCAATAAATCCGGGATTCTTTCTGGCGATGTTTTCCCTAGCGATTTCACATGGTGCAAAAATACTTCGTCTGCTGGAACCACAAGCCTTTGCCACGCACCACAATGATTCCCTATCCACTGTGCCACCACTGCGCTTGTTACGCCCCTCAGTTCGGCGTCTGTGGGTCGTCTGCTCTGACCAGGGAATGCCGTCAGCTTCCCATGGAACTTCGGATTGAGACCTATATCACGTGAAAGAGCTCGAGACACTGATCACAGATATGTGGACCAAATTTGCTAAATAGATCTCATAAGCGAGTTATGGCCGGCGGAAGCCGCGATGTCTTCCATGTGTTAGGCGCGCTCAATCAGCGTTGTGCGCAGTATTGCGCGGTAATCAGCGGCTCGGCTATGAGAGCCTTCAGCAGCGGCGGCGGCGCAGTGGTAGAGTGTTCGCTAACAAGGGTTGGGTTCACTGGTTCGGTTCCCGCCGTTGACGGGTTTTTTGCATTTTGTGACCTATCTTCGACGAGGACCTATAATATCATTTTTAGCACATTTTTGAGCGCACGGCTTGCGACTTGCATTTACGTCTATTTGAAGACGGAAACGTGTTTCAGGTAAAATGTTTTATTCATGACGTGAAGCATGTCAGAAATTCAAATCAAAACAAAATAAAAAGTAAAAATAAAATCGAAAATCAACAAAACTTAATAAACATAATAAATAAAAAGTAAAGGCACTAGTTAAAAGTTCCGACTCCACCGACACGACTTGGTCGAAAAAAATTTTTCGCTGAAACTTCGTCTGGGGGGGGGGTTATTTGGGGTGCTGATCACGACTCTGACATCCGTTTTTCACGATTCGGTCGGAGACCACTCATACCTTTAACAAGGGTGGTCCAGGCAGAGTCACCGATTTCGCTGAACTTCGTCAGAGGGGTTGCCTGGGGTGCTAACCACGAATCTGACATCCGCTTTTCACGGTTCGGTCGGAGACCACCCATACCGTTGCTACAACTGTTCGGCCGAAGTCGTGTCGGTGGAGTCGGAACTTCTAACTAGTGCCCAGCAAAATCGGTGACTCTGCCTGGATCACCCTTGTTAAGGGTATGGCTGGTCTCCGACCGAATCGTGAAAAACGGATGTCAGATTCGTGATCAGCACTCCAAATAACCCTCCTAGACGAAGTTTCAGTGAAAAAATTTTTTTCGACCGAAGT
Source organism: Heligmosomoides polygyrus bakeri (assembly GCA_947359475.1). Taxonomy (NCBI): domain Eukaryota; kingdom Metazoa; phylum Nematoda; class Chromadorea; order Rhabditida; family Heligmosomidae; genus Heligmosomoides; species Heligmosomoides polygyrus. The sequence continues at coordinate 60,029,695 of OX375867.1, read as the reverse complement.
CGTGTCAGTGGAGTCGGAAATGCAAAAACGTAAACGTAAATGCAAGTCGCCATAAGCCGTGCGCTCAAAAATGTGCTAAAAATGAGATTATAGGTCCTCGTCGAAGATAGGTCAGAAAATGCAAAAAATCGTCAACGGCGGGAACCGAACCAATGAACCCAATCCTTATTAGAACCCTACCACTGCGCCGCCGCCGCTGCTGAAGGCTCTCATAGCCGAGCCGCTGATTACCGCGCAATACTGCGCACAACGCTGATTGAGCGCGCCTAACACATGGAAGACATCGCGGCTTCCGCCGGCCATAACTCGCTTATGAGATCTATTTAGCAAATTTGGTCTACATATCTGTGATCAGCGTCTCGAGTTCTTTCACGTGGTATAGGTCTCAATCCGAAGTTCCATGGGAAGCTGACGGCATTCCCTGGTGAGTGCAAGGAGCTCAAGCAACGGCGCCGCTTTCGACATTTAAAGCCCTCCGCACACTTGCGGCAGCCGCGTACGCGGCAGAGGCCAGAACAGCCGCGTACGCGGTTTCCACTGCCGCGTGCTAGAGTTCACGCGGCACTCCTCCCGCTCGCTCAATCACCAATGCGGCAATGCGGCAATAATGCCTTGAAGGATTACTGCACCGCGTCTGCCGCGTAGGCGGCACCGCGTCTGCCGCATCTGCCGCGTAGACGGCACATCAGCGGCAGGCCGCGGCTAGTTTTGCCTCGCGCGGCGAATCTGCGTCTCTGCCCCATGCTTAAAGATAGGGCTGCCGCGTTGCCGCAAAAGTGTACGGAGGGCTTAACACCAACCGGGATTCTTTCGATTTAGTTCTCTACACGATAAGCTAGAAAACCGTCCTGCAACTCAACGGGGCTTAACTTTATGAGCATCTAAACAGTAACAGACTCTACGTATAACTTGCCAAGCTCACGTTTATGGCTCTTGTTTGTTCTTCACGCCTTTCCTTTTCTCTGACCGGACATTTCATTTTGTTAGGATATAATTTTGTGAGGAAGTGAATTCAAAAATTTCAATGATTCATGGCGGAAGCTGAAGGTGTGCTTGTAAAGAATGTGAAAAGTATAAATTGGTCGCTTTCCCTTATAGGGAAGACTATAGAACGTGTTTATAGTGCCTCTCTGTCACAATGTTCATAGGTGGACATATTTGTTGGCCACTTTATAGGACAATAAAGAGATTAGTATTGTTGGAATTTATCTGTCCGAGTAGCTCCTATAAGGTACCAGCACTCATTGTGTCCTTCCAGATGGAATTGTGGCTCACGCCTTCTATCCGCGCGACGGTCGGCTTCACTTCGATGCTGATGAGGACTGGAGCCTGAACTCCCCCCACGGAGTCAATCTATACCAGGTGTGGCACACGACTCAAGTCTTGAGGCATCGCTTGTGAAGCTCAGTTGGCTGCTTCCAACGTAGACTCCACATTGTGCGTTGTCGGTTCCCTCCGTTCAGACCTACGCCTGTGACCCTTTCGTGGTGAGAAAACTGCTGGACGGAGGCGGGGCAGCGTATAGTGCTCAAAAGAAAATAGTAATGAGGAAAAATAAGAACATTATTTGTTTTAAAACGCAAGAAAGCACCCATTTTTGAGTGCATGAAAGGAGATCGCCCTAGACATCGCCACTAGGTAGCGATTTCTTTCTTTCTTTATTTCAACACGAGTGTCGCCACCGTGTGTAAACATGATACAAGACCATTGAAACATGAAACATACCAGTGTAACATCCATCAAAAGTTAAGAAATGTTAAAATTCTGAAACAAGTCAAACAGAAACCGAAAAAAGGAAAAAACGAGACTTGAAGTAGGGCAGTAGAGAGAACCAACACACAAAACCGTCACTTCCTTCCAAGACCCGAATTAGAACTGGCCAGGACAGCGTTGGACTGCCTTCTTGCCGTAGCAGGTTTCATGCTCAGAAGACCTTTGGCGACTAACCGATTGAAGGTGGATAGGACTCTGTTGGTGAAGAACCGAGACCTGGTACATGTCCTAGCAAATGAACGTCCAAGTTCAATAGATCCACCACGTATCACCGAGGGATTGGTTGCAAGAGAAAAGTCATTGGCATTTAACTGCACCAAACCGGTCATGATCTTATATGTCATTAGGACGCCACGAATGTCTCGCCTACTCCCAAGGCTACTAGGATTGAATAACTTGCAACGTTCGGTTCCTCCAGGCATAGACCTATGGGAGGGGGACGTTCTGCCTGAAAGCGGCGCGGGCAAAGACGAGGGACAGTGCCTGCGGAGCCAATTAGCGTCGACTCGCGCAGTGACACCCGCCGCTTCGCACTCGGCCACACAGCCCTCGCCGCGGAGGCGATGCTGACCCAGCCAATCGTGAGAGCCTGTAGGTCGACCAGATTTGGTGTGATTACAATCGACAGAGGGATAGGAGGCTCAGACGGCTTGCATTGAGTCCAGAAATTGGGATTGATCTGAACCCTACCATCTCCTATATCAGAATTTCAAGCTCTATCGAATGAGCCAAGAAAGAATCTTGTCTCATAACCCTTACAACATTTTTTTTTCAGGCGCTGTTCAACTTTCGTTAAATATCAGTTTTTATTTATATCAGAATTAACTACGAGGCATGCTTCCATACTACTGATATAAACCCTACCATCTCCTGTACTAGAATTTCGAGCTCTATCGAATGATCGAGAAAAGAGCCCTGCCTCAAGAACCCTTAAAGCGATTTTTTTCAGGCGTTGTTCATTTTTAGCGAAATATCGGTTTTTATTCACATATATCAGGATTGAATGCGAGACTTGCTTCCAGGCAGAAATTGTGCGAGAAATATAGTTAGACAAACGAGAGACCTTCTAAGAGCACCGTAAGTGCTCAATCTTGTTGAAAACGACATTATGATCCTTCAGTGGGTAGAGCATGCTCACGGCCTGAAATTGCCCGAGGAGTTCGATTTAATAGTCGGTGGACCTCCTAAGAACACCGAAGTACTCCAGTCTTTTTCAAAGCATTTCATCAGTGTTTCCTAACTCGTTAATTGGTGGAGACACTGGCTGTGCAGGTACATTGCCTGTGGAACGCGAGGTCAAAAAAACTCCCAGAAGCCACAAACAACTGGACGAGCAATTTGAAGTATTGTGTGATGAAATTTACTCTCGGTGAACGTTAGATTTGATGAGCCACCTATCCAGTCTTAGTCTCGATATATATGGTGTGTGCATTATAAAGTTCCATAGAAAAACAGTTACGAAATGCTGAAGAGATGTCATGCTGAAACTAACGCTTTAAACTTCTGCTGAAAGATCTCTCGTCTATCTAATTGGAATCGTCGTGCAATTTTAGCCTGGAAGCATGCCTCGCATTTAATCCTGATATATGTGAATAAAAACCGATATTTTGCGAAAAATAAACAAGGCCTAAAAAATCGCTTTAAGGGTTGTCGAGGCAGGGTTCTTTTCTGGATCATTCGATAGAGCTCGAAATTCTGGTACAGGAGGTGGTAGGGTTTACATCAATGGTATGGAAGTATGCCTCGTAGTTACTTCTGATATAAATAAAGACTGATATTTAATGAAAGTTGAACTGGCCTGAAAAAAATTGTAGTAAGCATTATTGATGCAAGATTCTTTCCTGGCTCATTCGATAGAGCTCGAAATTCTAATATAGGAGATGGTAGGGCTCACATCAGTAGCCTGGAAGCGTGCCTCCTAGTTAATTCTGATATAAGTAAAGACTGATATTTAATGAAAGTTGAACTGGCCTGAAAAAAATTGTAGTAAGCATTATTGATGCAAGATTCTTTCCTGGCTCATTCGATAGAGCTCGAAATTCTAATATATGAGATGGTAGGGCTCAGATCAATCCCATATTCTGGTCTGCCAATGCAAGCCGTCTGCGCCTCCTATCCCTCTATCGATTGTAATCACACCAAATCGGGGGTCGAGCGTTCTACCCCCTCGTCCCCCTGGCCCGCCCACCCCAACCGCCTAGGTTTGCTCGAGAGTCCAGTGGCTGCCTTTACGAGATAGTGGAGACGCAGACATTTGCCACGCCTCTATTTAAAGGGCGGGGGTAGAACGCCACTCCGCCCACCAAATCTGGTCGACCTACAGGCTCCTGTTGTTGGCTGGGTCACCATCGCTTCTGCAGTGAGGGCTCTCTGGCTGAGCGCGAAGCGGCGGGTGTCACTGCGCGAGTCGAGGCTAATTGGCTCCACAGGCGCTGTCCCGCGTCTTTGCCCGCGCCGCTTTCAGGCAGAACGTCCCTCACCCATGGACCTATAGTCGATCCTGAGGCAACAGATTGCCAACTTTCTTGTATATTTTGAACGCTTTCCAGTCAAGGAGTATTCTTCATAGGCAGGGACACCGTGCTACCGGACTCCACAGCCGGACGAACATACGCTTTGTACGCCCTTGTTAAAGTGTGGACATCACAAGTCCTTAGTGCCATGGAAAGATCATAAACCCGGGCGCTAGCTTTGCCAGCGATATTTTTGCAATGAGAGGAGAAGGCAGAAGTGATGAATCCCAGTCTCGAACTTTCTTAACTACTTCGAGTTCGACCTCAGCAATTTTATAGTCCTACTATATATAAACGAGTAGCGTGCGTGTGTGTTCCTTCCGTCCGTCCGTCACAATTGGAGTGGGGCACGGCCTACTGGCGATACTCAATGATTGATGAGGACCCGAAACATTCTCCCTAGGGGCAATCGAGGTCGCTAAACACGAATCTGAAGTTCGCTTTTGAAGTATCGATCGCCGTCAACCGATATTGGTCAAATAATCGATTTTCTGTGGATGTTGTTCAAGCGGTTCGAAACTTTAGCCCTAAGGGTAACCGAGGTCGCTGAACACGAATTTGAAGTTCGTTTTTGAAATATAGATCGCCATCAATCGATATTGATCAATTTTTCTGTGGATGTCGATCATTCTTTCTGTTTTTTTTTCTAACTTGTTGCGGCGTAGTTACGGTGTTCTCGCTACGGAAACCATGACATAGGTTGCAGCTAAAATTGATGATGAGAAGTTATTACTACGCCGGAGCCGTTGAGAAGCCGTCAGTGCGGCCGAGAGGACGCGTGACGGAAACCGTCTTTTTGACCGGGCGACGCGGGCGGTATTTCGGAAAAAACCGTCGCATGCTCATAACTCCTTTAATTTTAAGTTGTTTGAGAAGCTGTTGGCACCGTTCGATTGGTGTCCTCGAGATCTACACAAAAGTATATAAAACTTTACCAGACCACCCCATTTTCGCCGTAGGTGGCCTCAAAATTATCTGCAGCATGTTTTTGCGATTAGAGCACCTTATTTTCCAGGACGTGCATGTGAAGTGCAGTGTTTTCGGAGTATCTCAAGCATGGCGTGCGTTGTCAGTGCTTTGTAATGCCTAGAATGTTCCGAAAGTGCGACGTGCACAATGCATAAAGGTCGAACCTATCAATCGAATGGGCGGAAGCATGTCCACTGGGTTCCTATCTTCGCTTAATGGAAAATGTAAAGCCTTCAAGGCTATCTTGCACCGTTTGGAGAATTTTATAAGAAATTTCTGGTCGTCCTACTTAGGATTTGCTCCACTCAGTCCAACGAGGCTTTGGAGTGCGCCGTACACAATGCATGTATGATCGAACCTATCAATCGAGTGAGCGGAAGCGGTTCAAATGTTGTGCTAAACAGGAAAGCTTACCGTCTTTAGGTGCTTTAGTGCACACACTGACAGCAGGCTATACAAATGAAGAGGTTTTATGAAGCGAGAAGGGAGAGTGCACCGTGCACAATGCATATACGATAGAACCGTTTGAAATTAGATTAGATTAGAAATTTCCGCCCACCCTACTCAGGAAGTGCTGTACTCTGCCCGGCGAGTGAACAATGCATATACTTGAAATCGAACCTATCAATTGAGTGTACGCGACACCTTGTAGATTGAGCGTTTGGTGAGTTTTATCAGAAACTTCCAGCCGCCCTACTCAGGAATTGCTGTATTCTGTTTCGGGAAATCTTTAGATTACGTTGTGAACAATGCATATAGAATAGAACCTATCAACGGAGTGGGGCGACCGCTCTCAAATGCACGCGCGGGCGAGTTCGTAGCGCAATAACGTTATCAAGTTCGAATTTTTCCGGCTGCAACTCAAGGACTTTGCAGGCAACACAAGGTTATTGATCTGGTTTAAAGCACAACGGTGTAGCGCATGAATGAACTAATTTACAGCACTGCGAAAATGCAGGTGAGGCTTGTGCGACCAAATTTTTTCCGATTTCCGTCGACCACTGCGCGAAGACACGGCGAGCCAACGGCAAGCAAGTGCGTAGGCGAGCATAACACCTGAGGTGCTTTAAGCAGATATGCTCGTAACTACCCAGCTGCCTAAACTGCCTTAGCCCCATCTGCCATTTTTGGGCGGCGGACTTAGCGGTTGAAGTTTCCTGCCCTTTTGCTCGCCCATATTTGGGTTCTTGACACTTCCAATAACCACTTTGTTCGCCACGAAAAGGTCTATCGAATGGTGTCACTCTCGACCAATTTCAAAGAAATCGATTTTTTGACAATTTCCCATCGAGGACGTGGGCGCCCTAAAGGCCCCCATAGACTTCTGCGGCGCCGCCGAGCGACATCGCTGAGCGGCGCCGCCGAGCGGCGCCGCTCAGCGGCTTGACTCATCATCAGTGGGAGCGGTGACGGCGAGGTACTGTACTGTTTCTAGTCGGGACCGACTGGTGCTTAACAATAACGCGCCCCGATGACGATCGCGCGCCCGCATCGACCGTCTCCGCTCTGGATCCCGCCGCGAAAGGGCAGAGCGCAGAGCGCAGACAGACAGACGCTGGAGCGGCGCCGCCGGGTGGAATGATTCAAGTCATTTCCGCCAGCGACGCCGCCGGTGCCGCCGGCCGGCCAGCGGCGTCGCTGGCGGCGAGCTCTGCGTCTCTGCCCTATGGTTAAGCATAGGGCCGCGGCAACGCCGCAGAAGTCTGCGGTGGCCTTAAGGCCGAGCTGCGCGGACGATGACGTCATCGAAACCGATATTTTCGAAATTGGCCAAGTTTCCTCGTGCAAACTTCGTCCAAAATCATCTAGGCGGTTATTTGCCGCGGTGATTACGAGTCCGACGTCCGTTCTTGAAAATTTCGCCGATTTCAGTAGGTTTCTTCCCGTTTGAGGGTGGTCAGGTCAGGATCACCGATCACCCTGAGTTATCGGTATGGGCGGTCTCCTGCCGTAATCGGTCAAATGAACTTCGGCATCGTGTTTGGCACCCCGAATAAGCCCCCGCCCCTATACGAAACATGAGCAAAATAGGTGAACCTGACCCGACCACCCCCAATTATCCAGAAGAAAATCCAAAACCTACCAAAGTCATCGAAAGTCGATGATTTCGAGATTTGCCAAACTTTCTTGTCTAAACTTCGTCCAAAATCATTTTGGGGGTTATATGGAGCGCCAATTACGAAACCGACGTCCGTTTCTGAAAATTCTGAAAACTCTACCGACTTTGGTAGGTTTTGGATTTTCTCCTGGATAACTGAGGCTTGTCGGGTCAGGAACACCGATTTTGCACAAACTTCGTCCAAAGGCAGGGGTTATTCAGGGTGCCGAATACGATGCCGAAGTCTATTTGGCAGTTACGGCAGGAGATCACCCATACCGATAACTGAGGAGGATCGGTGATCCTGACCCGACAACCCTCAAGCGGGAAGTAACGTTCGTTACTGAAATCGGCGGAATTTTCAAAAACGGGCGTCAGATGCGTAATCAGTGCCCTAAATAACCCCCAGATGATTTTGCACAAGAAAATTTGGCCAATTTCGAAAATATCGATTTTGATGACGTCATCGTCCGCGCAGACTCGGCCTAGAGCGATAGGAAATTGTCGAAAAATCGATTTTTCTGAAATTGGTTGAGATTGACATCGTTCGGTTCGATACAGCGTTTGGCTGTGAAGTTAATGGCATTATTGCGAGTGTTGAAAACTTAAATGTGGGCGAAGAATGGCGCAGGAAACTTCAAACGCTAGAACTAGGCACCCTAAAATGGCAGCTGGTGCTAAGGCAGTTTATTCAGCTAGGGAGTTGTGAGAACGTCGTCGAAAAGAACCTTAAGCGTTCTGCTCGCTCTCTGTAGGACGTTAGCTCTCTGCGTCTTCCCGCAGGGGTCGACTGGAAAAAAAACCGTGTCACACAAGGCTAACCTGCATTTTCGCACTGCTGTAACTTTGTCCAGTCATAAGCTATATCGCTGTATTTTAGGGCATTAGTAGAACATTTTACTGCCTACAAACCCACAAACTGCAACCGAAAAGGTTCGCAAATGACAGAGTTTTCGCGCCCAGAACACGCCCGCGCGTGCAATTTAGCACAACAACGGTCGATGTTCTCCTCGCTCTTACTCGCCCACATTACACTTTTTCCTACTCCCAATAACACCACTCAATTCAGCATGAAAACCTCTACCGAATGGTCTAAAGCATGGCTCAATTCGAAGATATGGATTTTCAATGACGTCAACGTCAGCCTGCCGCGGCCTCGAGCGGCCTCGTCCTCGATACGAATCTGTCAAAAAATCGATGTTTTTAGAATCGCCCGAAATTGGAACCGTTCGATAGCGCTTTTATGCAGAACAGAACGGTACCATTGCGCGTGTCGAACACTCAAACCTAGGCGAGTAAGAGCGCAAGAAACTCTAAGCGCTACCTTCCACCGCTTTAAACTGGCAGCTGAGGCTAAGGAAGTTAACGAAGCTGAGGAGTTCCAAGCACGTCATCGTGAAGTACTTTAAGCGCTCTGTTCGCGTACGCATTTCAAGGCCGTTTGCTCGCCGCGTCTTCGCCCAGTGGTCCACCGAATTCGGAAAAAAAAAGCGTCACACAAGCCTCACCTGCATTTTCGCACCTCTGTAACATCGCCACTTCCTGAGCTACACCATTCTACTTTAGTGGGAAGAGAAATGATTTGCTCATGATTTACAAAATGATCACTGAAAGAGTAAGCTTACGTCCCGACAAATTTTACACAACATCTTCTTCAAACACGCGTGGTTGTAGGACAAAAATTCATTTTCCTAAGGCAAGGTCACGACTGCGAGCTTCCTTTTTTACCCAAAGAGCTGGTTCGGAGTTTCTAAAATTTTCTAAAAAATATGGTCTACCGAGTTCCATTTCACGACTGAAAAAGCTCATTGACAGGTACATCAAAGGATGATTCATTAGGGTGGTGTATTTTTAATCATCTATCATGCATGCATGTTTTGTTCTTCTCGTTGTGTTTATCTTTTATTGTCTTTTCGGATAACTGGTTCTGTCTGCGTGAATATCCACGTACTATAAATAAATAAATTAATAAAAGAGCTTTTTACTGCCTACAATACCCACGAGTGGCAGCTGAAACAATCTGAACTTGAAAGAGTTATTGCGCTCCAAACACGCCCGCGCGTGCAATTTGCAAGCGGTGCTCCCCCCCCCCCCTCGATTGAATCCACGTACTATAAATAGGTTTGATTCTATATTCATTGTTCGCGGCTCACTCCAAAGGCTAACTGGACAGCCTTAAAGCAATTCCTTAGTAGGGCGGCTGGAAGATTATGATGGAACTTCCCAAACGCTCTCTCTACCAGTTGTCGAACCCACTCGATTAATAACTTCATCTCTATACGCATTGCACACGGCGCACACTTAAGTCTCGCCGGGACAGATTGAAGCAATTCTCAAAAAGGGCGGCTGAAAATTTCTAATAAAATTCTCCAAACGGTTCGAAATAGCCTTGAAGGCTTTACATTTTTCAGTAAGGGAAGATAGAAGCAAAGTAAACATGCTTTCTCTCATTCGATTGATAGGTTATATCATACATACATGGTGCAGGAGCCTTGACAACATGCGCCATACTTGAAATGCTCCGAAAACATGCACGTCCTGGGAAGTAAGGTGCTCTAACCGCAAGAGCCTGCTCCGGTCATTTTTTGGGCCACCCGCGGCGAAAATGCTGTTGTCTGGTAAGGTTTCATATATGTTTAAGGTAGTCGTATAAGTGAATAATAGTCGGTAGCTGCTGTAGAACTTGCAGCTGTAGAATCACCGAATGATGACAATAGTGGTATGATGAGTATAGTGAAATAATGTATAAGGAGACCCAACAGAATCGTGCTTTCGAATAGCTCTCATTTTCCATACATACCCGTTCACAGTTAAACCTTTTAGATGTAAGATAGGAACCTGTAAGATTCCAGATGATCCCAGAACGAAACCCCTTACCTTTCCCTGGACTTCATCTTCAGCGATAGCCACATCAACCGTTGCCACTGCTTCCAGTCTCGTTTAACTGATACCGTGCCAAGCGCACGTTGCGCCAGCAAATGCAATTTTAGAAAGACCGTGAGGAAATATTCAATCGCATCTAAAATTCAAGTAATTCTTTTAGCCGCTTCATAACTTTTTTCCCTTTTTTAACTGTCGAAAGCCGCGTTCGTTCAGACGGCCGTGCACGAAATTGGGCACTTGCTGGGCTTGGAGCACTCGGTCGATCCTCGCGCAGTGATGTTCGCAGCCAGACGACCGTACGATCCCGATTTCTCTCTGGGTGAGTCTCCTATTTTTTTCATTATATGCGTCCTGGGACGAGCAGAAAACACAGTAGCAAATAAACATACACTAGCAAAGGGTCGGAACCAGAAAAAACGAAAGCAAACCGTTTTTCTTCTAAATGCCCACAAATTCAGTTACTTATTTCAAGGCGCTATTCAAAATCACCTATAGGAATACGACGAAAACATTAGAAAAAACGTGTTAGCAGTAAATAATCCACAGTATCGCTCATCACACCTATATGTAAAAGAGTTCGTCCATCGAGGGATGGGACGTATCTCACGCAGGTTAAAAACCTTGGTGAGATAGGCTTCATCCTCTGAGGCACGCGCAAAATTTCACTTCACCACCTATATTCATCCACCGAGTGATGATGCGTAGGTCAGAAACCTACGTGAGATACGCCTCATCATCCACAGCTATAAGATTTGCTATTCAAGGTCAATGTTGCTGCAGCAGGGGAAACGAGCTTCTGCTGCTGCTTGACACAACAGCACGTTCGTGCGTTTCTGAACGTCCATATTCAAAAGCCGTGCCGAAGTCTTCGTGCCATGAGAGCACCACTAAAGGGGTAAGAGTGGAAGGGGAGCTTTGGGGTGGAGAACCGACTGCGACCAGGAAGGAGCGGCATGGAGGAGGGATTAGGATGGGGTCAATAGGGAAACAATGAAGCAGGCCAGGAGGTGGCACCAACAAGGGTGGAGGCAATAAGGAGGAACTCGTAAGGTGGAGCAGTAAGGAAGACCACCAAGGGGATCTATTACGAGGGGACTAGTAAGGTAGACCAAGCGTGTGGATTGGGCGCGAGATGTAACACCGATGCCGCGCAACGGACGTTGGGTCGCCGTCGTGCCGTCGTCTGCCATAAGCGTGGGAGGGAAACTTAACTGGAGCAGAGTAGTAAGGGTTACCACGAGAGGTGGGGCGAGAGCGACTAGGGCGGAGGCAACAGGAGGTTAGACCGGGAAGGAAAACCAGCAAGAACGGAGCCGAATGGAAATTCATACGGAGAACAAGGAATCTGCCATCTACGCAGCCTCTTCATGCCCGTTACAGCAGCAATTGCGCGCTTCTGAGCTTCTGCATTCAGTAGACGTGTCCTCCAGATCACGCAACAAGCGTCTGCATTCAGATAAGGTGTCACCGGCGTGGTGCTGCGAGCGTCCCAATTCAGAACTCAACATGAGATGCTGCTACTATGCACAGAGGAAGTGCAGCCTCCTCCTGCTTCACACGGCGACAACTACACGCATTTCTGAGAGTGGATTCAGAACACCGGTCATCTACGTCGCGCAAGAAGTATTTGGATTAAAAGATGTGTCACAGGCATCGTGCTACGAATGTTTGAATTCGGAATTCAGCAGCATCCCATGTTGAACGGAAGACTTTGCCCTCACGAGGTGCGCCTCGTCGTATCCAGCTCGGGAAAACGTTTGCCGCTCAACATGGGATGCTGTTCCGGAGTAAGTGCAGCCTCCACCTGCTTGACAAAATGACATGTACGGACGTTCCTGAGCATCCGCTTTCAGAAGAAGTGTTGGCTACGTCTGCTGTGAGCGTGGGAGGACCACTTAGGAGGAGGGGAAGGGCAGTAACGGGAAGCTTAAGCGGAACCAGGAGAGCAACCAGAAAGCGTAGGTGGACGGGGACGGGGAGCTAGCAAGAAGGTATCAGTAAGAGTGGTCAAAGACGATAACAAGGAAGAGGGCCAGGAGGTGGTACCCGGAAGGTGGGAGCAAGAAGAGGTATCAGTAAGCTAATGTTGTGCAACTTCTTCTTCTTCTCTTCTCTTCGTTTTATCCCTTTGTTGCGGGATCCGCTTTCCTGGAATGTTGGCGCCACTTTTCCCAATCAAATGCCTGGTCAGGGAGCAACCCAGACATCTTCAAGTCCTGATGCAGCGTATCAACCGCCGCCGTTTTGGTCGCCCTCGTGGCCGCCTTCCGGGCACAGAGACCAGTCTGTCGGACTGTGTGATCTTTTGCGCGAAGGACGTGGCCGTACCATCGCAGACGTACTTCGCGTATCCCCTCAAATATCGGGATGACACCGAAGCTCTGCCGTATGGAGTCGTTGCGTGCTCGATCCAAACGCGTAACTGCGGCCGTCCATCGCAGCATCTTCGTTTCCATTACGCTGAGGCGCCTTTCAATTTCTTTAGTAACGGGCCAGCACCCAGCTCCGTAAATATAGGTTGTATGGAAAGTTCTGGCTGTTTTTTCACGTTACTTTTAAAAAGCCGTAACTCAGCTCAAATTGCACCGTTTTATTCAAAATACTTTATTCAAAAATAAGCACCATTAGAATCAACACAACCCTGCCAACGTGATACAGCTTAGATATGCCATTTTCATAGAAATCAGACGATCTAGACTGAAAAAATTCTAGGAGCATAGATTCTACATCACTTTGGTTTTACAACACTCTATCATCTAATATGCTGTCTAGATGGTTGAAAAAGTGAAAGTCGCTTGGCGCTAGATCTGGCGAATATGGCGGGTGAGAGAGGGTATCGTCCTGCAGTTTGTTCAATTTCTGTAGGACCATCGGCGAAACATGTGGTCGTGCGTTGTCATGCAGAAGTAGCACGCCGTGTCGATTCTCTGCTTTTTCTTCAATTTGGCATACATTTCTACCAGTTGCTCGCAGTACAGCTCTGAGTTATCATTTGGCCAGAGGGAAGAAAGGAAAAGTGGACTATTCCAGCTGTAGTCCACCAGACGTAATCATTGTCTTCTTGCAGTGCAAATCCGGCCTCGGAAAGGTTTTCGGGGGCGACATATACCCACTGAGCAGAATGCTTCTTATCATCACATAGGATCCATTTCTCGTCGCAGGCAACAAGGTGATGGATCCTGTAGAATTTCTTCTTTCTTCTCAGGGAACTTGCGACCTCCATTCGCCTCAGCTGCTGCGCTTCGATGAGGTTGTAGGGCACCCACCTGTCGAGTTTTCTCACCATGCCTAGTTGCTTAAGGTGATCAGCTTGAGGTGTATGGGAGACCCTAGGTTTCTTGCTGTCTCCCGAAGTAGTTGGAGAGGGTCCTTTTCGACTACTTCCTTCAATGCATCGTTATCAACGAGCGATGGTCTTCCAGCTCGTCCCTCGACTCCAATCGATTTTCTTCCATTCCGAAACCAACTGAACCAGCGAAAAACGGCTTGCTCCGAGGAGATACTTTGTCCCCATAGAGTATTTACATCACAACTGTTTCTATCACCGTCCGACCAAGTTTGAATTCGTACAGTAGAACAGTTCGAAAAGCCGTCTTGTCCATGCTATAATTAAGGTTCCCCCAGAAATCAGGAATGTTGAAGAAATACATGAAAAGCACTTCAGCAAGAAGGAGAACTATTTCCTCACCTGAGATGCACAACTTATCCATTAGTTGACCAACCGTCCAAATTTAGTGAAAGCTGATACCAAAGAGGCGCGTAGCTACTGGTCGAACGACTGCTCTGTAGACCTTCAACTTTAGGCGCTCTGGCATCTTCTTCTCGCAGAGCACTCCCGTTAGTGAGCGCCCTTTCGAGCAAGCTGCATTCATTCGTGAGTTCACTTCAACGAGTTGCTACCATCGGACGCGACTACTGATCTCAAGTACTTGAAAACTAAAGTACGTGGTAGCTCAATGCCGTTCACTTTAATGGAGCGAGACTCATTTTCGTCAGTGGTCAGGTACTCGGTATTTTTGACATTAAGCTTGAGCCCAAATCTCCCCAAGCGATCGCACCACGCTTATACCTGCTTCTGGAGTTAAATCCTGTCATTGCTAGCGAGCATTACATCATCAGCATAAAGCAACATCCAAGCAACAGGCTGCTGAAGATCACGCGATATGGCATTCATAACGACGACGAAAAGTAGTGGGGAGAGCGCAGACCCTTGATGTACTCTTACAGAGATGGAAAACTCCATCGACGTGCCTGCTGCAGCTTGCACTCGACTCTACAAGAGTACAGTATTCGTACCCACTATATGAGCTCTTCGAGGACTCCGAGTTTTCGTAAGGCATACCATATCACTTCACGCGGGACGCGATCAAAGGTCTTCTTCAAATCCAGCAAGGCAAGATGCACCGGTTTCTGATGGTGTTTTCTATCAGAAGACAAACGGCTTGTATGGCATCGACTGTGCCACAACCAGCCACGAAGTCGCACTGGTTGGTAGAGAGCTGGACGATATCACGAATACGCCCGTCGACGGTGCGCTCAAAGATCTTCATGCTATGCGAAAGCAATCGGATTGAACGGTAGTTTGTGCAGCTTGCTGGACTGCCCTTCTTCTGTGCTGTTCGCACTGTGGTGGTGGTTCAGTTCCACTAATGTTTACCTTCTTCGGCGCGATGAAGCGCTCCACACAATCTCACCAAACGATGAAGTGAAGCACGTGAGGTGTGGCATAGTCGCGCAATAATATCACCGCCGCGTGTGGCGATGTCATTGTTGCGACGCGACACTGCGGCGGCCTCCTAATTTTATTCATAACAATCGACAGCACGCGACTAATTGGCATCAGTAGAATAACAACCCAATTGACCACTAAGAGAGCGCGGCAGGGCGAAGTGCGGCGAAACGACCACCGCCATGCGACGGCAGCTGCGGCGGTCTCAGGATGTATAAAATTGAAAGAACAACTCACAAATCACACAAATTATCACTGATCGAAACGCCACTTCGCGTCTGCCTGCCTTGCCGTCGACCTGCCACGTCGAATCAGCATCCATAGCGCATCATCATCAACCGAAAACGAACGCAGAGTCGGCGAATCCGCGCATATCGGAAATACGTGACGACGGCGGCTACATTCAGCATGTGAAGACGATAGCAGCGGAGGGGGGGGGGGTGTAGATACGACTAAGGTGGAGGATGGTAGAAGCATCTAACGAGGATTACCATTGAATCAAGTGAGGGTGACGAATG
Organism: Heligmosomoides polygyrus bakeri; assembly: GCA_947359475.1. Lineage (NCBI taxonomy): Eukaryota > Metazoa > Nematoda > Chromadorea > Rhabditida > Heligmosomidae > Heligmosomoides > Heligmosomoides polygyrus. The sequence continues at coordinate 60,014,212 of OX375867.1, read as the reverse complement.
TGAAGAACAGCATCTGACGACGAGTAGCAGTAGATCAGGTGACGGGTAGGCATGTGACGATGAGCAGCAGTAAAATGGGTGACGGCAACGAACGGTAGCAGTGGACGAGCGGAAGACGAATCTACGTCTTTCGCTTTTTGATGGGAGGACCTGCACACATCACAGTGTTGTGAGGGCCACGGCAATTGTTGCATGTAATCGTGCAGACAGCTGCACCGTGCTCCTGGCGTAGACAGCGCTCGCACAAATTCAGCTCAGAAATTTTCGTGGCTGATGGGATCGGAATAGCGATGACAGCGCGAAGTCAAACGATTGTCAACGTTGTCGTTGACAGAGCAGAACACACAGGAGGACCGTAGAGCAGAACGTTCCAGTAGTATATGGACGACTTCTTTCAGCCTTCCTACGCTGCAAATAAGCTGTCGAGACGCGCCGTGATGCCTTGAAGAGTATCACGAATGGCGTCCATAGAGGCCTATCGCTCTTGCTTCAGCAGCACGATCTCGCGATCACGGTCGTCTGACATCTGCGGATGGTTGGAATGGAGGCTATGAATAAAACTGCGATGACGTGATTTTTCTTGAATTTATCGAGCCATGTTTCTGACTCGTATCTCACGAAGGCATCTTAGTATGAATGTGATGCTGCCTTTCGGCGTTATCCATGCCGCTTTGATGAGCAAAACGGTGATCGAGACTGCGAGCTTCTTCAAGCTCAGAATGACTGTGGGACCGAATAGGTATGCAAGAAGAACTAGCACCAAAACCACGGATGTCGTGGCAAAAGCGATCCTCCAGTGTTCAATGAAGATCATACGTAGTGGAGAAAGATCTGGCAGACGGATGTTCTCCAACCAGTCTAGTTGTGGCAGCACTCTCGTTGAATTCGCGACAAATGTAGCCGCTTTCCCTGAATAGATAACGTAGTTAAGTACACCGCTTAGCTTTACCAAGGCACTTTGGTTTCCACATGTGGTGTGGCACATTGTGCCTACTATTGCTGCTTCGAACTGTATTTTCACTCTGCCGTCTTATTATGTGGGCTGCACTCAATTGAAAATGTGGTCTCTGCACACGTGACGGTTGTCCAAGACTCAACGCTTGCCAAACGTGACACCTCGACAGCACTGGCTTGGCGACAACTGTAACATTAACGTAGATTGTGAACCTGTATCCTACATAGTACATCGACAACTAGTTGCGCGCTTTCTATCTGCCTCTGTTGTTATTGCTATTGTGGTTTCGCCTTTATTTGTTTTCGATGATACCGTTCCTGCTGCGCTAAATATTTCAAATTGCGCTGTGGCCACTGGCAAACATAATCGCTATTGCGGTGCAATTGATCAAATCTGTTGTGAGGACACCGACAACTTGGTTTGATTTCATTGACATCACAATTGCAGTAGTGTGCGTTAGCGCAGGAAGAAAAATTGGATTGTGTTTGTCCTCGAGTTTTGCGGGTGACCGCGGAAATGAACTCATCTCTGATGATCAAAGCCTCATTTGTCGTTTGAGCAAATTATCGACGGAGTCCCGCCTGAGAAATTTTCGTTGATATTACAGTGAATTTAAAATTTTTGAATTTTCCCGAGGAGTAGGGATGTAGGCTCACCTGTCCGGGTTCTCTCACGTTAAAGAGCTTGATCTCAAGGCTCAGGATGATCGCTGCTACCCACGCTACACAATCGAATACTTCATATACCTGAGATGATACGGTTGTCCATGTACAAATTGTCCCGTATTTCTTGAGTAAGATCTTGATCTTGTACAGCGTGGTTCAGGTGGTGTTACACTGCTGCTAGTAGGAGAAATGGAGAAGCATTCAATCCGAAAGTGACTCTGGAAAAGCGACAAGTTACTATGTTGTTGTCTGTAATGGGTAACTCGACATTCCGGACCCATCAAAACCGAGTGGCGTCGCGATCAAGTTCATGGAGTCGAACTTGCAGGAACGCTTTCTCTACATCTGACGTCGATACGTAAGGCTGTAAGCGAAAACGTATCAACATTGCGTATATATCCTGGAGGACCAATGGTCCTTGGTGGAGGATGTCGTTGAGTGATGGACAGCCCTTGTAGTGGGATGAGGCGTCAAAAACAATCCTCAACTTTGTCGTTTCCTTATGTGGTGTCAGTACTGGTTGATGAGGAATGTAGTGCGTGATTGGACCATCTCCTGGTTTGTTGTGGGGAATCTCTTCTATTATCCCCTTTTCCAGTTGTGTATGGAATGTGGTATTGTAGGTGCAATAAATTTGGGTTCGCTCTCAGCATGATAATGACTCCCTTTAGGCGTCTTAGAGCGATTCGTTTATTATCTGGTAACGGTGGGTGATGGTCCTTGTATGGCAGGCGAACGTAGTATCCGTCGTCGCGGCATTCAATTGTGTCTTTGAAGAATTTCTGTACTTGTGCATTAGTGGCAGCTTTCTCTGCTTTTTTAGTTCCAGTGAACTCGGAAATACCTGCTGAGTCCATTGTGCTGTACTTGTCCCATCAAGTTAATTCATCTTCAAAGTTTGGAAAGGTGTTGATCATTGAAACAGAGCTTGTATTAGTGGTTTCTTCCTCTTGTTCAAGTTCTTGGTAGACTGTCTGTTGTTTGCCAATTAGCAGATATCCCAGTTTAGATGGGACGAGTTGTAGGCCAGATGGCAAAGTGAAGCGTGGGAGTGGAGCTTCCAACAAGTCCCACAGTTGGTCACATCCTAGCAGTATTTGTGGCTTTGAGGTGATATCGTTGTTGTGTCTCGACAGTTTTATGTTGTGTTGTGTTATGAATGTGGAGTCTTCCTGGCTTAGCTGGATCGTTTGCATTCTGCTCGTTAATACTGGTGTGGTGCATAGACGTACTGCATGTTTTTTCCCTTATTGTCCCAAATGTCGAGGGTGGTCACCCCACATTTTGTTGTCGTAGGGTGCTTTCTACCGAACGTATACACTAGAAGCTCTTGTTGTTGTTGCGTACGCTTCAATTGTAATTCGTCGGCGAGTGCCACGCTGACTGGTCACCTCCTGTATCAAAGAGGATCTCTACCTCTTTCCATGAGTCGCGAACTTCATCGCGCACTCGTGCAGCTCCTGTTAACAGCATTACTTTGCTGTAAGTTTGTTCTATGTCGGTGCTTTGACGAGTAGCAGGTCGCGTTGGAGCTACGTGTGTGGAGTCTGATCCATCCTGTCCATTCGACACGCGAACTCCCACTTGTATTGGGTGAGCAGTGGTTGTGTTTGATGTCCCACGTGTTTCGATATCTCTCCATGAGCTCGTAGAAAATGGTCTCTGCGGGTGCTGTGGTTCACATTGATTCTACTTGTTGGTGTCCCGCGTCCGTTTATTTGTCTTTGAGGGCATAAGGTGTGATTATGTTTTGAACCTTGACAAATCCTGCAACCTTCGCTTCTGCAGTCCTTCACGAGATGTCCCTCGCGTCTATATTTCAGGCACCTGTTTTGTTTTACCATAGTTTCACGTCGAGCCGAGATAGTAGTGAGTTCTGTGCATGCTATTGGCTTATGTTGCGAAGAGTTGCAGAAAAAACAGTTTTTGTTTGCTGCCATATTTTTTACGAGGTGTAAACGTCGAGCCTCCTTCTTCAGATTCCTTATTACGTTGGTCTTGTCAGCGAGTGTTTTCGTCGACAAATTCGTGGATCCGTTCTTACGTAGTGATTATGTTGTCTAGATCCGACAAGATTTTTCTTAGGGTCCAGTAACTCTATTTTATTTTTATTTTGAGGGAGTTGAAGTTCCAAAACTTTGCGCTGGATGTCCGGAGAAAATTTCGCTAAAGCTTTCCGCGTCAGGTAGGATCCGTTGAGCGAAACTCCTAAGTCCTCAAGTTGCGTGGTAATGGGAAGGATGTGCTCTAGCAGTGTGCGTTGAGGAGCGATTGTTGACTTTTCCGCTTTAGCTGCTTCGAGTCGTGAATGCAAATGAGTGATGAGGGTGGGTTTGTCGCCATATTTGTCTCGTAGAAGCTTTAAAGCGTGATCATAATTTGTTTCGGTTACTGGTGGCGTCGAATGAGCTCGCGTGCTTCACCTTGAAGGCAGCTAACCAGTTAGTTGAACTTCATCAGTTTCAGTAATGGCCTTCTGTGAACATGTGCTTCAAACAGTGTCCAAAAATTTAAAAATTTTCAGATTTTTCCCGAAAAAAAACTGGTATTGGAATAGCTGGTAGTGTTGGGGGTGCCATTGCTACGTTGTCTATGACGGTCATTTCATTCCTGTCTTCTAGGTTCTCCCTTTCAAGCTTGATAGTGAGTCTTTGTGCGTGATCAATAAGTTCCACCGACGCGTCGACCTATCCTTGTAATTGTGTTCCCTGTTCCTTTGATAGGGTTTCTGTCATGTCGAGTGCGGTTGTGAATTCGTCGAGGACGTCGGTGAGAAGTTTCGTGTAGGCCGGAGATCAAAGACTGTTGATTTGACAGAGCTTGGTGTAAGTGAGTCGCCCCCTTCTCTCTGAACATCTCGAGAATCCTGTATCTCGTCAACTAACCTCCGTAGATTATTGCTGTACCGCGTCAAGAGTCCTTTCTTCGCCCTCAGCGGGAGCGGACCAACCACATTGTTTCCTTACTTGAGGTGAGCGAAACGTACCGATGCACCATGCAACAGTGCTTGACTGCGGTGGTGGGTTGTGCTTCTACGGTAGACTCCTTGTGGTGCTTGGCTTGGCTTGACTCCTTTATTGGCTGAACTGTACCGCGTAGCAGTAGGAACACAACTGAACTTTACTAATGAAGTGAACTACTGTTTACTTATAGTGATACCAGTCGTTCGGCGGCCTAGCGGCCGCCTACAACTGGTTGGGGGCTTCGCCCCCAAACCCCGAGAATAGGACGCCATGGCCGCTACGGGTTTCCCATCCTTCCCTAGGCCTTCTGACCATTATGTTAATCGAGATGGATCGGCTGATCTTCCTCAACGTGATCCTCAAAAAATCGATAGTATCGATCGATATCGATTGGTCGACTTCAGATTCGTGTTTAGCGACCTCGATTACCCCCAGACCTGAAGTTTTGTACCGCCGACGTGTTCGGCACGTCTACGGCTCGCCATGCACGGTTGCCGACGTGTTCGGCACGTCTACGGCTCGCCATGCACGGTCGCCGACGTGTTCGGCACGTCTACGGCTCGCCATGCACGGTTGCCGACGTGTTCGGCACGTCTACGGCTCGCCGTGCACGGTTGCCGACGTATTCGGCACGTTTGCGGCTCGCCATGCACGGTCGCCGACGTGTTCGGCACGTCTGGGGCTCGCCATGCACGGTCGCCGACGTGTTCGGCACGTCTGGGGCTCGCCATGCACGGTCGCCGACGTGTTCGGCACGTCTGCGGCTCGCCATGCACGGTTGCCGAGGTGTTCGGCTGCCGCGCCCCAACTCAGGTGTGACGGACGGACGGACAGTGTGACACACGCAAACACGCACGCACACACGCACGCACACACACACACGCTTGCTGCTTTATATATAGTAGGATTTCAGTTCGCTGGCAATCGCCCATTGTTAAGCTGAAAGAAAACCCGGCTGGCACACGCCGCACTGTCCTAGGCATATCTTGGCTTCAGTCCCCCCTCTCCGTGACTGACAACGTGACCGACGGATTAAGCGAATTATATATGGTAAGATTTAGTGATATGATACTGATTCTGCTGCTCTTCGTCTTAATCCTCGGTATGACGTCTTCTTGCTTCTCGTAATCCTCGATACTGACCATCCCTTCAGCTGTCATAAGAACGATTTGCTGTCCTGCACTCTGAGCGAATCGATCTGTTTGTATGCGTATGGTGCTGCTGCACGATTGATGATGACATATTGAAACAGTTATCCATCCGTGTGCTTTCGAGTGGAATGGCTTGTGCGCTCGCTGCAGTAGACTGTACTTGCAAGTAGCTCTGCGCAATCGGCTTTTTACTTTCGGCAGTTTTTCCTGAGGTAGTGCCACTAGTCTTTTGAAGGGATAACCATTCGTTATGAAGCTTGTCGCAGCGCCTACAGTTTGGTCGCTTGCAATCAGAGCTTTTATGATCTTGCGAGAAGCATTTTCAGCAGAGAGTTTTGTCCATCGCTACCCTTCTGCGCTCCGTTCCTTTACTGATCGGCACTGGTACGATTTGTAGTCTTTTTTCTTCGCAGAAATGGCAGACAGAGTCTTTTTGACTATCGTTCGCTCGTACGTTTGTAGCATAGAAACTTGCGTTTTGCTCACCTAGGCGCTCCGCAATATACGCGTCACGTATGATTACTGTTTCGAGTCGGTCAAGTGTTTCTCCAACTGTGAATGACTCACAATTTTTGTTCTCCTTAAGGTAGTTTTCTACGATATGGCGAGGGAATTTTTTCAAAACGTTTTCAATCCACATCGGATCTTGAACTTCAGACACCCTGTAACCTGATGATGTCATTTCATTTACTAAGGATCGTATGCGGCCGAAAATTGCTTCGCACGACTTCGCATTGTCTTTGGCCGGAGTTAGAGAAACTAGGCGTCTTATGACGTTCGCACGCGCATTTGTCAGGTTGTCATACTTTTTTCTTATAGTTTCAACCATCCACAAGTAGTTCTGATTAATCATTTTTATTCATTTTGTTGTGGTGGCTGCTTTCCCTGTGAAGCTATCTTTCATTTTCTCAGCTTCGTTGAGTGATGGGTTATCATGTACCATTGCTCTGAACATGGACCAATACTCTTGGAAGTCTTCTATGTTTCCTGTGGGAAATGTGGAATTGTTACTCCTGGTGGCTTGATGGTGGTGCATGATCCGGACATCATTGGGTGCTCGTTATCACTTACCGCAATCTGCGCATTTTCTGACGCCACCGTATTTTTGTAATGCGATGAACTTTCCGAAGAGCTTTGTAAAGTTTCTTTTTGCGAGATGGAATTCTTCTCGATCGTTAAGGTTTTCTGACCCCTTAAGTGTGCTTTCATTGATTTTTCTACAGGCCTGCATCACAGGGTCGAGAGCGCTGTCAAATACATTTTGCGGTAACGCGCCGTCTTCGGATTTGGCTGGTGGAGCGTACAGATCTGCTTTTTTGGAAATTGCACTGTGTTCATACTTTACTTCGCCAAGTCGAGTTTTTATCGCGGTGAGAAGGGCATCTGACTCGGAAATCGCTTTGTCGTACAAACCTTCATTTTTGAATTGCTGAAACTCTTCGGAGAACACTTTTCGCTCGGATTTTTTGATTTCAGCGTGCTCTTTATGTACTGCTTCCAGCACTGTTAAAATTTCATTTCGCGATGCGCTTATTATTGATGCTGCGTTTTCCACTGTAGCTATCCTCCGCAGGCAAAATTTCGCACGTTCGCTCGGCCCTTCGAGGAACTGTGCCACTTCCGCGAATGGCGAAAAGTATCTATTTGAGATACGAGACTGGGAGTCATTCGCTTTAGAGTCGACCTGTAGAAGTGAAGTGACATTTTGAAAATTTCGCCGTCGTGGCCGCGATGCCATTTTGGTGTGCAGTCAACGCAGAGTATCGGTTCTTTGGCGAGAGAAGTCCTGGCCACTGGCTGGCTTACCAGTTCGGCAAAATCAAGAACTGATAAGCGGGCTACCCGTTTGGTTCGGGATTACCGATGCACCGAAATTATGCTGTTCGCGCTGTGTCCTAATTGCAACTACTAATGTTTATCTTCTGTCCGCGCGATGAAGCGCCACACACAATCTCACCAAACGATAAAGTGAAGCACGGGAGGCGTGGCAGAGCCAAGCAACGATATCACTGCCGCGTGCGGCGATGTCATCGTCGCGACGCGACATCTTCTTCCAAATCGGAATCGTCGTGCTTCTCTTTCAAATATCGCGCACTTTCTTCCCCGCAATAATCTAGTTGAAGAACGTTCCCAGCCACTTCGTTGGATACCAGGATTTCGACTTCCACAAGTCAGCCGCCAAGTCATCGGGGCCCGTTGCCTTGCCTGACGTTATTTTCTCCAGCGCCGCTTCTGTACCCTCAACGGTGATTTCCTGAACAGGACCGTATACAGGAGGAGAAGATGGAATGGTCGGATGAGCAAACTCTACTGTCGAGACTTCCTCGAAGTAGGTGCATCATCGGTTCAAAACCATCTTGCGGTCCATAAGTTGATGATCGTTCTCATCGTTGATGCCAAAGAATTTGTTAACATTCTCAGTCTGGCGATGATGGACCTTCGCGAGTCTATCAAGAAATCGCTCGCCATCGCGCGACTCAAGCTTCCCGTTGACACCATCGTAATAAGTGGCTCTTGCAACGGATACCGCCTTCTTAGCGGCTTTCCTAGCTTATACAGACGCCATTTTTCGGCTGTCTTGTCTCCGAGAAATGCGTGGTATAATCTCTTCTTCTCTCGCACTTTTTTCTTATCTTCGTTAGTCCACAGCCACTTCTGTGGAGCATATGCAAAGAAAATACGATACCGCCATCGTTCTGCAGCGACAACCACCTTCATCCAGCAATCATTGAAACGTTCCACGCTTGCAGTCGCGTCTCGGAACCGTTCGGAGACGATTATGCCAACGCCGCTGGTGGTCCTGGGACTGCCACACAGAACGGCCTTATAGCCTCGGCCTATGTCCCTTGACTTGCTACAGGACCACCTCGTCTCCTGCACCGCACAGAAGTCAACCTTTTTTCGCTCCAGTGCCTCTGCCAACTCAAAAGAGCGGCCCGACAACGCACCCACATTCAGCGTTGCCACGCGGGTCATTCCTACGTTGCGGGACTTCTGGACTAACACCGTTTTCCCCCGATGCCGTCCTCACATCAGGGACCTTCGCATGCTTCTCACACACGCTGGGCTTTGCGAGTGCGCGTCGGCTCCAACGGACGCCGTAACATTATCTCGTGAGACATTCAGCACCATCAACTATATGATGTGGAGAGGGGGACGTTCTGCCTGAAAGCGGCGCTGGCAAAGGCGCGGGACAGTGCCTGCGGAGACAATTAGCGTCGACTCGCACAGTGACACCCGCCGCTTGGCACTCAGCCAGGCAATGCTGACCCTGCCAACTACGGGAGCCTGTAGGTCGACCAGATTTGGTGTGATTACAGTTGGTAGAGGGATAGGAGGCTCAGACGGCTTGCATTGGCAGTCCAGAATATGGGGCTGATCTGAACCCTACCATTTTCTATATCAGAATTTCAAGCTATATCGAATGAGCCAGGAAAGAATCTTGTCTCAATAACCCTTACAGCAATTTTTTTCAGGCGCAGCTAATTTTAGGTAAATATCAGTTTTTATTTATATCAGAATTAACTACGAGGCATGCTTCCAGGCTACTACTGATGTGAACTCTACCATCTCCTTTACTAGAATTTCGATCTCTTCAAATGAGCTATAAATCACCCTGTCTAAAAATCCCTGGCGGCTTTTAGGCGTTGTTTATTTTCGTTAAATATCAGTTTTTATTTATATCAGAATTAATTGCGAGGCATGCTTGCAAGCTGAAATTGTGCGAGAAATATATAGTTAGATAGACGAGAGACCTCCTAAGAGCACCCCAAGTGCTCAACCTTTTTGAAAACGACATTATGATCCTTCAGTGCGTAGAACATGTTCACAGTCTGAAATTGCCCGACGAGTTCAATTTGATAGTCGGTGGACCTCCTAAGAACACCAAAGTACCCCAGTTTTTTCAAAGCATTTCATCAGTGTTCCCTAACTCGTTAATTGGTGGAGAAGACATTGGCTATGCAGGCACATTGCCTGTGGAACGCGAGGTCAAAAAACTGACAGAAGCCACAAACGACTGGACGAGCAATCTGAAGCATTGTGTGATGAAATTTATTCTCGGTGAACATTAAATTTCATGAACCACCTATCCAGTCTTACTCTCAATATGGTGTCTGCATTATAAAGTTCCAGAGAGAAATAAGTTATGAAATGCTAAAGAAATGTAATATTGAAACTAATGCTTTAAACTTCTGTTAAAAGATCTCTCGTCTATCTAATTGGAATCCTCGTGCAATTTTAGCCTGGAAGCAAGTCTCGCATTTATCCTGATATATGTGAATAAAAACAGATATTTAGCGAAAAATAAACAACGCCTGAAAAAATCGCTTTAAGGGTTGTTGAGGCAGTGTTCTTTTCTGGATCATTCGATACAGCTCGAAATTCTAGTACAGGAGATGGTATGGTTTACATCAGTAGTATGGAAGCACGCCTCGCAATTAATCCTGACACAAATAAAAACTGCTATTTAACGAAAATAAGCAACACCTAAAAAGTCGCCTCAAGGGTTATTTAGACAGGATGTAATGCAGGAGATAGTAGAGTTCACATCAGTAGCCTGGAAGCATGCCTCGTAGTTAATTCTGATATAAATAGAAACCGATATTTAACGAAAGTTAAACAGCGCCTTAAAGAAATTGTTTAAGGGATATTGAATCAAGATTCTTTTCTGGCTCATTCGATAGAGCTCAAAATTCTAATCTAGGAGATGGTAGGGTTCAGATCAATCCCAATTTTCGGACTGTCAATTCATGCCGTCTGGGCCTCCTATCTCTCTACCGATTGCAATCAGACCAAATCTGGTCGACCTACAGGCTCCCGTGCTCGGCCGGGCCAGCATCGCCTCCGCGGCGAGGGCTGTCTGGCTGAGTGCGAAGCGGCGGGTGTCACTGTGCGAGTCGACGCTAATTGTCTCCGCAGGCACTGTCCCGCGCCTTTGCCCGCGCCGCTTTCAGGCAGAACGTCCCCTCCCCACATAATATAGTTGATGGTGCTGAATGTTTCACGAGATAATGTTACGGCGTCCGTTGGAGCCGACGCGCACTCCAAAGCCCAGCGTGTGTGAGAAGCATGCGAAGGTCCCTGATGTGAGGACGGCATCGGGGGAAAACGGTGTTAGTCCAGAAGTCCCGCAACGTAGGAATGACCCGCGTGGCAACGCTGAATGTGGGTGCGTTGTCGGGCCGCTCTTTTGAGTTGGCAGAGGCACTGGAGCGAAAAAAGGTTGACTTCTGTGCGGTGCAGGAGACGAGGTGGTCCTGTAGCAAGTCAAGGGACATAGGCCGAGGCTATAAGGCCGTTCTGTGTGGCAGTCCCAGGACCACCAGCGGCGTTGGCATAACCGTCTCCGAACGGTTCCGAGACGCGACTGCAAGCGTGGAACGTTTCAATGATTGCTGGACGGCGGGTGTCACTGCGCGAGTCGACGTTAATTGTCTCCGCAGGCACTGTCCCGCGCCTTTGCCCGTGCCGCTTTCAGGCAGAACGTCCCTCACCCTATGATGTGCATGGGCTGTTCGTAGGCCGCCCTGTAAGTAAGACCTGTCGCCTGCATTCGAATGTCCCTGTTCAGCTCGGCTCACAAAAGTGAGCAGTTTCCAGTGGCACCACGTGGAGGAACGGACATCGCCACCACACCAGTGTCGTGCAACGACCGTCTGAATTCAAGAGAAATGACCGACGCCGACACCGACGTTGAGTAGCGAGGGTCTGGAATAGGAGGACGGTGTCCCGTAACAAGTGCTATTGAACATGAGAACGGTTGCAGAGAAATCTGAAGGACAGAAGTACTGAGCATCACAAGCCAGTGATGTTGCCGGAGACGATGCCTATGATAAGCACATGGGAGTGAAGAACGGCTTCATGCCGTAAAAATACGCAGCAGTGCCTAGATGTTGGCGAAGTCTAAGTTTTGCAAAAATTGCTTCAGCCTTTCATAGCCTTGTCACCGCGACACATCGCCTATATCAAAGACCTTTCCGTAGATTAGCAATGTTGCTAGGTGCATGGAGGGAAAAGAAAATACTATTCCCCTTATTCTCCTCCTCCCCCCCCCCTTTAGTGGTCTCCCTTTGCTGATCCCCTCTTCACTGGTCCCCATCCTACTGACCCCTTAGTCGGAGTTCCTACGCAAGTTGGATGTTTGCGGCACGTCTTCTGAATACCTACGCACGTTGGACGACGTCTTCAGCACGTCTTCTGCACCCCTACGTTCTGCACTTCATCCTATTTATACCCAGATGCATTGCCGATGGATATAACGTAACTTTGGGCGATCCGACGCCAAGGTTATAGGTTCGCCAGCAATCGCCCATGGTTAAGCTCAAAGAAAGCTGGCGTACGCCGCACTGTCATAGACATCTCTTGGCTTCAGTCCCCGCTCCCGTGACTGACAACGTGACCCACGGATTGAGCGAATTATATATCACCTGTATCACCTGTCGTCCCGTTGATCATCGACTTGCTCGAGCGGGCGCCAGCAGCGTCTCCATTCGTCCCTGTCGCGTGCCAGAGTGGTCCAATGGATCCTCCTCGCTCGAGGGACACGAAGAGCGTCATATCGGTCGTTCAGGGCTTTCAAAAAGAAGTCCGACCAACGCGTTGGTGGGCGTCCCGGTGTTCTCTTGACATCCCGCGGAATCCAGTCGGTAACGACTCTCGTCCAGCGGGTGTCTGCGAAGCGCATTACGTGGCAGGCCCACCTAATTTTCGATGACCTATGCGACAGCGTCTCTGATCTTGGAACGTCGATGAAGCCCGGAACTGCGGAGGCCTTCTCTCACTTGCGTGAGTCGTGTCACTCTGAGCATCGTCCTCACGATTCCCCGCTTCGCGATGCTGATCGCGCGTTCATCCTGCTTCCGTGTGGCCCAGGTATCTGAGGCATATGTCAGCCTGTGAGTCGAATAGGTGGGCGCGGTGTCGGACGTTCTTCGTCTTCCTCACGAATTCTTCGACGCTGAAAGCTCCCCAAGCCGATTGTGTCCTCCTGCCCAACTCCGGCACTTCCACCTTTATCGAAATAGACATTATCAACAACTTCGGTTGTTGATAATGTCTATTTCGATACAGGTGGAACAATCGGAGATGTTCCTTTCGTTGAGCGAGAACCGGATATGAGGAGCTCAACTGCTTTTCATGAATATCGTCTCCGTAAGATTCAGCTGCAGTCCCACGTTGACACACTCATGATCGAAGTCGGTCAGCGTTCGCTCCGCCTGGCTGATGCTCGGTGCTATGAGCACGATGTCATCAACGAAGCGAAGATGGTCCAGCTGCTGGCCGTCGACCTTCACTCCCATGTCTTCCCATTCTAGTTCGCGCATGACGTTTTCGAGGGTGGCGCTGAAGAGCTTCGGGGATATGGTATCCCCTTGCCGAACCCCTCTCCTTACGTCGATGAGGACGTCGTTGTAGAATGGAAAGATCTTGGTCGTGAATCCACTGTACAGCTCTCGAAGGACTCTGATGTACTGAGTAGGAACGCCCTGAGTAAGCAGGGCTTCGAGGACCGCTTCAGTCTCGACGGAGTCGAATGCCTTCTTCAGGTCGATGAACGTAAGGCACAGCGGCAGCTTATACTCTCGCGATACATCGTGCGATAGTTGCCAATGTCGTGCACGTCTCCCTTCTTGTACAGCAAGACGGTCTTGCTGGTCTTCCACTGAAATGGAACCTTGCACTCCGACAGGTATCGTGTGAAGAGCCGCGCCAGGGTGTTGATGAGCGCTGGCGGGAGGTTCTTCAGGTGTTCGGGTCTCATCCTGTCAGGGCCGGGTGCTGTACGTTTCTTCACCGACGAGATGGCGTGTCGGATCTCGGAAGGGAGAACAGAGGGAACGACGTATCCATCCTGCGGAAGATGGCATGGGGCAGGTGGACGTGGCTATCGAAGAGATCAGAGTAGAAGTCGTGGATGACCTTCTCCATGGTCCTTCTGGAAGAGGTGACGGTTCCATCAGGACGTCGGAGAGCGGTCATCTTGGTCTTGAAGTTGGCGAAGTTCCGGCGGGCATTGCGGATGCTCAACCCTGCCTCTGCTGCTTCAGCCAACACTTCCGCCCTTCTCTCCTTGAGATCTTCCTTTATCGCCGCTCTGCATAGCTTCGCAAGCTCTAACGTCAGTTGGTAGTTGTCTGACGTTTGTGCTGCTCCACGCTGGCGTATCAGTTCGAGAGTTTCCGGAGACAGGCGTCTCTTCGTGGTCTTCAAGCTCTCGGCTCCCTTAACACTATCGTGGAGATGGTGCACGAAGCGGTCGTATTCCTCATCGACGTTGTCCATGACGGCATCTTCCCGGCAGGCAGGCAAGGCCGGCAAGAGAGCTGTAAAGGTCCCAGTTGATGGTCGTTCTGGGATTCCTCTTCTTGAACTTCGCGGCCTTCTCTCCTTGACGCGAAAAGCGAAACCTCGCGCGAAGGAGGCGGTGGTCCGATCCTGTGTAGAACTTGGGGACAACGGAGACGTCGGTCAGGCAATACTTGCGATTGAAGATGATGTGGTCGATCTCGTTGTGGAACTGGCCACCGGGGGATTCCCAGGTCCATCGTAGAGAGGGAGGCTTCTGGAACTGTGAGTTTCCATGGATGGTCTTGATCGACATGATAAACTCAGACAGCCTTTCACCTTGCTCGTTCCACTCCAAACCGTGGGTTCCGATGTGAAGTTCTTCCGGCGACCTTCGCGGTCCGATCTTGGCGTTGACGTCGCCGACGATCACCTTGTAGAAGGTGTGTCTCCAGCTCCACGTAGAAGGCTTCGACCTCTTGTTGGTGCATACGCGACGAATACAGTCAAAGCTGGCACGGAACCACATCGCTTCAGTCGCAGACGTCCGATTCGGGTTGTCAGAGACTCGTACGAATCGATGTTCATGGCCAAGTGCATGTTGACGAGGACACCAACGCCGCCTACTCCCCTGCTGTCGCATGTTCCGAGGAACAGTTCTTCTCCGGAGTCGTAGGCGGCGTGTAGGGGGTGGTGTCTTCTCGTCTCGGTCAGTCCGATAACGTCGAACTTGATCTTCCTGGCTTGCATCATCAGGTCCTCGACGGATGCTTCCGATGCAAGTGTGCTGGCGTTGTAAGTACAGATCGTCATCCTAGTTCTTCTCAATTTGCGCAGACTGGTTAGGCCCTGAGATTTTAGCAGCCTCTCCCTACTCGTCCTTCCCTTCGCTGCAGAAATGGGGGCTCTTTCGGGGTCAGGGGAATGAGGCCCTTTAGTGCTGCTGTGTTTGACTTCCATACAACACGGGTAGCTAGTCAGGCTCTTTCGTGCGGGCGAAGAACTCCAGGCAGCCAGCCAGACTGCCCGAAGGGACGGGGCGAGACTTAAGGCGGCCTCGAATCGCCTTACGATGTACTCCCAGTCTACCGAGTGCAAGCTTTTGGCCGAGCCGACACAGTTACAATCCGCACAGTCACGCACACATTCACGTACACCGTGCATGAACATGCCGCTCCCACGCACAAGGAACGCGTCGACCCGACACAGCAGGAGCAAGGAGTCCATCCCCTGCATCCCACCTGCGTCTCTGGGCAGTACACGGTCGCATTTGGTTCGCGTTTAATTCCCCTATCCACCACCCGGGGACGCGCCACGTGGCCCTGCTACAAGCGGCCCGAGATCCCTCTTAAAAAGAGAGCCCGAAGGCTCTCTATCGAGGGAGATCCGTGGTCGGGATGTCCAGAACAGCTAACGGAATGACCTATCCCGTCCTGGACGCAGGAAGAGGTTCGCAATGTCATAGGGAAAATAAAGCTCGGGAAGACAGTTGGGCCTGATGGAGTGCCAGTAGAGGCTAGAGGATGCTTGGAAACTGTGAGTCAATTGGCTGACACAGTTCTTCACCAGAGTCACGATAGAGGGTAAGATGTCGGATGACTGGAGGGACAACATCATAGTCCCCATCTTAAAGCAGAAGGGAACGGGTCCGAATGCTCCAACTGCCGCGGGATCAAACTGATCTCACACACGATGAAGGTCTACGAACGGCTGGTCGACTCGAGGCTAAGGGAGATGGTCACCATCTCCCAGGAGCAGGGGGGCTTCACACCTGAGAGTTCCACCACAGACGCGATCTTTATCGCTAGCCAGGTGATGGAGAAGTATCGGGAAAAAGAAAGCCCTGCTATCTGGCATTCCTGGACTTGGGGAAAGCCTACGACAGGCTACCCCGGGCCGTGCTCTGGAAATCCCTTCGAGGGAGGGTGTCCCGGAACGTCTGATCTCGGTCATAAAGGACATGTACGAAGGCTCGAAAGCGGCGATACGAACTCCACACGGGATGACAAAGAAGATGGATATCACAGTGGGGTGCATCAATGGTTGGCTTTCAGTCCGTTCCTCTTCTGCTGACGCTTGATTGCATAGTGAGTCACCTTGAGGAGGGCCTGTCAGGACCATCCTCTACGCGGACGACATCGCCCTAGGTGCCGACAGCCGGGGAGCTGGAGGAGCTGGAGAAGAAGATGCAGTTGTGGCAAGGAGCCCTCGCAGACAACGGCCAACGTGAGGAAGACGAAGTTCATCAGCTCAGATCAGTGCAACGAAACGATCCTAGACTGCCACGGGGAGGTGATCGAAAAGGTGGAAGAATTTCGCTACCTCGGAAGCCATCTATCCGAGGAAGAAAGCGTGGACTAGGCGGTTAGGGGACGGATAAATGCAGCATTGCTCAAGTGGAGGGAGTCCACAGGAATCCTCTGCGACCGTAGGTGCTCCAGGACACTCAAAGGCAGGCTATATAGAACAGTAGTGAGGCCTGCCCTCCTCTATGGCTGTGAGTGCTGGGCTCTGGATAGAGCGCAGGAGCGTCAACTGCACGCTGCGGAAATGGGGATGTGGATGGACCAGTACAAAGTGCGAAATGAGGATGTTAGGGCAGTTATGAAAACAGCTCCGATCCAGCTGAAGATGAGGAAGTAACGCCTAAGGTGATACGGTCACATTCTCAGAAGACCACAGAGTCACCCCCATAAGGTTGGCATTGGATTTTGAGGCACCAGGAAAGCGTCCGAGAGGAGCCCCGAAGAAAAGGTGGAAGGACGTCGTCAAGAGAGATCTCGCAGAAATCGGCGACACGGCATACGATGCCATTGATAGGATGAGGTGGCGACGGATCATAAAAACAGCGGACCTTGCGACTGTGCGGGACTGAACGATCAGGAGAAGGAGAGGAGACCATTCTTGAAGAAGGTTGGTACATCATTAACTATTCTTACCAGTTGGTTACTACGTTTTTGACTCCATCCATGTAAATAATATAATAGAATTTGCTGTCTACAACACCACATCTTGAAACAGGTTGACTGTTCCAAAATTAAAAGGGGCCCATACACTGTGCAAGCGAAATCAAAAAAAAAAGTTATTCATACTCCGGCTACGGGTGTTACTTGGAGTGCTGATCATGAATCTGACATCGGTTTCTGGATTTCATGACAGGTTAGTGAAGGTGTGAGTGAGGGTGGCGAGGTCGGATGCGCCAATTTCGCCCAAACTGTGTGCGGAGAATATTCGAGGTCACCAATCTGGCACCAGTTTTTGACCTGCTTAAACCGGAAGTCAAAAATTCTCACCTTTCCACTTTCAAAGAGCTCGATGAACGTAAGTGATATTGCCGTGTTTTGTTCAAAAATGTTGGAAATGGGGATAAAGGACCCCACCAACGTTAAATTGCAAAATGTAAAAACACAGTACAAAGGGGAATCGAACTCACTACCATGCTCCTGCGAAGCTACAGCACTATCACCACGCCACCCAACCACGTTGGGATGGGTGGCAGCAGGGCGTCATGAACTCCACGTGTTTTTTTTTTCGACCACAGAAGAGCATTCCGAAAAATTAACTACGGTTTTGGACTTCCCACACGGGAATCTACATCCTGTAAAAATTGCATCACAAAAACTCACCGCCAGTTTGGAGGCTCTCCTTGTCAGAGACTCGTACGAGCGACGACCTGACCAAGTGCATGTTTATGTGAACGCCGCCTCCTCCCGGAATTTCTGTTTTCTGACTTTCTGGCCATTTTGGGCAAATTTTGCTGTTTTCTTTTTCTGTGCAAATCGCCAAAAAATTGGTCAGAAAACAGAAAATAAAGCCGCATATAAAATGTTGGCATACTACGGTACCAAAGATTACGGGGCAGCTCGGCCCCGAGCATGCTGAGTCATCGCGGCGAGGCAGATTCCAGACGGAAGAGTCCCGGCGCCTACTCCGACCCTACATCTCTAGCCGCACGTGCAATTCATGCGATTGCTTTCCCACGATGGAGAGACTTCACATGAGATTCAAAAGAAAGAAGATGTGGCAGGATTTGGAAGTACCATTGTTGCGAAATGGCGTCGTTCGAGCTCACAGCAAAGCGGTAGAGATATAGCGATATATATCCTACCTCGAGATCGTCAGCTGTGCTATGAGTGGGCGTATAGGAAGACACTCTCAGACAGAGAGACCAGCACCTTTGTGTGCTGTGGATGCCGATCGCTTAAGGATCGAGAGCGCGCGGTGTACAACCAAACTCTGCCTTCCTGCAAAGTGAGAAGTGGACACTTCATAACGGATCCTGAAAATCCGGTTCGCCCCCACTTCTGTGAGCCAAGAAGCGCCCCTCGTTCTATTATGCGCCGTAGGGTGATCGAGAGTTGCAACGAATTTTGGGCACAACCCTATACGGGAACTCCAACCAGCGTTATCCAAGGCTTAGTAGCTGATGTGATACTTCGAAGGTCGGTTCCTACTGGCACCCCTGCTAAGGCAGCTCTATTACAGTTTTTGGCCTCACAGTTGACTATGGCCAAATCGTAGATCCTGCCTATAGCAAATGGGAGAAATGGCGACAAGATATATCCGAAGTCACGAAGCCTGCAGGCAAAATGAAATACACGATGAGATGAGACGCTTCAGACAGTTCTTCCAGGCGGATGGTCGTCCACCTACCATAAGAGAGTGTAAGGATCACCTTGATACCTTAGCCAGCAACCTTGCCCACTAGTTAGCTCTCAATGTGTCCCCGTCCCCTCGTTGTACTCCTCTGAGAAACACTACGCATGTTATCCTGCCCATTCCGTGAAGGAACTGCTAGCACACTCGCCTTTGTATTCAGGTATATGCTTGCTCACAAATGTAATCTCATGCTTCACACGACTCGGTTGTTTTTATTCGTATGTTGCCATTTGTACTTCAAACGCTTTGATAACGAGTGTTCTAAAATATTTACCTCAAACAGAAGACAAGTCTCAGACATGTTTCTGAACATCCTGCAGAAACTCGGTGACCGTTGTGGCTGGATCGGTTTATTTCCTCAGTGATATCACCAACAGTACGATTGGTGTGGAAATATACCACGCTGTGATGAGACGCCGGTCGTGCAAGTTGCCCAAGAAACAGCATGCTCCCACGCGAGACGGTAGATGCGCGCGAAATAGCGGAGAGGCAGCGAGAGGTGGCAGACGCGCTGCAAATCGACGTGACTCAGCAGTAGCGAGGGCGAACGGGGCCGAGTTGCCCGTCAACCGGTACCAAGCTCGCTCGCTTGCACCGCGCGCGCGATGTTAGTGCACACAACGCACTGTATTTGACGGCGCCGTCCAAAAATCGCCCTCCGACTGCTTTCGTCGCCCAGGATGGCTGGGTTCTGCGTTCTTCGAGGTATCTAGGATTTCGTAGAAAAAACTTTGTGGTAAGCCCACAAAGCTAGTGCTTTAATTAATGAGACTCGCAAGAATTCACCACACAGAATCAGTGATGTTTATAAACTGGAACTGTTTGAAAAGTTTTGCAACGTATGTAGGCACATTATGCATCAACCGAAGGCCCATCGTAAACCCCAGTCCAACCCCTACTTCATGCTTCATATTTCAACACTCACCCCAGCGTTTGCTGGTTGGATTTTGAGAAGGCACCGACAGTTTCTCTATTCGTCCCTGGCTCGTGCCAGAGTAGCTCATTTGGTCGTTCGGGGGAGATGAAGAGCCTCATATCTCTCGTTCCGCTTAGCCCCATTTCTACAACCATTCTCGGATTTACACTGACTTCTCCGCCCGAACAGAGCTGTGTTAGAAACAAACATTTTTTTCTCAGGACCAGAGCTTTGCAAAAAGAGCTGGTCATGTATGAGTGGATACCGTTGACTAGGATATGGGAGACAGAAGCTATGGAAGCAGTCATTCGGAAAGCCACCTACATAATAGAGAGAGGATATACTTTCTCCATTCCTTGAAGTCCACAGAAACATTCAAGAAAGCACTCTCACCAAAAGCTTGTCCTTACAGTTCCACTGGGTTTATCAGCCAGAATCTCATGTTGCTCTATGAACAATAACGGCGAGGCGAGTTCTTGGTCTGCAAAAGATCTTGTCACACTTAAATTTTTTTTTAAAGAAATTGGTTTGTTGCTCCAGAGATTTTTAGCAAGGCGAGACCATTTGCTTGGAAAACCACTTTACAAAAAGTGAGAAATAGGATCACAAACTTTGATGCAACAAGTAATACTCTAAAACCCTCTGCCGGTTTTAGAGCATTTCGCGAGAGTGTCTCTCATAACTTACCAGGATACTATCTCAACGGTAGGTCGAACGGCGCAAATGTTGTATGTGGGCAGAACCGCCTCTCTCTGGGTAGTAACAAACTGCAGGTATCTCGACCCCAATACAACTCTGCGCAGAGTTAGGGGCGACGGAAGTCGCGTGTTGGCGCCATGTTGATTCACGTGCTCCACAGCTGACGGCGCGCGCGGGATGAGGGCTCGTATCGCGACTCCGCGCAGTCCATAGGTGGCGTAGTATGTATGTTTATGTTTATTTGAGCCAACAACAAACAACAAAGTTGACAAGCTAAATACGTAGCAAATCCATCTTGTACTCTTGCCTAACGAGTGCCCTTGGAGGTAGCTCTTAGCTTTTCTTCTAATATTCGGAGCCGTGCTGTCAAGACTATGAGAATTCAGTGGGGCTATCAGCATTGTTCCCATAACGGCGTGAGTACAAATGTGAAGCGGTTTTTCCAAGGAAAACAGCAACTAGGCGAAGCACAGTTGTTTTCCTTGCGATGCGTATTCTCAGTTCAAAGGGTAAAAATCCAGCAGTAAAATCGGTTTTGATTCCCCAGTGTTTCCGTTTCAAAAAGTAAGGATACCCGCGGAGCGGAAGGAATAGAAATGGCGGGAAGCCGGGACTATTTTCATGGAAATTCAAATTCCACACATCCCTGATCAGAGCCTTTGAAAGCTTTTGTCAATGTCATCGTTTTGCTTTTACCTTAAATCAGGAAGAAAGTCTTCCATTTCTCGAGGTATAGTGACGCAACATTTCCCATATAGCTTACTAATCCCATCATACACTTAACGCGGCAAAAACGCGGTTCTGTGGGATCCTACGCAGCATAGATGCGTACGCGCCACCCAGCCTAAAAACCACTGCAAATTACACGTTGTTGTCAATGTGTTAATAGTTTCCTTATCAAAAGTCCATGTGGACGCATCGGTTGCCTGCTCGTCAATGCCTACCTATATTATGTGTGACATGCCTTCCGCTTCAGACTTGAACTTCACAAACGTGCTGGATAGAACCGATCTCGGGTCTGAATTTCTATCAGTATCCCTTCTAGAGCATCGAGCCGTTCAATTTTGGCCTGCTGGAAGTCCCGCAACGTGTAAGAGATAGTCGTATCATCGGTTAAGAGCCTGCATTAGCCAGGCAGGAGCTTTATTAAAGGACCCCTTCTTCGGTGCCATGCTCTTGCTAGATGGTGATCAAGGTCGAACAAAACAGAATCAGATAGACAGGAACTGTAGTAAGAACGGCATACCGCGCGCAGTGACCTTAGTAGGCAGGAATGATTTTGACCTCTTCATACCAATTTTGAGTACTGGCCTTGCAATCTTGCACCAGGTGCTACACCCACACTCTTCATGTGGAGATCTTGGTGAGCAATTGTGGTGTGGTGTACAAATTTTCTATAATTAGTATGGCAATTCCTTTTCATTTCAGTAATATTTGCTTGTATTCATGTTTATATGTCCCTTCATCGAAGACACACTCGCATCTTCAAACTCTTCGTACTGCAGATCTTCATTTTCTGCCATTAGTGGCTGAATGTTTGCTTGTTATTGAATTTCGCGCATTTCAGCCGATGACGACGTCCGAGCAATCCGTGTGCTTTTTCCCATTGGAGATGTGGTGAGCAATCACGACCATGTGGAAGATTCCCGAGCGACGACGTCAAACGACAGAAACCGCGAGATGACCGTCTCGCAGGTTGTAGAGAACCTCGATGGAGGACCACCACCATCGCAGCACGCACCGGAGGACGAGTTGACATTTCCATTTCCGCTTCCTCGGCTCGGCATCGCTTACACCAGGAATAGCGCAATCTTGTAACAGTCTTCGCGAGTATATCGGAACACAAATCCGTAAGCATTGGTGAAAAGTCGGCGTTGGCGGAGTACCTGTATAAAGTGTGTGAAAGCCTGACAAACCGCCTGCCCTCCACATGTGTGTTAAAGAGAAAAGCCACTAAAGCGAATAGATTTGGGTCACTCCCACCAAGCGTGATTCCCTTGCAGCACACGAGGCAGACGTTTCACAGTACAAATCAACTCCTTCAGGGCAATGCGTCAAACATCACTTCCCGATATTGTCTTGTGAAGAGGCTTTCATCGGACCTGAAATTCGACTCAATGGAGGGCGACTAGCGTCTTGACTCCTATCTGGGACCTACCCAAGACGCTAGTGATAATTAATTGCTCGAGAGCGGCCGAGTGGTATTGATCGATGACGTTGAAGCTTTGGTGGTTCACCACGGCTGTATCTATAGCGACTTGTAGTAATTGGTGGTCTATTACGTTATCACTTCAAGAGCACGACACATATAACATAACATAGCGGCATATATGCATAAATTCTCAGGACGGAGCCTATAAACGGTTGCCAATAGAGCAGAATCCTTGTGGTCTTAAAAGTGCGAATCTTGTAGATTCGTTATGCGTAACCTTAATTACCTACTTACGGAGCCGCTAGGTCATGCCTGTGGTTCTTATCTAGGAGTGTTCACCTAAGTACACTACGTCTTATCATTCATTCCTATTTGCTCTATATTATAATTCTATACATTCATAGATCTAAATATAGACCCTACAATATCGCTCCTGTCTTTTGGTTTTTGGGCGCAATAGACAGAAAAAACCGCCGTTTCTGCCGCTTTTCCATAACTCCCTTCATAGGGCTTTGATCAGGAAATAACTGCAACCATTTGAATCCTCTCTGGATGGTATATCCAGTGATGTAGGTAGCATTCAGTGGTTCTTTAAAAAAATTTGATTCGGTGACCTATATAGTATCGACGGCGGCGGCCTCCCTTCGTCGCTCGAGATAATTGCCCTCACAGGGAATATCTACGTAGCTGTCAGAATAAGCACTTTTAAGTAAATTTCTCGTCTTCTGCTTGTGGTACGATCTGGGTGATGCACGGTCTCATAGCTGGTAAAAAATTATTATCATTTTGATATACTTTTTCAAATTTTCCTTATCTGAGCCGCCAGATTTTTAAAAATGTCCGATTCCATGGGCTCCCACCTAGTCTCGGCTTCGTCCGCGAAAACTCAAAGTTCAGCACTAAGCTGAGCTAAGGATAATCCGCAAATAGCTTAGAGAGAGCAATAGCAATAAAGCGATTCGAAATCTAAGCTGCCAAAGCCACCTACAGGGTTAATTGTTGATGGGAAATGTGATTTTTGCCAAATCAAGTGTGCGATAGAAGTCTCGTCTTCAGGAGGACGGACCGCAAAATGAGAGGTTAACGGTAGTGTTCTGTCACCATCCACCTGTGGTCTTCCTGGCTTGGTAGTGAACTGTAACACATGTAAACAAGCGGCCAAACTTCATAGGAGCCGCTAAAAGGCTCCAGCACCATTTCGGCTAAAAAATTGTTCTAGAATAGAAAACTTTCTCAACCAGTAATTTCCCCAGTGAATTCTGAGTCGAATAATTTTAGCTTCTGAACTTTTACATTACTTTAACCATTTTCTGGGTTTGTGTGATTGCTCGCCTGACTGTGGAATGCGTTCCGAGTCACGATTAGGGCGACCGCCGCTCCACCAGTGTGGTGACCTGACGTGACCCACTTGATGCCTAATGCCGCCCAGGTAGATGGTGACAGAGCACTACCGTTAACCTCTTATTTTGTGATCCGTCCTCCTGAAGACGAGACTTCTATCGCCCACTTGGTTTGGCAAAAATCACATTTCCCGTCAACAATTAACCCTGTAGGTGGATTTGGTAGCCGATAGTTTTCGAATCGCTTTATTGTTATTGCTCTCTCTAAGCTATCTTGCGGATTATTCTTAGCTCAGCTTAGTAGTGAACTTTGCGTTTTCGCGGACGAAGCCGAGACGAAGTGGGAGCCCATGAAATCGGACAATTTTCAAAAATCTGCCGCTCAGACAATTAAAATAATAATTTCTTACCAGCTATGAGACCGTGCACCACTCAGATCGCGCCGCGAGCAGAAGACGAGAAATTTACTTAAAAGTGCTTATTCTGACCAGCTACGTAGATATTCCCTGTGGGGGCAATTATCTCGAGCGGCGAAGGGAGGCCGCCGTCGTCGAGACTAGATAGGTCACCGAATCAACTTTTTTAAGAACCACTGAATGCTGCCAACATCATTGGGTAGATTATCCAGAGAGGATTCGAATGGTTGCAATTATTTCCTGACCAAAGCACTTTGAAGGGAATTATGGAAAAGCGGAAGAAACGGGGTTTTTTCCTTCTATTCCGCCCAAAAACCAAAAGACAGGAGCAGTTTTGTAGTTGGGTAATCACAACAGATCCCTTGTAAAAAGAATCAATATTCGCTTTGATCACCGTCGTTCTCACGTATTCGCGACTACAACGACCACCACAAGTGAAAGTTGATTCTTTCGATCGGCACTAAGCGAAAGATACCTTCCCTTGTACTGTACTAGGTTGATCGGAAAGTCTAGATAGGGTTTTCATTTTTTTTCTTCTTTATTTCTTTGTTCAGAATGTTCAATGCAAATTAATAAGCAATATATTTACCATTGTTTGTCGCAACAATGGTCTACTACTGAGAAGGTGAGCAACCTCCTTTTCTCAGAGCTGGAGAACACGGAGTCGAAGAAGAGGCGACCGCCCGACTCAAGAATTCATACCTTGTGAAACATTTCTTAGCCAAGACAGCCTTTGAAGAGCGCAACAAGTGGTAATCTGGGAGGGTTAGCACAGCCCAGCTCCTCGATTTTTAGCTGCATGGGTCCCGACGCTTTCATGAAGAAGGTGCACTGAAGGCCGTCCCGTGCCACTTTTCCCGAACAGCTTCTGCGGGTTTGCTGAGTGGCGTGAACGACAGCAGTGACCATTTGCCCCTGCAGGAGCTGCTCGTGCAGCATCCCCTCGGCGTCCCAGAAGCGGCATAGAAGAACTTTCTTGAGATACATATTCCATTTTGCTCGCCTACGCGGTTCTTCTCCTCGAGGTGGCCAAACGACTCGGTGTGCGTTCGAGTCGTAGAGAAGCAAAGCCTCTCCGATAGCCAAGTCCTCCAGTCTAGAAACTCCTTGCGAACGTAGAAGGAGGAAGTGGCAGATGGATGTGCGGGTGGACCGTATGCTTTCGGTCAAGACATGAGGAATCCATAGAGTCAGCACTTTTCGGGAGTTTGGAGATGGCTTGATAAGGTACATCGGCGCCTTTTCACAACACTCTTGGTGGCAGCATCCGGATCGGGGATGGGCGGAATTTCTGTTTTCTGGTTTTCTGACTATTTTGGGCAATTTTTTTTCTGGGAAAATAGCCAAAAAAAAATGGTCAGAAAACAGAAAATAAAGCTGCATATAAAATTTTGGCATATAAAATTTTTGTCAATAACAGAATTCAAAACATCATAAAATCATTACATTGAGATTCCGCATGCACTCATCGACTGTACTGCTTTTTTGTTTGATTGATGGTATAAGTGCTTTTGACACAGAGTTCCTTCATGGCACTTTTCACGACTTTTATAAATTTGCTTCGCCGTCTTTCCAATTGCATCAATAGTGTAGGCTATCTAGGATTTCGTAAAAAAACTTTGTGGTAAGCCTACAAAGCTAGAGCTTTAATTAATGAGACTCGCAAGAATTCACCACAGAGAATGATGTTTATAAACTGGAACTGTGTCAAAAGTTTTGCGACATATGTAGGCACATTATGCATCAACCCAAGGCCCATCGTAAACCCCATACTAATGCTACACTTATATCACATTCGGTTCTTTGGATCCAGAATAGACTCAGAGATACGTCCATGCACTCCCCATGTAAGATCATATCTAGGTGGTCAGAAGAGAACGAAGAGAGAAATGAGAGGATTTCCATGTGATGTGATTTTCAAGCGCAGCTGTGCCGATCGTTCCACACGAAGCTGCCGTTGAGCCTAGCTATGCACAGCTTTTGTGACTGTCAATTAAAATTAGGTTGCGCCATGAAAAAGGCTGATTCTACTTATTTCATAGTGCATGTTTCACCAGTCATTCCAGCGTTTGCTGATTGGATTTTGAGAAGGCGCCAACAGTTTCTCTATTCGTCCCTTGCTCGTGTCAAAGCAGCTCACATAAAGAGCCTCACATCTCTCGTTCCGCTTAGCCCCATTTCTACAACCATTCTCGGATTTACATTGACTTCTCCGCCCGAACAGAGCTGTGTTAGAAACAAACATTTTTTCTCAGAATCAGAGCTTTGCAAAAAGAGCTGGTCATGTATGAGTGGATACCGTTGACTAGGATCATGATCTATGGGAGACAGAAGCTATGGAAGCAGTCATTCGGAAAGCCACAGAAAGGGCGCCATCTACATAATAGAGAGAGGATATACTTTCTCCATTCCTTGAAGTCCACAGAAACATTCAAGAAAGCACTCTCACCAAAAGCTTGTCCTTACAGTTCCACTGGGTTTATCAGCCAGAATCTCATGTTGTTCTATGAACAATAACGGCGAGGCGAGTTCTTGGTCTGCAAAGGATCTTGTCACACTTAGATTTTTTAAAGAAATTGGTTTGTTGCTCCAGAGATTTTTAGCAAGGCAAGACCATTTGCTTGGAAAACCACTTTACAAAAAAGAGAAATAGCAACAAAAAATCTGATGCAACAAGAATACTCTACAACCCTCTGCACAGTTTTAGAGCATTTCGCGAGAATGTCTCTCATAACTCACACAATTGGGCGAAGGGGGTTAAAACACGAAATGGCGAATGAGCCTCCTCGCACTTAATAACTCTAAAAGGCCATGTTCGACTGTCGTTGAATCTTGGCATAATATTAATCAGTATGAATATACCCTGTAATGCAGCTGGAGAACCGAGATTAGTATATAACCTTTATTCCATCTGACCGTTCGGCGTAACCGCCTTCTTCAGAGCCTGAAAGAGTCAAATAGAGTTTGAAAAACAACCAACGACAACAGTCAACGACAGACAAACATGGAATAAATTGATCGCAACAAAACATCGTTATGACAGCTCACAACTTCGATACCAGCCACTTGAGGCTTAAAGAAACTGATTTGAATCGTTTCTATCAAGACCATCAGCTTAACTGGTTCCATGCTGAGCGGCCAGCTCATCCTGGATACGGGTAAGTGCTGGTTGGTACCACGAGGTACCACGATTTTGCCTTCGATCAAACGGCGGCGCTGGTATAATGGCGTAGAGCATTCCCGCCCGGTTAGAGGGAGGTGCGGGTTCGACTCCCGCCTGGCGCTAGAAGTTTCGGGTTCGACTCCCGCCTGGCGCTAGAAGTTCAACAAAACATCGTTATGACAGCACAAACATGGAATATTTTGCGAGATGTGCCAGCTACTTACTCCCGACTGGTTATAGAGGTTCTTTCCCTAAGACAAAAAATTGTCTCAGCCAGACAAGCTACCCACTTCCTCAAATGATGTCTCAAACACCGTGTTGTTCCACGATTCATACAAGCGATGCAACTGCACATGGTGATTGGTCGAGCAAAGGAGGACAGGAAGATAAAGAAGATCGACCATCACATTCTTAACGCGACAACACGTAGTAAGCATGATCATATGTATGAACTGTTAAATAGGTGTGTTTCTAAAGAATTGTTTTGTCAACGTTTTTTGCCGAGTTTGGAAGAGGATAGTGGCGGAGTCAAGCAGTGTTTGTGATCTCATCCGTCTTAGAGCTAAAGTAAAATTACAGCGCAAGTTTCAGAGTTGGTGGGCAGAGTGACAAATCAGGGGGATCTTGGCCAGCATCCGTGCAGTGGACTTACAGGCAGATAACGGTAACAGTGAGGGGACTGAACGTTGCCGGAGGGTCACTTTCATGGGCTAGGTCACCCTGTCGCGTGGTGCTCTTTCTGTGTTGGAAATCGGTCCCAGCTTCGTTCCAGCCAGTGTTTGACGCATGGCGTAGTGCGTAGAATCGCGTGCAGCCTGCAGTGGTTGCGTGATCGGTTGCGGGCTAGGGCAAGAATCGATGCGCAAGGTAGTCAGCTGATCTCCGCTAACAGCGCATCTTTACCGGCGCCGCCTTCCCCACGTTCGTTTCTAAGCGCGCAACCAACAGATCGGACGATCGATGCCAATTTCCGCATGTTAGCCACAACCTTACTTCCGGTTCTGCAGAGAGGAATGACAAAACGGATCATTCCCAACCTATCACCCGGCCAGCAAAAGGGCTTGAAGAAAATAAAGGATCTTACAGCTTGTGGTTCTTTAAGAGCGGGCGTCAGTGACAAAGGAGGGGAGTTTGTGGCTCTTCCACAAGAGCTTGACAGAGCTATTACTAGGCTCCACCGCCAGGACCACAGTGTGTATGTCAAATCCACATGGAAGGAATTCGTAGTCCAGTCCTAGTGTCTCAAGCAGACGTGGTCTACGTTTGCAAGGAAGCCGGATTAAATGATAAGCTTATAAGAACGCTCAAGTGCACTAGCCCGGTCTCCGCGGTGCTATACGTGCTCATCAAGACCCACAAGTTGCCGAAGGGGGATGCCATCAATAACCCCGCGGAGTTTATAATCAGTCCTATTATCAGCGGCGTTGGGGGTCCCACAGATCGCGCATCATGGTTACTAAACCTGGTCCTCAAACTGGTCCTCAAGTTTCTGCCGGCCCATCTTCTCAATACCGCGGCTTTCCTGGGAAACTTAGGAGGTGTCATTGGAAGAAAGCTGCGTGATGGAGTCGTTCGATGTCGCATCGCTGTACACGAATGTCCCTAAAAGTAGCACAATACAAGCGGTATATGAAATTCTCACCGCACATCAGGACCAGGGGTGTGCGTAAATGAAATCCAAAATTTCGTCAATCGTAAATCGTAATTACGAAAAAACCATTGTAAATCGTAAACCGTCAATCGTAAGGCGTGTCTGATGTGTATTGGAACTAAATCTCTACATGGTTTTTTCCGCTAAAGGTACTTGAAGTGAAAGAAAATAATTATTTATAGCCCTATTTTGCTGAGTGGTTTTCTAGCCAACTGGATACCTTTAAAATTAATTGAACACCTTTCAAACGAACTTTGTACGAAAGTCTAAATGAATTGATGATTTAAAAAATTATCCTAAATGGAAGGCGGCGTGAAGCGCTTGCCTGCTGCTGCGAACATCCGACACGAGGTTTTTGGTTCGGATTTCCCGTCTTTTGCAACCAAGCGTTTCATCTCTCCAGGTCGGAGAACTGCTGTCTGAGAATAATAAAGCACTGACTTGTTCATCGGCTGGCCACCGCCGGTCAATGTATAGGCTAAATACGTATTCAAGGTGCTTCAAGACATCCCGTGGAAATAGAATACGTGGTGATGAATCCCGAAAAGCGTTTAGTAACGCCGCACTTTATCATTTATCTTATATGGTAACCAAATGAAAGCACAACCATTAAATTTATATCCTTTTCGCTAGCCTTTAGATTGCGTGTAAATCTACTTTAGCAGAAACAGTCGCAACAAGCCACTATTGAAATGGAAGAATAAACGAAATTTGTTTGATCGCTCCCCAGTTCAGTGAAAACAACACTTGTTTAAGTTATACAACAAAATCCCTGGATGAGTGCATTGCCAAATCCCATCATATGACACAAAGAAAGATCTCTTCCTTCCTGCATTTTGAAATAAACCAAAAAATCCTATTGCAGACAGATAGCACTGAAGCAGTACAATCATATTTTTCTAAACTCTATAGTGGGTTGTTTTTTAATATACGAGTGTATACTTTGTAATATTTTTAGGCTTCAGTTTGAAATGGTAGAGGTTATTTAGCTGGAAAAAGTCCACTTGAAACATATTGAGTAAATGGTGCACAAACGGTCGCACGAACGTATTTAAGCATCTATTGCATAATGAGAGGCTAACTAACAATCACTGGAGCATGCTACCCTATTCACAAACTACGTTAATAGTAAACACACTATGACGTGTATTGGCAATAACACAGAAACGTCATTTGAGTCGAGTAGCTGCTACAGACCTCGCCTTCAATAAAAAATGATATTCTATTATGGTTTCAAATCATTCTATTCGATTTGGTTGGTTTGAATAGATCATGTACAAGCCGACACGACGATAGTTAACGAATAGATCAGAATCAGCGAATGGTGGTCTTCTTTCATCTACGAAACGACCACGCATGTCTTTTTGTGGGTCAAAATGGAACGGTCTTTTCTGACAATTTGAATGTGAGCAAGAAACACAATCTAGTACTGAGGCGTTTATTTTTCGTCGCTTTGTGTTGCTTCTTCTTAAGAAAAAGTCATAGCAAGCTTTAGCTCCTACAGTGTTAAAAAATTGATGAACTAGTACCGGAGCAGCCTGTGCATAAGGCGGTGCCTTCTGCTTCAATCCCTCATCAGAATATTTAAGAAAGATCAAACATGAATTGGTAATGCACTGTGAGGGAGACTCTAAAAGGTAGCCCGTCGTTGCACACCATGTTCCGCTATATCATGTGAACCCTATTTTGTGAGAATCAAAGATCAAATTTACGAAAATTTACGATTTACGACCCACCCAAATTATCGTAAATCGTAAATCGCCAAAAATTGGCCAAAATCACCGTAAATCGTAAAATCGTAAATCGTAAATCGTAATTACGCAAATCCCTGATCAGGACCACCTCAATCATTATGGGCCATCCATAACACGAATAATGGCACTTATAAGTGAGTGTCTGGAATGCAATGTTTTCAGATGGTCCAATAAATACTATAGCAGCTTAGAGGACTGGCTATGGGCCAGTGTCTGGCTCCTTTATTGGCGATTATGTTCATGTCTAAAATAGAGGGACCCGTCATGGTATGCAGATATCCACTGTACTGTCGCTACATTGATGACTGTTTCATTGTATGTGCGACTCGAAACGAAACGGACATGTGTTTCGAGTTGCTCAACCAGCAGGCAGAGCACATTAAGCTCCCAAAGACAAACTGATAACTGGTTGCCGCTCCTAGGTGGTTCAAGTGAGCTGCATGTGGGGCAGATTCCATACTAAATGGTATCGTAAGCCCAGTAGTAAGAAAAATATCATCGTGCACTTCAGATCGCTCATCCCTCTTAAACGACGAGAGCCACGATTAGGAACAAGTTCCGAGCGGCGGCCGCTGTGTTTTCAAACAGCGAACTCAAGTCGGTATCGTTGCAAATGGCATATCGAATCGCGGTGTCCAACGGGTACCCCGAACAGAGCCTGACTAAAGGTCATTCAACACCGGCAACGGCACCGAGAGATCACAGCGACAATAAAATTCCTTTTAAGGTGACTTTTGTCTCGGATGATTTCAGTACCGAAGTGCGAAACTGCATTCGCAAGCTGGTCTTGATCATTGAAGTTCCGCCGGCCAATCTCAAGGCACGTCTCGTTAGGAATCAGCTACACGATTCCGGCTGTAAGACTCGTCAGTGCATTATTTTCCCATACAGTAAGGAGGGCGACTGCATGGTCTCAGGTGTGGTATACCTTATGAAGTGCACGGGTTGCAATGGCGAGTATATCGGCGGGACGGCAGGCCCCTTTGCGGAGCACGTTAAGGAGCATCTGGGCATGCTTCGTAGGTGCGATACCTCAGGTCCGCTAGGTGAGCCAGGCTGCGACTCACAACGGCGCGGGGGTTGACGTGACGGTGACTATAGTGGCATGCGAGTTCGAGATCTCGGCGCAAAAAATACTAGAATCGCTGTGGATTATCGCTAGGAACCCTACAATCAACGGGAAGGAGGAACGCGTAGCGGCGATACAGGATCTGGCCCCGTACGTTGACCTTTGCGGTCTTGAACCGGAGGACAGACTGCCAAAGGCTCGCTAGGGGATGAACCGAAGGTGACCTCATCTTCTCATGTGTCGCCTTAAATGGTGTACCTTTCGCCCAACTGCACTGGACTGTCTGTGTTACCTGCTCGTGTGTCGTCTTGTCCTGTCATCGTTTGATCCACCGCTGTGGTCTGAAATAGAGTTTGAATTTTCCTGATAGCGCGGCTTATCAATAAGCGATATGGTGAATGTTCCACCACATCGCTTGATAAGCCGAGCTATCATTGGTTTCGGCTGTATTTTCTCCTTTAAATTGCTATAAGTCGTTTGGCCCCTGGTTGACCGGCTTCACAACAAATGAACAAACCGCTTAGTTTGTCAACATTGATCGATTTTATCGACATCTGAATGTGTCTGAAGTTGACGACTGATGTATGGGTCACTCGAATGTGATAGCCACTCAAGAGGTTTTATTAGGTTGATCTGGAAGTCTATAGGATTCTCTACAAAGGCGCAGAGCGGCGCAACTAGTGGACGAGGGGGGCAGTCCATCAGTACTCGAAAAAGTTACGGGTTTTTACCAGTTTGACCTAGGCCCCTCTCGGTGCATCTTGCATTACACGTACGTACGCGTACAATGGGGGAAATTCCACGTCACCAAACCAGACTGCTATGTTCAAGGCGGTCGAAGCCAAGGACTGCCTCCCCCGTCCACGTGTTGCGCCCGCAGACCTTCCCAATTTCGATTGATATTCATGATCTACCATGTGGTAGTCGTAAAACATTCTCGAAGCTTCTCTGTAAAAGATATATAAGCGCGCATGCTCTGCCTTGTGTTTTATTGCAGTACCAATTTCTCAGGAGCATCATCGAGCAACCATCTTCTACTAGTGGCTCCGCGGCACTGGAGCAACATCAGCGGCCCGTAATATCAGCATCGCATGGGTGAGGGACACCACTATACTTGTGCTCGAATAATCGAATTCAAATAATTATTCGAGTAATTTATGCGAATTCGATTTTCGATTATTTGATTATTCGAGATTGGACAAATTCGAATAATTATTCGAACTCGATTCTTCGACTTTCGCAAATTCGAATAATTATTCGAATTCAATTATTCGAGTTTTGCAAATTCGAATAATTATTCGAAGTCAATTATTCAAGGTTCGCAATTTTGAATAATTGATCGAATTCGATTATTCGATGTTCGAAAATTCGAATAATACCCGAATTTCGAATACGTGGTTGTTTCGAATGTGGCATAATGATGATTTTTGTAAGCAACGTTCATTCCGGTGACGATTGTTTTCGATAGCACACTGCCGAGGAGCTCACCGTTACGAAAACGTATTCAATATCCTAGTATACATAGAAGGCTAGTGTGTATGCACGCGTGCGCGTTTCCATCAGTGTATCACAACTGGCGTGGGAGCATGACGTATTGGCGGTACTGAACGCAGTTGATGGCGATCGACTGCGGTCCTAAACTTCAGCCCTTGCGGTAGTCGATCTCGCTGAACACAAATTTGAAGTACGTTTTCGAAATTATCGGTTGAGATTGATAGAGCTATTGAATATGGAATTTCGTTGAGGCGAATTAATTGTATGACCGCCTTGGCCGATGTTTTCAAAATCTATCTTCACATTTGCATTCTCTGCGACCACGACTGTTATCTATCTCCTGGAGTTAAGCCAACCTGTAGTTGACTTGAACGTGTATGGATGCATCATCTTGTTGGAAAATAAGGTTGTGCCTGCGAAATCTTCTGAATTATGGCAGAAGGTAATTTCCGAGCAATTTCTGGTAGCCTTCACTGTTCATCCTACACGAGGCGAACTCCAAGGCAACAAGTCTGTAAACAGAAAACGCAGTCCAAACCATGAGACTCCACGTACAATGTGTCGAGTATCCTCTAGGCGCAACTTTGGCAGTGGAAGTCACATGGTTGGGCTGCGTTTTCTGGATGCGGACTTGTCTCGTTCGTCTCAGAAGTTCGTCTCGTGTAGGATGAACAGCGAAGACCACCAAAAATCGGAGATCACCTTTTGCCATATTTCAGAAGATTTCGTAGGCACAACCTAATTTTCCAACGGGATGATTCATCCATACACGTATCGCAGTCAACTACAGGTTGGCTTAACTCCAACAGAATACAACTTTTCAATGGTCTAGTTGTTCTCCAGATCTAAACCCGAAAACTAGAAAACTTGTGGGGCATTGTTGTACACAAAATGTACAAAAATGGAACCACTTACATTTCGGTTTCTGATCTGAAGAACGCCATATTTCATGCATGGACCAATGTTGACTGTTATTTATTGATAACCTAATCAGCCAAATAGAATTTTTGTTATTGTTTACAACAAAGGTGATGTGACGAAGTATTAATCTTACTTTGTCTGCAGGTACAGTTGTGATTAATCTGGTTTTTTATGGTTTTTTATTTTTATGAAGCGAACTTATATTTTGCACCGGTCTCCATTCGTTAAATTTTCAATAAAAGTTGTATGTAGTATGATATCGTGCACTGATAAGATAGCCTGCTTAGAAATATACTATAGAGGTTTTCGATTGTGAGGAATACAACGGTAACACCGCTGGTCCCAGGCAGCGGATTCTTTGGGGACTAATGGGGGGAGGGGGTGAACCTATAATTTCGCACCGGGTATTAAGTTACCAGTGCTCCGATACGCCCAATGGCGTCTCTTGCACTTGCGCGCTTCGCGTGACCTTACAATATCACTATCTACGGAAACCCCTTTGGTATGCTGCTGCGTTACAAAGGCGACGGGTCGTGAGTCGTGGTCGGCTGTGAGTGCCAAACCAATTTTTGTGAAACTTAAAATCCTGCTGCGTACTTTTACATGAATGCGTTCTTCACTTCCGCAAGTTTAACATAGGCTTTCTGACGTTGGTCAACGTGTTCGGCACGTCTACTGAGGCGCCAGGCACATTGCACAACCCCAACCCCCCCCCCCCCTCCCCTCCCCCCACCCCCTAAAGGGCTCCGCACACTTTTGCGGCGTTGCCGCAGCCCTATCCTTCAACATGGGGCAAGGACGCAGAGGCCGCCGGCAATGGCAGCCGGCGCCGTCCCGCACCCGCACACCTTTGCGGCATTGCCGCATCGACGGCAACAATGATTGAAATCATTGTTGCCGTCGGTGCGGCAATGCCGCAGGCAGCGACTGTCTGCGCTCTAGCCGATCGCGACGGGGAACAGGAAGTGGAAAGCCGCGCGTCATTTAAGTTAGCTGATCGATAGGGCCAATCAGCTGTTAATTTTCAGTGATGAGGACGACGTATCGACTTATTTTTGAGTTCCTGTGTCTGTTTTCGCTAGTTTTGCTAGTGTTGTTATTTCGTTAATGTTATATTTCAGGAAATGAATGACCACAAATTGAGAGTTTCAGCTGATTTCTTCCTTCGGGCGCGCGTCCTTCACCGAAGCGCGCTTTCCTTCTATGCGAGTAGGTCCCGACTGGAGTGTGCTGCGACGGCGCCGTGCTGCGGCAACGCCGGAGGACGGCGCCGTCGCAGTGGGGAGGAGCGCCGCAACCTGAAGGCTCCGCCCCACTTTTGCCGGCTGCCGGCTGCGGCAACGCCGCAAAAGTGGGGCGGAGCCCTTAACTCACTTTCCCTCAACACCTCCTCCAAGACTCCTATACAAACAAACACACAGGCAGACGAACAAACGTCGATTCTCGCCTAGGATAGGATCTACAATGTAAACTGTTTGCACCCCAGCCTACAAATTTGAACGAAGAAACAATGAGTAGACGGGGGGGGGGGGGGGGGAGGAGGGGTTGTAGTTGTGCAATGTGCCTGGCGACTCAATAGACGATCGACTACGTGCTCTGCACGTCTACTGAGTCGCCAGGCACGTTGCACAACTACAACCCCCCCCCCCCCCCCTCCGTCCACAGGCTTTCCCCAACACACTTTTCAGCGCCGCATCTCCTCCTGCGTTTGGCGAGGTGCTCGCCACGTCTACTGAATCGCTATGCACGTTGCACAACTACGACCATCCCATCCCTACAATTCCTCCCAACACACTCCTCCACTTCTGTGCAACCAAACACACTCACTCACACACAGGCAAACGACCGTTACGACCGTTCTCGCTTATATATATATATATATATATATATATATATATATAGTAGGATAATAAAGTTTATTTAATTATTCGATTTATTCGAATATTCGATTATTCGGAAATTCGAATAACCAAAAATGGGGTTATTTAATTATTCGGAAATTCGGATAACCAAAAAATTGAGTTATTCGATTATTCGAAAATTCGAATAACCAAAAATGGGGATATTTGATTATTCGGAAATTCGAAAAATTTTGAAAAAGCACAAGTATAGTATCTCACCATCAGTTAGCCTTATCAGGTCGTCCATTCAGCTCTCCGAATACAGCTTCGTACTTGAGCACCTGAAGCTTCCGAGATAAATGGAACTGAGAAAGCAATCTCGACGCACATCTGTTTTCTGCTCATTCGTTTACCTGCAGGCCGACGATGTTGCACACGCAGGCTTCCACAGCATCACCAACATACCCATTGAACAATGCAATGCGAGAAGTGATCTCCCTTGAAGAAGACTGGAAGTCTTCATTGGAAGACACCATAGTCGCTGTGTGGAACATCTTCCTAATAGCCTTAGCCCTTCTAATATCATAGCGCATTTCCTTTCTGCTCGGATGAGCAGAAAGGAAATGCGCTGTGATGTTCTTATTACTAGACTTTCTGTACTACTTCGGTTTGAGAGTGCCACGAGAGAGATGCACTTGCACGTTGAGGAACGGCAGTCAGTTGCTTGTCGGTTTCTCTCTTGTGAGCTTAATAAGCTCCGCTTGATGATTGAGAACACCGAAGCAGGAATCAACTTTATTTTGTGTGGCGCAAACGCTAAAACAATTATCTATATACCGATAGTAAATCTGAGGTCTGCATTCCAACACGGATCTTTCTATTTTTTACATATGTGCTATAGCCAGCACAGGTGCCAGGCGTTGGCCCATTGCAAGCCCTCTTATCTAAATGTAGTGCTGTAAATGTTAATGTTTAATAATGTTTTTCCAAAAATCTTTAACGTTGACCAGAAGAAAACACCTATTCAGGAATACAAAATGCTTAGAAAAACTGAAGAATGTTTGGGTAAATATGAACCCTAAAAATTCGGCATTTGAAAACTGCTTTACATTGGCTCCAGCTTCACTAAACAAAAAATTACTATATTTTGGAACTATCCTTCAATAATTCCCTACTTGCGGCTGACACAAAAGCAACAAACTAATCAGCTTTCAGAAAAGCAACAAACTAATCAGCCTCATGACAAAAAAAAGGTAAGCCTGATCTGTTAAAAGGCCTTCCGCCACCATTAAGAAGTTGAGGACCGACCATAGCACAAAAATAGTAAATTACCTCAAAACGTTGCAACGTTTCCAAAACATTAAAAAAACAGGCGCCGAGTAAAAAGTTGATTGAGCCGAAAGTTTCGAGTGTATAACAAGTTTAGAGACAGCAAACAAATGCTGTCCGATACAACTCCCATATCATTACTAGTGGGCCACAAGGCATCAGCCCGAAGGAAGAGTAACCCATCGTTTACTTAGGAATATTTTAGCAATATCAGAAGATAATAGAGAATCGTTTGAAAAGACCCCATAACCCTGGCAGATGGTCGCTCTAAAGACTAAATAAGCAATAAAAAGTTTGTAAGATTATGGAATGCGTTAACTATCCTACTACATATAAAGGAGTACTGTGTGTGTTCCCGTCCTTCCACCCATCCGTTTCAATTGGAGTGGGGGCACTGCGTCTTAGCGATACCCAAGGATTGATGGCGACCCGAAACTTCAGCCCTGGGGCAGGCTCAAGCGTGGGGTGCGAGTATCGCAGAGGGGTCGTACCTCGATTTGGTTCCTAAAGCCCTCCGCACACTTTTGCGGCAGCCGCGTACGCGGCAGAGGCCAGAACAGCCGCGTGCGCAGCTTCCACTGCCGCGTGCTAGAGTTCACGCGGCACTCCCCCCGCTCGCTCAATCACCAACGCGGCAATGCGGCAACAATGCCTTGAAGGATTACTGCCGCTGCCACCGCGCGTACCGCGTCTGGCGGTCCATCAGCGGCGGGCCGCGCGAGGCTAGTTTTGCCTCGCGCGGCGACTCTGCGTCTCTGCCCCATGCCTAAAGATAGGGCCGCCGCGTTGCCGCAAAAGTGTGCGGAGAGCTTAAGACAAAATTCCTCGGAGGGATCGTTCTTTTGCAAGTGTTGTAGGCAGAGATCTGCAATTAATAAATTTATTATTATTGTTATTGTTATTATTATTATTATTATTATTATTATTAATGCTATTATTCAATTAATAAATTTTTGACGCAAATAAATCAATTAAATGAAGATTTTTTAGGCATGACAACAACACCCTAAGCACCGCTTCTTCTATGCAAAGCAGATGTCATTTGGATTTGCAGAGTTATTACCTTACAGTTATTACCTTACAAAACAGCTGAAATGGATCGATTGCTGCTCAATTTTCGCAGTGACGGCGCGACACATTTTTAGCTGAGAGATGTAACTACTGCAACTGAAAATGGATCTTACCGAAATTTATCCTTCAATTTGGAGCAGGAAAAAACCAGTCCTCTGTAAAGCCACCTTTCATCGGATCAGGATGAGTGATTTCCCTATCAAGGATTTTTCCAAAAATAAAATATTTCCTGAACAAGGCTACCACTGGAGCTGAAACTAGAGTCCACAACAGCGTAGCTTTTATTTAGCACTTCTTCAAAAAATCAACTCTTTCCTAATCGATCTTGCTCACCATCAGGTGAGGTCATGCTCAAATTTTTTTCAAAAATAAAGGTTTTTCCTGAACGGAACGACGTTTAGAACTGAGATGTAGCTTTGGAAAACGATAATTTCTATTAAATATTTATTCCAAAATCAAGTCTTTCCTAAGAGATCTTCCTTGTGATCAGGTGGGGTCATGCTCAATTTTTTCAAAAATAAAGATTTTTCTACCTGAACGGAACGATGTCTGGAGCTGACACGTAGCTTTACAAAAGCCCAATCTCTGATTAACACATAACAAAAAAATGCAGCTTATCTGAAGCTATTTTCGGTGAGATCATGAAGGATGGGTCACTGGTCGATCGCTCGCCGATGTGATTGGAAGGTGCTATACTTGTACTTTGTTCCACCGATCATAAGTCTCTTAATTTTGAGAGTTGTGCAAATGCGGGCGACGTTCAGAAAACTAGAAGAAATTCTCTATCTTCTTGATGCAAAATAAGATTTTGAAAACGGCATCTTCATGCACCGCGAGGGGACTGCGGTTTCTCTGCGATTTTTGCGGAAATGCTTGCCGAAAATCGCAGCTCCCGCCCCGCGCATGAGGATGCCTTTTTTAAAAGGCGATTTTATGCTCGTAAGAAAGAGAATTTCTTCTAGTATTTTGAATGCTTCCCGCGTTTTCA
This sequence comes from Heligmosomoides polygyrus bakeri, assembly GCA_947359475.1. NCBI lineage: Eukaryota > Metazoa > Nematoda > Chromadorea > Rhabditida > Heligmosomidae > Heligmosomoides > Heligmosomoides polygyrus. The sequence goes on along the minus strand of OX375867.1, from coordinate 59,974,729 downwards.
CATGTCTCAAAACTGAACGAGTTACGATCGGTTGAACAAAGTAAAAGCCTAGCACCTTCCAATCACATCGACGAGCGGTCGACCAGTGATCCATCGAAAGTAGCTCCAGATAAGCAGCGTCTTTGTTATGTATCAATCAAATCTTGTGCTTTTGTCAAGCTACATGTCAGCTCTAGGCATCGTTCCGTTCAGGAAGAAAATCTTTATTTTTGAAAAAAAAAGATTTTGAGCATGACCTCAGCTGATGGCGAGCAAGATCGTTTAGGAAAGGCTTGATTTTTTTAACAACTGGTAAATAAAAGCTGCGCTGTTGTGAACTCCAGTTTCAGCTCTAGTGGTAACATTGTTCAGGGAATATTTCGTTTTTGGAAAAATCCAGGATATGAAAATCATTCCACCTGATCGGATGAAAGGTTGCTTAGGAGAGGGCTGATTTTTTTTCTGTTACAAATTGAGGTTTAGCTTTCGGTAGGATCCATTTTCAACTTCAGCAGTTACATCTCTCAACTGGTAAATGCGTCGCGCCGTCTCAGCGAAAAATGAGCAGCAATCGGTCCATTTCGGCTACTTTGAAAACCGCTTCAAAAAATTTATTATCTAATACAATGACTATTTCAATTTTTATTAGATATAAATCCAAATGACTTCTTCTTTCTGTTCAAAACCAAATGACATCTTCTTTCCGTAGAAGAAGCGGCGCTCGGATTGCCACGAAAAAATCTTCTTTTTTGTTTATTTGCGTCAAAACTTAATTGACAATTGATAATTAATAATTGATCATCTATAACTATATCTATCAGATAATTAATCATAATTATTTATTTTTTCTTTCTTTCACATTTCCTAAAATTGTTTGCAACATGAGAGACAACTTAGCATTAAAATTCATCAATTTTCTTGATGGTAGGGGTCGTACCAAGTCCCTTTTTCTACCTTCAGCAATCGATGTTGATCAAATTATCGATTTTTCGCGGACGCAGACACCACCACCGTCAACTCCGTGAGCCGCTGGTTCGCTCGGTTCGCAAAAGGGACAAGGACTTGAAAGACGCCTCGGTCGCCCCCCCCCCCCCCCCCCCAGCAGTGGAACACTCTGCCGTTCTGGACGCTGTAAAGGAGGATCCAGATCAGGATGGGTGAAAATTGTTAAAATTCCAGAAAATCGCAGAAAACAGAAAAACGGGCAGCAGAAAATTTCGAAACTATCATGTGAGCTATCTATTCTATCCAAAGATGCACTTTTCCTGTAACAAACGTCTAGAAATATTGTTGTAGACAAGCATACTTACTTGGTAGTTAGTGTTTATATAAATTCCTATTACTTCTAAATTCACTAAAATTCATAAATTAAAAAAGATTCTAAACAATCCTGATATTTGAAGCTGTTGTCTTAACTGTTACATCGATAACCAAAGTACTACGGATGTCTTCACTATCACATTCAGAATGAAATATGTGGTTCAAGATCAACGCATCATAGGTCCACAATTTAGGAATAATTACAAATAAGACGATTCACTTCGATGCCCCACAGATGAGAAAGTGGCTTTTAAGAATATACCCAAGTGATGCAGCTGGCAAACCAAGATTGCTATATTTCCCTTGGTGTTTTTCTACTCCTTCCTATTCCATGTTGTAGTTCCTTTGATGTTCACTAGTGTTCGTTATTCTATGTTCTTGTTTTTTTAGTGTTTTGTTTCGCGTTCAGTTTTATTCGCGTGGTGATGACCTACGCCTCCAAAGATAAAGGTAAAGATATCCTTTGTTCCGGTTAACGTTTCGGGGTAACCGCCTTCTTCAGAACGTGGAAGAGTCGAATAAAGTTTGAAAAATTATCCGTTCAATAACCAATTCAGACCACAGCGGTGGATCAAACGATGACAGGACAAGACGACACACGAGCAGGTAACACAGACAGTCCAGTGCAATTGGGCGAAAGGTACACCATTTAAGGCGACACATGAGAAGATGAGGTCACCTTCGGTTCATCCCCTAGCGAGCCTCTCGCAGACTGTCCTCCGGTTCAAGACCGCAAAGGTCAACGTACGGGGCCAGATCCTGTATCGCCGCTACGCGTTCCTCCTTCCCGTTGATTGTAGGGTTCCTAGCGATAATCCACAGCGATTCTAGTATTTTTGGCGCCGAGATCTCGAACTCGCATTCCACTATAGTCACCGTCACGTCAACCCCCGCGCCGTTGTGAGTCGCAGCCTGGCTCACCTAGCGGACCTGAGGTATCGCACCTGCGAAGCATGCCCAGATGCTCCTTAACGTGCTCCGCAAAGGGGCCTGCCGTCCCGCCGATATACTCGCCATTGCAACCCGTGCACTTTATAAGGTGTACCACACCTGAGACCATGCAGTAGCGCTCCTTACCGTATGGGAAAATAATGCACTGGCGAGTCTTACAGCCGGAATCGTGTAGTTGATTCCTAACGAGATGTGCCTTGACATTGGCCGGCAGAACTTCCATCATGCGGACCATGCTATAAAGACCAGCTTTGCGAATGCAGTTTCGCACTTCGGTACTGAAATCATCCGAGACAAAGGCACCTTAAAAAGAATTTTATTGTCGCTCTGATGTCTCGGTGCCGTTGCCGGTGTTGGATGACCTCTAGTCAGGCTCTGTTCGGGGTACCCGTTGGACACCGCGATTCGATATGCCATTTGCAACGATACCGACTTGAGTTCGCTCTTTGAAGACACAGCGATCGCCGTTAGGAACTTGTTCCTAATCGTGGCTCTCGTCGTTTGAGAGGGGTGAGCAGATCTGAAGTGCACGATGATGTTCTTACTACTGGGCTTACAATACCATTTAGTATGGAATCTGCCCCGCATACAGCTGACTTGGACGACTGAGGAGCGGCAACCAGTTATCAGTGGGTTTTTCCATGTGAGCTTAATGTACTCTGCCTGCTGGTTGAGCAACTCGAAACACATGTCCGTTTCGTTTCGAGTCGCACATACAATGAAACAGTCATCAATGTAACGACAGTACAGTGGAGGTCTGCATTCCATGACGGGTTCCTCTATTTTAGACATGAACACAATCGCCAATACCGGAGCCAGACTCTGGCCCATAGCCAGTCCTCTAAGCTGCGTATAGTATTTATTGGACCATCTGAAAACATTGCAATCCAGACAATCACTTATGAGTGCCATTATTCGTGTTATAGATAGCCCATAAAGATTGAGGTGGTCTTGATGTGCCATGAGAATTTCATATACCGCTTGCATTATGCAACTTTTAGGGACATGCGTATACAGCTATGCGACATCGAGCGACTCCATCACGCAGCTTTCTTCCAATAATACTCCACGTTTCCCAGGAAAGCCGCGGTATTGAAAAAGTGGGCCGGCAGAAACCTGAGGACCAGTTTGTGGACCAGGTTTAGTAACCATGACGCGCGATCCGTCGGACCGCCAACGCCTCTGATAATAGGTCTGATCATAAACTCCGCGGGGTTATTCATGGCATCCCCCTTCGGCAACTTGTGGGTCTTGATGAGCACGTATAGCACCGGGGAGACCGGTTACTGCGGCCACGCCGTGGATCCCGGGGAACAGCATGTACCCTATAGACATGGGATCCGAATCAGGGATGGGCGGAAATTTGGAAAATGTTCCCAGAAAACAGATAACAGAAGATTGTTTTTGTCAGAAAACAGAAATCAGAGAACAGAAAAGCCAAAAATGCCAGAAACAGAAAATATCAGAAAACAGAAAATTTCGAAATTGTCACATGACCTAATTATCCCACTCAAAGATCCATTTTTTTAGCAGCAAATCCTCTTGTATGACTAAAAATGAAGATGTGGGCCAGCGTTTTTACGTGCAAGCGTTTATAAAAATTTCTAGTGCGCTCTAAATTCAATGCTATCAGTGAACTGACTAGGCCTGCAGCTGAACCTTACGAAGACGATGTTCATGAGGAATAAACAAGTTTCTGATGCCATTCTCGCTCAACGGAACAAACATCTCCGAACGCTCCAGCCACGTGTATCTGGATCGCGAAGTCAACATGGTCAACGACCTAGCGTCAGAGCTGAGCAGGAGAATACGAGCGGCTTGAGAAGCTCTCAAGAGCGTCAAAGAAATCGCGAAGAAGACGAAGAACCTCATACTCCCTGCCGACGTATTCGCGAGAGGGCGATGCTCGGAGTGACACGACTCACGCAAGTGAGAGAAGGCCTCCGGAGTTCCGAGCTTCGCCGACGTTGGAAGATCAGCGACGCTGTCACGTGGGACAAGTTGTCGAAAATTAAATGGGCCGGCCACGTAATGCGCTTCGCACACATCCGCTGGACGAGAGCCGTTATCGACTGGATTCCGCGGGATGTCAAGAGAACACCAGGACGCCCACCAACGTGTTGGTCGGACTTCTGACTTTTTGTGAAAATTCTAAACGATCCATATGACGCTCTTCGTGTCCCTCGAGTAAGGAGGATCCATTGGAGCAGTGTGGCACGCTACAGAGACGAATGAAGACGCTGCTTAGGTGATGAGGGTGATACATGAAAAATTTCACGGTTCACTACCGTATCACTACATCAGCAAAATCAAAGGTAACTAAAACTTTTCTGTTCCTTACTAATTTTTGACAGCCAAAAGCTGAGCAAGGTTCAGGGTTAGAAAAATAGCCTCACGAAAAGCTCCGCAGAAGGGAATCATTGGAAACGTCCGGCCAACAATTTCCAATTTTCGAGGTGGAGAATAATCCTGCCCACAGTAGCTAACTAACTAACTAAGACATTAGTTAATAGATAATTAATTGTTCCTCAAAACACTAGTTTTAATATCTCATTAATACAGCTTAACATCAAGTTGAAATTAATCGTAGATGCAAAATACTGTTTGAATTGAAAAAAATACGAAACCAAATTATTAAAGTCGAGAACGTTCTATGGAGGAAGTCCATGTCGGCAGCACTTACACAATCAATCAAACAAAGAAAGCAGGTAGTTCGTGAGTGTATGGCGAAACTTCTACACGAACACATCCAAAAACGCCACATGCTTACAATTTAAAACACTTTAAAAACATTATTTTGGAATCAAGCTCGTGATTCTATGATGCTATTTGGATTCTTTTTTTTCTATGCTACAATTTTGATTGCGGCTCCATTTTCTGTTTTCTGCCCAATTTTTGGCCATTTTCCCAAGAAACAGAAAACAAAAAAAATTGCCCAAAATGGCCAGAAAATCAGAAAACAGAAATTCCCCCATCCCTGATCCGAATCATACATTTTCGGATATCCGGCGGGATTTATCTGGTTTCGGGTTATCCGAGATCCGGCTCGGACGAAAATGGCGTTATCTGAATCATCTGAAGATCCGCGGTTGTGAAAAATGCAATAATTCGGATAAAATCGCACAAAAATCGGATAAAAGGATGTTAACGCGCCTGCGGAACTCAGGGAAGTTGATAATCTGACGTTTTTGTGGTAGATTTTGCAATCATTTGGCGAGAATTCTCTTAGAGCTCGAGCAAGTTCTTGCGAGAAGTCTCGTAATCATTTCATAGCAAGGCTTCATGGTGCATAACAAACTCACTATTTAATGGGTTGTCGTTCGATGGGGTCTTAGGTCTCTGACTGTCATTTGTTCTGGAGCAGCAAAGTGGCTCAGGGTTGGGCGTCAGCTTGTAAGGCAGCGCTTCACGACTGCTGTCCTACTTTTATAGAGCACTGGTGTGTTCTACTACAGCGATGAATAGACAGGGGAAGGATACCAAATGAATCATCCTCATCTGAGTCATCCAAAGAGGTACTCAAAAATCCTATGATTCGGATAAAATTTGATGAAAATCGGACAAGGCTCAACTCTAATATAGCGAAACCGAATACCAAGTTCTGGATGAATTCCAAACTATCGTAGGATAAGCATTGCATCTTGTTCGGGCATATAGGTTGGTTCCAACAATTTTAGAAATGTGGATTGACTATTAGCCGAGGCTTGTGAGGCCTTCTAAAAGTCATGCTAACTAGCCTCGCTAGGAAAATTGATGTCGTATATTTCCGTTGATTTTATCCTGCCTCCTTAGTCCTATTCCTGATCTGTTCTAAGCGTATGTTGCTATGAATACAATCAGCCTTCGACATAATTTTAAAAAATACGCTGTATTTTAAATGCATCTGGTGCATACGGATTCTTAAAGTGTGCGCATGAAAGGCGATGGTACTATCCAACACATCCTTCGTCTACTCTGTTGAATTGAAAGTAATTACGTGAATAGAGCACGAAAACATTTTCAAACGCTCCGAACTGTATACAGTTAATCCGCGTTTCATGTTTTCCGTCACAGTGAGGAGGACGAAAGTCAAAGGACGTCTTGGACACTGTGGCATGTGCCCGCCGGCTGTTTCTTTAAGCTTAACCAGGGACTATGGTCAGCGACTTCATAACCTTGGCAACAGATCGCCCAAGTTAGTGATATGTAAGTGGGCAACGCGTCAAGGTACGGATGAGGATCATGCGCCGAGTGCCATGATTCGGAAGACGTGCCAAAGGCGTTGTCCAACGAGCATCGGGATTCAGAAGACCTGCCACAGGCTCCGCCCAACATGCGTCATTGATAAAATGTGTCGCAGAAGTTGCTCAACGTGCGGCGAGATTCAGAAGATGTGTCACAGGTATGAGGTAAGCGCATCTGTACTCATACAGCGTGCTACAGACATCGAGTAACGAGAAGCCGGATTCAGAAGACGCTTCATAGACATCGTGCAACGAGCGTCCGGATCTAGAGGAAGTGCTGTACATGTTGTTTAACTAGCGTACTCTTTCGAAACAGATGATGTAGACGTTGCGCAAGAGTGGCTAGATTCAGAAGGCGAACCATCTTCGTCATCCTCTACTCTACGAAGTAGCGGGAACGCACATGTATATATGTATGTATTCTTGATAGGGGAAATTGCCAGTACAAAATCGGTCGCATGTCTCTTCCAGCGGACACCAAGCAGTATAGAACTGCAGACAATATCGATTGAGTTTATCTATTTTTATGCAGATTAGACACTTCCGAGTGGGAATCGCACGATTGAGTGAATGAGTGGGAGTGTCTGTGTCTCCACACAGAGCCGGGATGACACTTGGGAGTATAAATCGCATAAATGTGATTAAAGGTGGACAGTCTGTATACAATCTGTTTTGAAAACAGCATCATATCCCACTGTATTATTCTCCATTATATTTCAGAACACTTCTTGCCGAAGTAAAGCGAAGAAGGATCAAAGTTGAAAAGAATAACCGCGGGGTTTTGTGGCAGAGCTCCCAACCAGACGTTTGCCTGCCAGTAGGCCGCTGCACGTCTTGTAAAAAGAAATATGAAAACGAGAATGAAAATGTATGCCATTTTCAGTACCCACACATAGACGCAAGTCTGATCATTGAACTCTTATGTGCGGTGCGCAGATTGAAAGTGAAAGTACTTGATCAGTGTGCTTGTTCATGAAAGGTCAAGATTTACGATTTACGGCCCAAAATGTGGTAAGTCGTAGTACGCGCACTGCTGATGAGTAATAAGAGGTTTACGGAGCAAACTTCATAACTAGGGGTGTCGTGGCTCCCACGATTAAAGGGGATCTGCCGCCAACGTGCGCCTGGTCCTTCGCTCCACCTACGCTCCGCCGCCCGGCGGGCCATCCGTGTCCGCTGCTGGACCACCCACCACGTCGCCGGCCGCTACGTCACGGCCGCCACGCCGCCGGGCTCTTGGGTCACTTCTGCCTCGCCGCCGGCCCTAGGTAGTCGGCCCGTCCGCTGCCGGCCCGCAAGTCGTCGATCGCCGACGTATTTCGCCCGTCGCCGGCCGCCCTCCCGCAGAGTCGACTCGCTCGCCCTCTACCGCAGGTCTTGTGCTGCCGGCCCCTACGCTGCCGTACTTTCGTCGACTCCGCCGTCGCGGCTGTCTGCTGCCGGGCCTTTCGTCACCGGCTCAGTGTCGATCGCCATGCAGCCGCCGCCACTAACGGCCTTCCGCCGCTGCAGCAGCCACGCCGTCGTCGACCCCGCCGTTCCTTCACGACCCTGGATGACGGTGGGATTTGTGACCGGCTACACGTAGATCGCCATAACCACTATTTGATGTTGCGTTAAAATCATTAAATGGCGATCTGCGAAGGCGATCTGGTCCGTGGCATACGATTACTCAATGCGTCGAACGCGTCCATATTTAAAATTTGTCAGCCGGGTCAACAAAAATTAGGGCCACGATACCACTGGGGGAGGCTTCAATGGTATCGTGACTCACCAGCGGGAAGTGAGAATTCCGTGAAGACTCGTTAATGGACATCAAAATGTCAAATACCAAACTCCGCGCCGTTCCCCTTCCCAAGTAGGGCCTACCCCGCAACAGTGCAGGAGAGCTCGCGTGAACGTGCAAGAAAAGAGGGGGACGGCACGACAAGGGGCTTCTTCCAGATTCCGCGTGGCCTTTCAAAAACAAATTTTTAAATCGTGTAGTAATTCTTTCAAGCACGTATAGCAGCATGCAAAAGTGTTATGTCTAGCATGTATCCTCCCTCAATCGACGGTTGATGGCTCAACAGGGGGTTTGCACGGAATTTGCTCACCTGTGTTAAGAAACAGAAGAGCATCCACCTACTTTAGAATTTGCCCGGCGCGATAATGCGGAATTATACATCGTACCAGTTCGACAAGAGATTCTTACGTGGATTACTACATATGGTATGTTGAGGTGTTACAAAATGACACCACCCCAGCGCTATAGCCGCAGAAGTTTCGTTGTGTCTTCATATTCGGCTATCCCATATTAATCCTAGTTTCGATGAATTTGATAGTTTTCGTTGACGATCATCTCTTGAAGATTCTAATAACTGATGCACTCTTATAAATCGCTCCACATTGAAGTAGTGTGTCTCTATTACTACGCATTATCCGGTGCTATCCGAATCGGATACCCGATATCCGATCCGAAGAAAAATCGTTTATTTGAATCATCCAAAAATCCGGCCAATCAAAATAACCCTCATCTGAATCATCCGAAGATCCGATGTTTGAAAAAATGGCCTATCCGAATCATCCGATTATCCAGGAAATCGGCGTCGGATCCAATGTCTAGTGCCCTCGTGGGAGACCTCTCCAACAAGCTGATACATTGGCACTTAGTTGGAAATGAAGCATGCTGCTCGTCAAGTTCCCGAAGTTCGAGTGGCAGCAATGTTTCGAAAGGCGAGACAACTTGAAAGCGTATTTGCCCGCACATTAACTGGGGCAGCTATTCGATGAACAAGTCCGTGTTTTATTTCACCGTTCCAGCGCGTCTGGCCTGTGGAATGTAGTGAAGACAATTTGAATGCGTACATTGCCTAGGCAATGACTTACAATACTGCTCGAATGCTCGAATGACGTACTCGAATGATTTTCATTCCAAACCATTCGAATATTCGAAACAATTGCGAAGGCATGACTACAACTTACAGTGACCACGGATGAACAAATCAACGCGTTGTCGGAAAAACGAATTTTCACTGAGATTTTCCGACGGAGAGTTTCTAACAATGTATACATTCCCATGCGTAATAATAACTTAACTAATCACCGTAATGAGTGCAACATTCCTTGAGAATGCCGCAAGCGATTATGCTTTACAAAAGCGAATTAGGAGATACGAGTTAGGATTTGGAATTTCTGGGCATTGGAAAAAGACCACCTGTGCAGTCTCTAGAATATTTTGCATGACAATGAAGCAGTGAATCTGCAGCAATAAGCACAATAGAAATCACTCGTAGCTGAACCAGCCAGGAGCAATGCATGTAATTGAGCAAGCGAACTGTTCAGCCCCCCTTGTAATCACCGTCTTCCGGCCTCCACCATGCTGTGCACGTCAGCGATAATCGTTCGTGCGACTTCGGCAGCAACCTCCTCTTCCCTCAGAGTGCTTTTGTCCAGGTATTTGCGTAACTTCTGGCGAATCCTGGGTTGTTACATTTACCTCCAGTTCCAGATTCACAATGGAACACACAACAAACCTTGACGGTGTGGTCCGCTCCTGCGCTAGCGAGTCGTCGTAAAGGACATGGTACTGACCCATGCAATCGACCTCAGCAAGATTCCTGGGAAAATTCGAGACTAGAACGCGAGGAGAACAAGTGACACTCGAGAAGCTGGTAATAAAGAATCTCAAAATGTGAGAAACCCATACAAGCTGCGATTGGGGCGCTTCAGAAAAGGTGAGAACTGAGAGGATCCTGACGATCTTCGCTTGAAATCGGGTATTTCGAAGTGGTGGTCACAGAACAGTGGTTGCGAGTCTGAGGAAGACGATCCTGCACACTTCGCCTCACGATTAGGACGAGGTAGTTCGATCTGGAAAGCGGTGCGCATTAAAGTTTGAGGAAACAAATCAAGATAGAGCGAACGATCAATCGAGAGAGAGAATGAGAGAGGGAGAAACCCGAGTTTATTTACAACAGGTCTGTACTGGTTCTCTCGAAAGTGTGGAAAACGATAGCACTTATAAGGCTTCGTCGTGGTGTATTACTTTGAGGTTCTTTCATAATAACAGCGGTATGGAACAGCTAACGATCATTAAAAGTGCACTATCCCCTTTTCAAAACGCTTATCGATAAACGAAGGAAGGAATTATGAACGGTAGTCTGAGAGAGCTAACATCAAAAGGACGTAGAAAAAGGATGTACGCGATGTAATGTTATTTTAAAAAGTTAGACAACCCACCGTGTTTCGAACTTCGGTCTCCAGTTCTAGAAGGAAGGTATGATAGCCAGGAGACTGTACGAATCTTTCTAGGTACCTCTAAAATATCACAACCCATTACAATGAGTTCGATTGTGCAAGCAGGCATATTGCCACTGCACTGCGACATTCTATTCCGAGGAACTTTGGGTGTTAATCGTAAAATCGTTAATAGACGCAAAGGAGCTGAGACCTGATTCCTTACTCATCCCATTCCCGTAACATTGCCCCTCCGACTACCACTCATTTCGCCGCCTTAAGGTATTCCTAGCGAAGAAAAAATCACCAAAGTTAAAGATGTTGAAAGAGATTCAAGTCAGCGATTTCTTTGACCAGCAATCTCTCCAGTTCCGGGAGAGGGGAATCGCTGACCTGCCCTTAAGGTGGGAGACTGTTGAGTAAATTCCATTTTGTGCCGAACAAAACATAAATAAATAAAGAAGAAAAATGTCAAACGGCTCAACACTTTCTGTGCAACCTAATTTTTAGTACTAGTCTGAATAAGACAGGGAGAGCACAGTTACTAACCAGGGAACTGTCTCAAGCGTATGTCTGAGCGGCGAAAATGATTTCCATAGTTAGGGTCTCCACCCTTTAAATAGTAGGAAACTAGGTTCCATTTTTGCAAACTCACTGAACCCAAGGAGCAAGGGGCCCTCAAACTTTACTATGGGATCACGGTACAAGTGCTAAACTTCCTAGCCGGCCAAAATTTCAAAGACGGATACCATATTTGTGATCAATGCCCCAGATAACCCCCATTTGGCAAAGTTTGTGTGATTTTTTCTATCTCTTCTCGACCTCGACCAAAGAGCTAGGAGATGTGAAAGAGCAATAGTGCAGCTTCTTATTTGCCCGTGATAATCTTAGGTTAGGAGAGCGTACGCTCATGCCACGGCGAATCATCGTGATCAACTTTTTGAAAGACGTCTCTGCACCCCTATCTTCAATAAAAACCTGCGTGTAATCCCGTGTCCCTTCCCCACTCCTGTGCATGTGATGCTCCGCCTTTCCCCACTGAGCCACCGAGCTGTATGTACCGGTATCTTTCACCGCTTCCATTACCTCCACTATGGCAACGTGTCAGGTACCTGCTGGCGGTACAATCCCATGCTAAACTTTCAGGGGCCCCTAGCTCCTTGGGTTCAAGGACTTTACCAAAATGAAGCTTACCTTTCTACTATTTAGAGGGTGAAGATTCTTGTGGTGATAGGCATTTTCGTCAATCAAGCATACTTCTGAGACAGTTCTTTGGCAAGCTTTTTCTTCTCACTATTCCCAAGAAGATCTAAAAACACCAACAAGAAAGCGAAATGAAAAGCTGGCCTAATGTTTAAAGTTCAATGCTCTGAACCAGGAATATGATTGCATCCAGCCACAAAAATTGGTGAAAAATTGCACGCTACAGCGCAACTGCTGCACGCTATAGTGGATTAACCGTTATCTGCTATCCGATTTCTACGGGTTTCCGCCTATTCGCCTTGCTTTTCGTTATCCGGCGATTTTTGGGCGGTATACAGTGACACTAACAGTAACAGTAAAGGCAGTATAAAGTAACAATTTCCATTTCCAAGCAAAACGAAATATTTGTGAAACAAAAAGCAGCTCGGCGCTCTAAAGGAAAAGGTAAAGTCAACACCTACGTTTTCAATTCTAAGGCAACAGAACTGCTTAGCAGTACAGAACGACGATCGGGCTGGTCGTCCCCCGTCGGAGCAAATTTCGGACTCCATCGCCTGACGAGCAGCAGCTCCAATTTCTATAGGACTAAGCGCCTGCATTGAGAAATACCTGGAAACGTGCTACGAACAATGATACGCATCCAATAGCCAAGTGCATACAGCATACTTGTCATAAATAGACATAGCATCCTCGATCGCTTCTTCATCGGGTAGCGAGTCATAGTTTGCTTCAAGCGTGTTGCAAGCTATGAGGAACTGTATACAGTTTTGATCGTGACGGTCATCAACAAACTGCAATGCTTCACTAGAATGCATCAAAAGATCGGGATCTGCAACAAAACACCGCGAAAATTACCTCTAATAACGCGTTGAGCAAACCCGGCACATAAAGTATGTCGCCCAAGCTGCAGCGACGGGACAACACTTGAAGCTGGTATTTCTTGCCGAAAATACTATTCTCAAAATCTTTGAAAAACCTAAATGTTCAAGTTCTCTTCGCACATAACGGAAAGACATCATCTGGCTAGGCTATGAGATAGAGACTGCTTACCAAAACTCGAATAGACTGTGTACATAGCTCCTTGCTTCATCAAATATATCGGCAGAGGCCTTCTGTTCAGATATACTAACTTCAAATGAGGAAATTACGTTTGGAAAAACACCGATAACTTAAAAGAGACTAACTATATATTTCTTCTGCAACCTTCTTTGGAAGAGAAATGCTAGACGACGAATCCGCATCAATATACTTGTTATAGATATTGTGAGCATCGAGAAGAGCCACTACAAATAGGTCATTACTTCAACGTCTGGCTAAACAACAAACAGATCTATCTTAATCAGGTTGTAAGCTTTCGGCTGACTCTTACCAGAGAAGGGGACTCAACTTTGAGTAGAACCTGAGATGCTGATTACAAAAATTTGAGTTCAGACTGCAGAATTCAAATTGCAGATCTCCTGAACGAGTTATGAGCTGCTAGTGTACACCTTGTCGGCTGCTGCTTGGATATGTGTATGCGTTGAGGTATGGCCTAGGGAAAGGGGTTTCGCTTCACGGGAGATACGGCCTGGATTAGATTTCAGCTGCTGCGTCCTCTTGGCATGCTGTACTATTATCTTTCAATTTACAACACATACTTCAACAAATACGTAACCTACCATACGATTTGCAAGGGTCCGCAGGCGAATAAGTGCTGCAGGTAAACACGCAACATGAAGAAAGTGAAAATTGCTGTCAAATGAATGATCAGCGCACCAGATAACCCCGCCTCCCCAGTTACAAAGTTCGGGCATATCCCTCACTCCTGCGTGAAGCCCATCGATATCGGCTTTCTAAACCTCGGCGGTCATGAAAAATAGCGGCGAAAATGTAAGATGGAACGATTCTGCATCCAAAAATCTTATTCTCTCGAACATATCCAAAACGATACCAATGACAAAATGAATGCAGCACGCGCATTGTCTTACATGTTTCTGCACATATTAACTCCCACTGACCCAACCGAGTTTTTCTGCGCTTGTTTGAAAATTAGCAGAAGACTGGATCCAAGACTTATTTGTCATTTCCAATAACGAACTGATGATGTCAAGCTTGTCCATTTACTAGGGAAGGGTTTCGACCTCCCATGGAACTTCAAGTTGAGACCAGGGTCATTAGAAATAGCTTGGAATGCTGATTACGAATATCGATGTCAATATGAAATTCCTGAAAATTAACGCCTGCCGAAATCGGGTGGCATCACCACAGGCTGGCCGCGCGGCACAGCTGGCGCGAGAGTGGTGAGTCATCGGAGCTCCGCAAAAAGGGCTCGCCAGCTGCAGCGGTGGAGCAGGGGCATGCTCCTCCTCCTGGGGTGCGATATCGTTGGTCCGGTTCCAATTGCTGCAGGTTCTTTGCAAATCATAATTTATCTGGGAAATGACCTTTCATTTTGAATTATGACACGTGTTTGATTAAATAATCGGGAAAACTACCATACACGTTTGTAAGAATGCTTGAAAACAAAAACTGCTACGGTGACATTTTTATTTACTATTTTGCACAAAGAGTCCAATTCATATATTGAAAACTACAGGTGTTTATAAAAACCTTGGCATTCATGGAAAAAAGCAAAAAATGTGGAAGCAAAAAGCTAAGTAGAGTGTATAATGAGGAAATACAAAATGTCGTTGATCTGCTGCTTTTTATTGATTCACTGTGTCCTTTTCACCAGCAAAGATGGTGTCCATTCCTCTCGCTGAATTTTGAGTGCCGGACGACAACGATGCACCAACTCGTGAGGAAAGAAGATCGCTAGAAGGTTCGCAGCTATTCTACGTGACGGTGCTGCAGCTTCAGTTGATGTGGAAACGGATGAAAATTTGGGATCAGATGCATCTACTGATGACGAGTCCGATTGGGACCATTGCGATGACGAGGGCAAAGAAAACTCGAGCACCACCCATCCACAGCCGTAACTGTCGATCAGGTATGCTCGTCTGTGTCTTATCATTTTCAGTTCACACGTTGTTTTTTTGCTTTCTTCCATGAATGCCAAGGTTGTTAGAAACACCTCCAGTTGTTGGATATAAGATTTGTACTCAATTTGTGCCAAATAGTAAATGAAAATGTCACTCCAGCAATTTTGTGCCTTTAAGCATTTTTTACGAACGTGTACGATGGTTTCCCGGCTATTCAATCAAGCACGTGCCATAATTCAGAATAAAATGTCATTTTGAAGATAAACTATGATTTGCAAAAACGCCGTCAGCAATGGGAACCAAACCAACGACGTCGCACCTGACGAGCAGAAACACTAGCCCTGCTCCACCGTTGCAGCTGGCGGGCCTTTCTTACCAGGAAACTATCTCAACGGTAGGTCGGAACGGCCCAACTGTTGTATATGGGCAGAATCGCCTCTCTCCGAGAAACAACAAAATGCAAGTATCTCGACCCCAATACAACTCTGCGCAGAGTTAGGAACGACGGAAATTGGGCCGTTAGCGGCATTAGCCCTATGCCTGCAGGCGAAGGGCGGACTCAAGTTGGCTGGAAACAGCGATGACGAGCGAGCGATGGCGGCGCAGTAGGTAGAGGGGCGGCGTAATTCCCATAATCGCTGTTTCCAGCCAACTTGAGCTCGCCCTCCTCGTGCAGGCATAGGACTAACGCCGCCAACGGTCCAACTTCTGTTGTCCCTAACTCTGCGCAGTGTTGTATTGGGTTTGAGATACTTGCATTTTGTTGTTTCCCAGAGAGAGGCAATTCTGCCCATATACAACACTTGGGCCGTTCCGACCTACCGTTGAGATAGTTTCGTGGTTAGACCTATGGTATACTCCCGTCCGCTGCAGCGACGCGGGAGTGCAAGCGACGTGGCTCGCAATGCGTGTCGGGCGCCGTCGCCATCACTTACAAGGGAGGTCAATGAACATCCCGTGGCAATTTTAAAAGTGACCTATTGAGGGTTGTAGGGAATTGTATGAGAAGCACCGTAGTGGTTTTCAAATTTCCTGCGGACATCTGGGTAGGTCAAAAATTGCAAAAAACCATTTTCCTTCAGTGCGGGTCGATAAAGCAATAGTGACGCCTGGAACTGCCATGTCGTGGTTAGAATGTAACCCGCAAAAGGTTTGGGGCTGGAACAATAGCGTAATTACAGCGATTTCACAATTTGCTTGTAAGCGGTACAATGACCGAAGTGGAACGCTGAGGTGCTTCGCTCACCACCAACGACGCAGCGACCGGATGGCCGAGTGGCTATGGGGGGCGGGCTTGCGGGAAAAGTGACGGGGGTTCGGATCCGGAGGTGCTGCTCCTGCATTGATGGTCTTGCTCCATCCATTTTTGTCGAGATAAAGTGTATCTTGAAAACGGTAGTGTACCATACTGACATTATAATTTTATTTTAACCTGGATGATACTATATAAACACAAAAATAAACAGCAAAGCAACGGCGTTCATAGTACATAAATTGATTGGCCATTGAGGAGCAGGCGACTTTTCTTTGTCTACAAAATAGATAACTTCAGAACTCCAAATATCGAGGAAAAATTATTATTTTATTTATTATTTACTATTTATATTTTTATTTTTACCGATTAATTGACTATATTTATGCTTGATTTTTTCGATCCCTCTTCGACCTCTGGAGAGAAAGTGTAACAGTACCAATTTGTCTTCTTCATACTCACCCAACCATATTGCAAGTGGTCTCACGGCCATCACATACAGCATCCTCCTCACGGTTACAAGGAGACGTAATACCACCCGCATCATTGTCATCGTCCGGCTAACAGGGTACAGCCTGCGGTTCGTTCAGTCTAGCTAACATCACGAACGAGAGAACAGGCGACTTTTCTTCGCAGTTCCCCGGTAGCATTCAAGGGCCTGTCCCAACTACAAAATAGATAATATTCTTTATCTTGACCGTCTTCTTTAGGCATTGACAGCGGGCCTGTTAGCACTACTCATGACTCCAAAAGTCGAAGAGAGATTGAAAAAATGGATAAAAAAGATTTATCTTTATTTTCATTATTTATTTATTATTTTATTTATTATATATTAGTTATTAATTAATAATTTATATTTATATTTATATTTACATTTAATTAATCAGGGGCGCGTGTAGCGCAGTCGGAGGAGGCGCCGACGGTCGCGTGCACCCGATACCAGGTTCCTGGTTCGGACTTCCCGCCCAGGCCAACCAAGCCTTCCATCCCTCCGGGGTCGGTGAATTGGTACCAGACTTGTCTGGGAAGGATAGAGCACTGACTTGTTCATCGGCTGGCCACCGCAAGTCATTGTATGGCCAAATACGCATTCATGTCGCCTCCACGACATCCCGTAGAAGTAGAATGCGCTGGCGCATCCCAAAAGGGATTGAGTAACGCCGTCCTTTATCCTTTTTTATTTAATTAATCAATGGATATATTTATATTTGATCGATTGTTGTGATAGTCCTTCGACACTCTATACGACACCCCCTCCCTGAATATCAATTGTATAAAACAATGTGTTCTCCGTGCCGAGTTATTGGTTGTCTTGCTAACTGCCTTCCTCCCGACTACTCTGCCCCTATTCGTAGGAAGACCGCCATAGCAGATGCGTTTCGGGGCATACTTCAAAATGCTATGTATGGGTTGATATTGATTGTGCTGATGAGGATGAAACACTCCAGGTAGTTTTTTGTTTGATGTTTATTGCATTGACGTTCTCTCGTTCGTGATGTTAGCTTAACTTGAACGAAGCGCAGGATGTAACCTGTAGCCGGACGATGACAATGATGTGGGTGGTATTACGCCTCCTTGTAACAGTGAGGAGGATGCTGTATGTGACGGCCGTGAGACCACCTACAATATGGTTGGTTGAGGATGAAGAAGACAGATTGGTACTGTTATACTTTCTCTCCAAAGGTCGAAGAGGGGTCGAAAAAATCAAACATAAATAAAGTTAATTAATTAATTAAAATAAAAATATAATAAAGTAATAATAAGTAATATAAGGTCTACATTTTTCACAGGCCGAGGTGGAACCGAATTTCAAGTTTTCGAAAAAAAACCTTTTACCAAAATCGCTAAGGCAATACAAAAGACTTATTGACAGGTATCTAAAGGATGTTCCTTAATAGTTAACTTTTGCCGCTGTCTGTCGCTTGTACCTAACAGTATATTTTTGTTTGCTCTGTTCTGGCTCTTAATGTGCATGTTCTGTTTGTTCTATTTTTTGCGTGGATATCCACGTATAAATAAATAAAATAAATAAAATAATAAATAATAGAAATAATAAATAAAAATAAAATAATAATTTTTCCTCGATATTTGGAGTTCTGAAGTTATCTATTTTGTAGACAAAGAAAAGTCGCCTGCTCGTCCTCAATGGCCAATCGAATTATCTACTATGAACGCTGTTGCTTTGGGTGTTTATTTTTGTGTTTATATAGTATCATCCAGGTTAAAATAAAATTATAATGTCAGTATGGTACACTACCGTTTTCAAGATACACTTTATCTCGACAAAAATGGATGGAGCAAGACCATCAATGCAGGAGCAGCACCTCCGGATCCGAACCCCCGTCACTTTTCCCGCAAGCCCGCCCCCCATAGCCACTCGGCCATCCGGTCGCTGCGCTGTTGGTGGTGAGCGACGCACCTCAACGTTCCACTTCGGTCACTGTACCGCTAACCAGCAAATTGTGAAATCGCTGTAATTCCGCAACTGTTCCAGTCCCAAACCTTTTGCAGGTTACATTCTAACCTCGACGTGGCAGTTCCAGGCGTCAGTATTGCTTTATCGGCACGCACTGAAGTAAAATGGTTTTTTGCAATTTTTGACCTACCCAGATGTCAGCAGGAAATTTGAAAACCACTGCGGTGCTTCTCATACAATCCCCTACAACCCTCAATAGATCACTTTTAAAATTACCACGGGACGTTCATTGACCTCCCTTGTTAGGCTCACATAGTTCACGCAGTTCTGCAGACGGAGATTTTTGCAGAATTTTAGCGAATCAGCTGATTCAGTGCATTTTTTTCTTGGATTCCTTGTTTTTCTCGACCGTTTCGTTCGTGATTTCGTCTTTTTTCCGTTTTATCGCCTTTTGATCCGTATGCCGTTGTAGGATTGTTGCTTTCAAAGGTATTTCGTCGATGTCGCGTTTTGCTATGGGGTTTCCGCCATGGATGGCCGTTGTTCCTTGACGGTTGGCTGCCGTTTGAATCGGTCATTGGTGCGAAAATTTCGCGTTGACGCTGGAGCACGGAAACTGATGCTCTTGACAATGCGATCTGATTCTTCGACGGTTATAGGGTAAGCGACGACCATGACTGATGTTTTCGTCTTTCGTCGATCCATCAGGCCATCCCGACTATGGATTCCCCTTTCATTGCTCCCTACTTCTCTTCTCGCCCGTCCTAGAGTCCGGACAGCGGAACACTCGACACCTCTACTGCGACCGGTGCTGGGTTGGTTGACGAATGCGTTTCATTAACACATTTTTCAAAGGGTGGAAGGAATCACTTACAACCATTTTTTATTTCGCAAAGCAGGTACAGAAAGCATGTGCTAGTTCCAGATAGAGAGAGCTGTGGAAGGCGATTTTTGATGAGATAAAATGGCGATGATTTGAAAAATCTCGTCCAATAATGGTATTAAGTGTAACTGGACAGCCAATTAATCAAGAGAACTTAAAAAGAGCAATGTCTATTGGAGATGCTGGTTTCTCAACAACATCGAATAAATGGAATTTCAACATCTTCCTGACTCGTGTGGGAAATATCGCTTAGGGGCAATGCACATGATAGCAACAGGAGTTGCCTTTAAAAGATTGGACCGATGTTCCCTTGCTGCGTTAGACTGGGTTCGCGGCAGGGTTCTGCTCTTCGAGCGCAGAACCAGGCTAGGGAAGGGACTCCAGGGTGTGTGCTATCCAAACTGCTGGTGTGGAAGCTCCTTTCGGGGGGAGCTCGCGACAGGTTTCTGCTCGAAGAGCGGCGAAGCGCATACAGCTGGAAAAATGCGCAAAAATGCCCCAAAATTGCGTACGCGTCGAAGCCCTCGAACTCCAAGCAGTAAGCTGAAATGCAAGTATTCCACAACGCAGTGAACCGAACCCCCGACCTCCCTCGCATGAATCGACGCCACTTCATCCAAGCACCACGACCCGCTTGCCCGTTGTGCCATCGCGGGCGCACAAGACATTGATTGAATGTCAACGTGGACGCCGACGAGCGATCTCTGAGCTAGGAGGGCGCAGATAGCAAGAGATTACGTGCTCCAGCGCCAACGCGCGCTTTACTTTCGCGCCAATGGCCGATTCAAACGCCAGCCAACCGTTAAGGTTCAACTTCCACCTCCGCCATGCTTGTGCCCACTCATGCATTTATTTCGTTGCTGATTCCAACCGCAGGAACGGAAACCGACGTTTCTGTGCTCGACACGACACGAGAGGTTCGTGTATGCGCTGATTCGCTTTGGCCTAGGTACCTATAACTTATATACCTGTATTTTAGAAACGGTGCGATGAGATTGGCGGCCATCATCATGCTCGAAAACATCCAGCTCCGCGGTTAACGCGCATAAGTCGGAAAAATCAGAGATTTCAATCTAACCCAACGGCTTTCTTTAGGGCCATATTTGTGACACATACGAATCTCAAAAGAACTCATGCCGAGTGCAGAAGTGGACTGATAATAGTTGTCTGGATAAATCTGTGCCTCATTTGAATTGTTCCTTGTTACGATAGAGGTGATAAGGCAGGAAGAAGGAGAAAGGGAAAAGGCACTGTAGAAAACTCTTTGGCCGCAGATAACGTGATAGAGATGTGTGGATGTTGTGGTGTCGGTTTATTACGAAGGATCAGAATTGGTAGATATTTAAAGTAATTGCAAACGTTCGATCATAGATGGGTGCACCCTGCCTACGACTTGTGGCTCCTTTTCATAGAGTAGTATGGACGTTCACTTCTCATACGTCTT
Source organism: Heligmosomoides polygyrus bakeri (assembly GCA_947359475.1). Taxonomy (NCBI): domain Eukaryota; kingdom Metazoa; phylum Nematoda; class Chromadorea; order Rhabditida; family Heligmosomidae; genus Heligmosomoides; species Heligmosomoides polygyrus. The sequence continues at coordinate 59,953,880 of OX375867.1, read as the reverse complement.
TATTGTTGGAACCAAATTAAACGCAGTACTCTTGGTTCACGTTGGAAGACATGTAACACTAAGCAGATGTTTTCGTTTTTGATTAAAGTTACGTTGAGTGAGTCAAACCCGGCCTGGGAAGACCTTTTTAGAAGCCAGCGTAAGAATTTTATGTGCACATGCACGTCGTAGAGATTTAAACCAAAGCATTTTTTTGCGTTTTGCCTCTACAAAAATATGGGTAATGGTAAAGAAAGACAAAGCTATTCGACTAAATGTTATCCCAGAACTTTGGCTAGTTGGCGAAGCAAGGTATTTCCATTTCAGCTGCTAAATTTCCATGCCACACGACACACGCCATCAAACCAATCTCGTCGACTTTACAAATCACATATGTCGCTAGAACAGCTTGCAATTATCTATTTATTATTCAGCCACTCAATCAGATGTCAGATTCTATTCGTGTAGTACACATGTGTGGCCCTAAAAAGGGCCGTTGTGTTAGGTGAGAAAGCACGAGAGTGCAGTTTTTCCTTGTCACCGGCGATCTTCTTGGCATCGAATACCGTTATTGAACAGTGAGGCCCTCCTTCTCCTTCTCCATCACCTTAATTTTAGTACGCTTAGAGAGCATGTCTCTGCAATGGTAAACGTTTCTTCTTGTTTGAAAAGAAATCCCAAAGAGAGCGCGGACACGAAAAAAACCAGCTCAAAAACATTATTTTAAAGAACTTGGAGCTCAAATGGCAGATTTCTGTGCTCAACGCGTCACGATAATCCTCCAATGTCCTCTCAAGCACAAAACTATGCGTCTCCATGCCTATGTGGAACATGAGAATCAAGAGAAATGGTGCAGTCAGCGAAGACGCGGAAAAACCCCGCTAGAAAAACAAGACTTCGAAAAAATCGGCCTTCAATTGGCACACTTCTGTGCCGGACATATGAAGAGAACCTCCCTGTGACTTGTCCGGCACAGAAATGTAGACTTCGGTGTCGGCGAGGAAGTTCACAGGAGAAAAGACCCCGTAATGAGCCTAGCCACGACCCAAACCCTAGGAGGAGAACAGCAGAGACACATGACCACCTAAACATCACCAGAAGTGTGTTGAAATCATTGTGGTACGGTCGCGAACCAAGGAAGTGTGGAAATAAGTGGGCGGAAGTGTACAAAATAGGGCACGGCAAGCACTCCCCTCCGCGACCATCGCTGCCCGTCGCACGGGAGTATGTTCCGCTCCCTCCGCTCGGAGGTATAAGGGGTCGTTTACTGTGCGCGACGCGCGACGCGATGCCATGTGTAGTGGCCAAATTGATCGAACGAGGCGGTTGATCAATTCGGCCAATACACATGGCATCGCGTTGCGCGTCGCGTGCACACTAAACGACCCCTAACACCCCTCTGCGACGCGTCGCGGGAGCGATGGCGCGTCAAGTGACAAACGCGCCTCACTGCGCCGTCCGCCATTGCAGCGAAGGCGCGTCATTAAGCGTTGGCCCGCGCCCGTCGCTGCAGCGACGCGGGAGTATACCAAAGGCCTAAAGGCCCATGCACACTTCTGCGACAGCGCGGCGTGGCCATGATGAAGCATAGGGCCGCGACGACCGCGGCGCGACACTGCGACACGTACCGCAGGGAGGGGGCATGCACACTCTGCGGCTGTCGCGGCGGCTATCGCAGGCGACTCCGCGTTGAGTGCCGCTGGCTGGAATGGTTCAAATCATTCCTGGCGGCGCGACATGCACGGGGACGTCGGTCCCGCTGCCTATAACGATGCTCTAACGCGACCGCGCCGCGACCGCCGGATTTCGCGGAGGTAGCCGTCGCCCCACTTGTCGCGCCGCGGTGTCGCAGAAGTGTGCATGGGCCTTTACGGAGCTCCAATGACTCACCCCTCTCGCGCCAGCTGTGTCGCACGGCCAGCCTGTGGTGAGGTCACCCGATTTCGGCAGGCCATAACACGCTGAGGAATTTCATATTGCAATTTTCACACCCATATTCGTAATCAACATTCCGAGCCCTTTCTAGTGATCCTGGTCTCAACTTGAAGTTCCACAGGAGGTCGAAACTCTTCCCTTGTTAGAGGAATTTATTAGCATGTCAATGTTCTCGTTTAGATAAGTAACCGCTCACAGAATAGGGTAGATTACTGCTTTTCATTGCAGTTGGCTTCCAAAACATCTTACCTAACCAGAAGGTCAACGAAGTGACCGTAGCGGTTCTCAAGGCGACCTGTAGGGTGTTGTCTGGGAAGCACCGTGGTGGTTTGCCGATAACACTAAACTGACGCCTGGAATACCCTCGTCGTGCTCAGAATTAATGCAGAAGGTTTGGAGCTTCAATCATTGCTAGCGTGTGGGATTTGACAAATTCCGAATAGAAAAGAGAAGCTAAATTCGGGGAGGCATCCACCAGGAAGTAAATGCCTATCGGATGACCAAGTGGATATCGCCGCGGACTTGCAGGAAAGTGACTAAGGGATTCCGAGGGTGCGCTATATGCCTTTCTAATTGCCGTTTATGCATTTTCCAATACAGAGTCCGTTTTGGCCTTGGCAGTGTAGTGCTCGCTTTTCAACCTCGTTTTTAACCTTTTGCAGGATGTGGACCAGGCCTGTCTTCGTCGAGTTGTACCTTCTTCTATTAAGAATTTGTCACATCCAACGTTCTAGCAACGGTTGAAGCTCCAAACTTTCTGCAGGTTTATTTCTGAGCAAGGCAAGGGTATTCCAGTATTCAAGCTTGCCTTATCAGCCGGCACTGAAGCGCTACAATTTTTCCCATTTTTGGCCCGTCCAGAGATCTGCGAGAAATTTGGAAACCACTAGGGGTGCTAGGGGTGCTTCCCAGACAGCGCCCTACAATCGTGTATAGGTCGCTTTCCACGGTCACTTCCTTGACCTTCTTCTAACTAAGACGCACGATTATTATGTTTGTCTTGAAAACATAACAGGTATACAACTGGACCAGACAAACTCCGGCACCAACTCGCCGACCTAACCAGGGAAGGGTTTCGACCTCCCACAGAACTGCAAGTGGAGACCAGGATCGTTAGAAAGAACTCGGAATGCAGATTACTAGTATGGGTGTTAAAACTGCAAACTGAAACTCCTGAGCGAGTTGTGACCTGTCAAAGTTCAGGGGTTGACTGTACACTGACCGCGCGGAAGAGCTGGCACGAGGACACCGTAAGATTGCTCCGCCAGCTGCTTGGGGCGCAGGAATAGTGCTCCGGCTCGTCAGGCGTAAGGTTGTTGGTTCGGTTCCCATGGCTGTCGTTTTTTTTTCGCACATCATGAATTGTCTTCGAAATGACACTTTATTCTGATTTTACTTTACTTTGCTTTCACTGATTTTTATTTATTATTTTGCACAAATGGAGTAAAAAATCTTATATTGGACAACTATTATAAATATGTTTCCAGCAACTTTAGCATTCAGGAAACAAAGCAAAAATGAGTGAAGCAAACATGTTCTTCATATACTGCACATCACATCATCAATGTAACCTGCCTCGTAACACGAGCATTTCAAAAAGTTTGAAAACCTAAGACACAAACATTACGGTAAATCCGACAGAGCCTTCCTTCAGTTGGTTGCCTGGCACTGTTGTACTATCACAAGAGGTCGAGGAATGGTCGAAAATATGTACTAACCCAAACTTCGCCCAAGGGTGTTACTTAAACTGCTGACGACGAATCTAACATCCGTTTTTAAAATTTCGATCAATTACGGTAGGATACAATAGCAGCGGTCTTACTCACCCATACCGCATCTTAACGTACTCCATCGTAATACCAAAAACGGATGTCAGATTCGTGATCAGTACCCTAAATAACCCGCTTGGGCGCATTTCGGGTGAAAAAATTTGCGACCGCTCCACGACCTCTGCAGAAGTTCTGAAAGTGCAACACAATAGTACCAGTTGTTCCTGTGGGTCACGCTTCAACCACCAGGTTTGGAGCATCAAAGAGAACCCGCTGCGGAAATGTTTCTTGTTTTTCTCGAAGGACCAAGTGTAGTGAAATAATTCAGAATAAAGTGTCATTTTGAAGGTAATTCATGATGTGTAAAAGAAGCATCAGCCATGGGAACAGAACTAACGACCTTAAGGCCCCCACAGACTTCTGCGGCGCCGCCGAGCGACATCGCTGAGCGGCGCCGGCGAGCGGCGTGGGCGAACGGCGAAACCGCTGAGCGACGCCGCCGAGCGGCGCCGCTCAGCGGCTTGACTCATCATCAGTAGGAGCGGTGACGGCGAGGTACTGTACTGTTTCTAGTCGGGACCGACTGGTGCTTAACAATAACGCGCCCCGATGACGATCGCGCGCCCGCATCGACCGTCTCCGCTCTGGATCCCGCCGCGAAAGGGCAGAGCGCAGAGCGCAGACAGATAGACGCTGGAGCGGCGCCGCCGGGTGGAATGATTCAAGTCATTTCCGCCAGCGACGCCGCCGGTGCCGCCGGCCCTGGCGGCGAGCTCTGCGTCTCTGCCCTATGGTTAAGCATAGGGCCGCGGCGGCGCCGCAGAAGTCTGTGGGGGCCTTTACGCCTGACGAGCCGGAACACTATACCTGCGCCCCAAGCAGCTGGCGAAGGAATCTTACGGAGCCCCATCCCTCACTGCTCTCTCTCTGAACTTCGACAGGTCACAACCCGCTCAGGAGTTTCATTTTGCAATTTTGACACCCATATTTGTAATCAGCATTCCGGGCACTTTCTAATGACCTTGGTCTCCACTTGAAGTTCCGTGGGAGATCGAAACCTTTCTCTAGTAAGAGGGATTTAAGGCCTGGATGATCATAATTACCAGCTAAATAAGTAAAAATAGCAACAATACAATGACAAAGAAAATGATGTGGCAACCTACTCGACACCCCATGGCAACCCAGTCTGCGACAGCATAACTTTCAGAGCTTTGCTCCAGAAATTTTTATACAATGGCATCCCAACTAGAACACTTTTCCTGAACTGATCTTCTGGTAAGGCACTTACGTGAGTTCTCAGCTTGCTCCGAAGACTTTGCACATTTTTGGCCAAATGAAGCTTTAAACCCTTCGACATGTATCCAGAATTTGATTAGGTTCAGCTTATCTGAAAGAATTTCATCAATAGCTATAGATAGAAGAGGAAGGCGGCCGAGATGTGTTTCTGATGTTCTAGTTAAAACACACATTGAAGAAACTGAGCGGTAGCACCGTGAAATGACAACATCAACCCTTTCTGAACGATACACACGTAAGGCTACTGTAGTGCTGAAGCTCCGTCCAAAAACAAGAGATAATGGAAGCAGGAGAAACCAGAACCAAATCCATACCATGGCTCGAGAATCTAGTCGTTACCCACTGTGGAACAAACAATCGCGACAAAATGTAGTTATTAACAAGGGAACTGTCTGAACGGTACGCCGGAACGGCAAGAACGAGTAGGGGGGAATCCCGTCCTCCAAATAGTAACAGAACATGTTTTGTTTTTGCCGAATCTTTGAGGCAAACGAGTACGAGAGTGTAATGGTTAAGGGTCCGCAGAGCGAGCTCTTCACGGCAGCGTAAGATTCTGGCATCGTGGACTGGGTGGCGCAGTGGTAGAGGGCAGGTTCGTGAGATCTAGGGTTCGGTCTCGATGCTACGCCGCGTTTTTGCACTTTAACCATAGTATCGGATTTCCATAGAGATTTCCATATCTGAACTTGTTTTTGGAGTTTGCTACGGTAAAATGTTTTTATTACTTATTATTTGTCGGCATCTCGTGAATTCACCAGCAATGTCCGAAATATGCCAAATGTGATTTTGTTTGAAACTTTTACTCCAACAAATTGTTCTCATTGTCAGTGTATTAAATTTTGACGCAGGAACAACATGAAACTGCCGCAGAGAGCTAGAAAAATGCTTCAAATGCAATTTATTAGTGTCGGTGAGGTGAGTGCCACCAGGGTACTCACATTGTAGGAGTGGACCACATGGTCTTCAAGTTGACCTACCACCTCGATCAATATTCTCGCTTCTGTTATGCTCACAAAGTCGCGCGGTTATAACAAGCTGCTGCCGCCAACACTGACTCTACAATGTCTGCTCACCCTCGAGTGGTCATTCACCTATTGACACTGAAGTGCGGATCTCCACTGGATGCTGTCCCTTCAAGAGAAGAAAATGAAGCTGGCGGAAAGGATAGCAAGTATCCTACAGGATTTCGAACTGCGACAGCTGGAAATCGACGAAGTGGAGAAGTTGGAGGTAGTGGAAGAAGAGGACCAAGAGTTTCAACCAGAAGAGGATTGTGCCGGAGTCACGACGCCACTAACCAGTGAAGGCACTATCACGTTTTCGGGAGGACAGATCGTTTCGGAGGAAAAGGTTTGGCTATACTAGAATTGTTATACTATACAAGTTTGAGAACTGGGAAAGTGGACTGTATCGCGATTCCAGGGTTGGGCTGCAGCGGAGTACCACTGGGCAGGAACTGTGAAGCAATCTCGCACCAGAGAAAGTACTAGCCACTGCTTTAGATTTGACATATTTCGGACATTGCTGGTGAATTAGGAGATGTTGACAAATAATAAGTAATAAAAACATCTTATAGTAGCAAACTCCAAAAACAAGTTCAGATACGGAAATCTCTATGGAAATCCGATACTATGGTAAGAGTGCAAAAATGCGACGTAGCATGGGAGCCGAACCCTAGCCCTCACGAACACGAGGCGTGCCCTCTACCACTGCGCCACCCAGTCCACGGCGCCTGGATCTTGCGCTGCCGTGAAGAGCTCGCTCTGCGAACCCTTAACCGTTACACACTCGTACTCGTTTGCCTCAAGGCCTCAAGGATTCGGCAAAAACAAAACATGTTCTGTTACTATGTGGAGGACGGGGATCCTCCCTATAGTACTCGTTCTTGCCGTTCCAGCGTACCGTTCAGACAGTTCGGATGCGCACGAATGCGCACGATTTTGGGGACGGGGTCTCCAGCACTGGGGACGAGCAGTCGCGGCGATGCTCACGTGACTCCAGCTCGTTTGCTGATTGAATCAAGAGGATCGAGGCTTGTCTCACGCATGAGAGGGATGATTTCAAGGTAAAAGGTGCACCAGGGTTTTCGGGAGCGCTGATTACGATTCCAGTGTTGTTTTCATCGCAGTTTTTGTAGATTGATGACTTTATGCGATTTGTCGGATAGGTTTCAAGACAATGCTAGTAGGTTTACGTTTATGTTGGTATTTGTAGAGGGACGCGTAATTTCCTTGCCTACCATTGCCAGCTGGTTCAAACACTTGGAGCTGGGGATGTTTCTGAGCGTTATAAAGCTCAATCACTAATTTCACCCGAAAGCGTTTGGCTAGAATAGGCTAGAATAGAACATGGAGCTTACTAACACGTAAGAAGTTTGAATGAAAGTTTTGAAAGGTGCTGATTAGAAGAGCTTCCTCGGTCTTCTCTCGACTGTAAAGGGGAAAGAAGGCTACGAACACGCGTACAATGAAACACTTATACTGCAGAGGGGTAGAGATGCTAGGTGTTGGATAAAAGAACTTTTTAAAAAAACGCGATACCTATTTATTTGACGCTTATTCGGTATTGACTCGTGCAATAACAAAACAGCTTGTCCGCTAATGTTCTACCTCACACGAATAATTGCAGCGACCTTGCGAAAGCGAATTTCCTTCACAGATGGGAATGGAAAACATTACTCCTAAAAGTATTCAGCAGCTAATAAATTGTTACAATGGAAGTTTCGTAACAACAGCTTCTTCCTTCGAATATCTTTCAACCTACTGACGACATTTCAGGACTTCTCGTCACCTGCAATTATATGCCAATGGAGAATTTTAAAGAAAGCAGACTGAACACATGGGATTCCACAATTCTAAGGCGCTATCGGTACTATTAGAAAGGAGTCAAAACCGGGAACCTATGTTCTGTTCAATAGCTATACAGCATGCAACAGTGTCTGCGTGCCAGAAGTGTTCTCCAGCACACAAAGTCAAAAGAACTGTGCTGAACCAAGAGCACTTGCTAGAATCATTTAAACGAGGTTATCAGATCTAGTTTTCATTGGAAGAATGCCACAAACACTAAAATGCTGGTGTATTTCTTTAAAACACAATGGAACCGTGACGTTCAAACTGCTTTGTTTGCTGTGGGTGATGTATAAGGTTCATAATCGAATATGGCATTGTTTTAATACCAGGTTTTTTTCAGAAAACGGTTGAGTTCCTCAATTTTCAGTCATTTGTTATCATTCATTCGCCGTTTTGAGAGAGCACACATGTGAAAGAGGGGCCTGTCGACTGGAGTGGCATGGTTATATACGTTGGCGGTGAAAGAGTGTGGAATTCGGCTACATTGCACCATGGCATTACACGGCCTGTCGTAAATTTGGGTGTGTGGTGCAGTGTGTGGTGCACCACACATCGTCGTCTCATTTTCCCTCACGCCTCATCACTCATTTGTTCATTTGGTTACGAAATGAGCTTAAATGGATGGAAACGGCGCTACACACATTACTTGTGCTAGGAATTCGACTTCCTAAGAGGGTGCTAGTGTCGAATTGAACCTAGGGGAATGAGATGAAGCCACACAAACCAACTTGTGTTAGAAATTCGACTTCCTAAGAGAGTGAGTGCACGAGAACCGATGATTGCAAGATGTTATAACATATGCCGCTCTTGGGGAGGTCGCTCGCACGCTGCTAAAAAAGAAGGATGGAGAGGCCATTGTGAGAATGACTACTGCTATGGAGAGCCTTATAAGATCAGAAGGTGCAGCTGTACCCTCGTCTAGGCCACTAGCAATTCGCGGTGAAATTCTGCTTTCTGGCCTAGCTGTGAAGAAGAGGCCTATCCAGCCTCCATTCAAAAAGGTAATACTTACAGTTCACGACACCACACTCATTTGCTTTAACTGTTTATGAACAGAGACCTGCGCTACAATACGAGAAGAGGTCGAAAAGAAGATATGTGGATGACGAGGAAGTTTTGGAGCAAGCCGAGAGAATTCTTTCGACTGACCACAACCTTCTGCAAACCTGTTTCATTTGTGGCATGCGCGCACCTAATGACAGGGGTGTAACTGACGAAATTGAATGGGTGAGCTGTTCCAACCGCACGTTGTGCAATGCTTGGGCCCATCTAGCCATCCTTTCCTATAATGTGTGTTAGAGGTTGAACTACCACGTCACCACCACGAGTATGTAGAGAACATTTCGAGTCATTTCCAAATCAAACTCCAGCCGAACAAGTTCTATTGTTCCACACTAGCACCCTCTTAGGAAGTCGAATTTCTAACACAAGTAATGTTTGTGTGGCTCCATCTCATTCCCCTAGGTTCAATTAGGGGGGGGGGGGGCAGTCGTTCGGTACACCACGGTGCTCGCCGCCCACTTTCCGCCCTGCCCGCCCCGCCCTATTTGGACAAGTTTGCTGCGCGCAAGACCGTCGATAATTGGCGTGACGTCGTCCAAAAACCTAACAACTGATAGGAGACGATTGGTAAACGCATCTCGGGGATCTCTGAAGTCATTTTCCAGTCGGTTCGGCTATGGAGACAGTTGAGGAAAAGAGAACGTCGCTCTTCTCTCTAGATTCTTTCAATTTTCGCCAAAATTCTTTAAATTTTCGCCTCAAATGCGATGCCTCCATGTGAAGGCAGGGACCCGGACATCTTTGTCCTCGACGCGCCCTTCGCCCCGCCCCTTTCTGAGGGCGGTGTATCCAACGACTCTCCGCCGGTTCAATTCCACACTAGCACCCTCTTAGGAAGTCGAATTTCTAACACAAGTAATGTGTGTAGCGCCGTTTCCATTCATTTAAGCTCATTTCGTAACCAAATGAACAAATGAGTGATGAGGCGTGAGGGAAAATGAGACGACGGTGTGTGGTGCACCACACACCCAAATTTACGACAGGCCGTGTAATGCCATGGTGCCATGTAGCGGAATTCAAGAGTGTGTCAGACAGCGAGGAGAGCATGGTGGCGCGGAGGGCGCGAGACAACGCGACAACTTGTCCTAAATGGCGGCCAAAGCCGTTGTTCCCGCCCCCAAAATCGTGCGCATTTGCATCCACCCGCTCATGAACACATTCCCACTCTCAATAGTAAGATCTTCCGTATAATGAAGAGTGCATGAAGCACCTCACAGATCACAAAAACGTTAAGTCAAATAGGCAAATTAGCTCAAGGAGGGTGGGGTCACCCTGTACGACAGCACTATGAGCGTTTCGTGTTCTGCGGTTGAGCTAGGCAATCTCTGATGCAGTACGACATACATATGCCTTCATGCCAGGGCGGATAACCACAGAGTACATGGTGACCCACCCCTCTCCCGAGTTAATTTGCGCCTATAGCCATGTTACCCAAAATCATGGCAGATTCCTAACACAAAAAGAACCTTGCGGAATACCTGAAAACGCCCAAGACTCAAAGTGTGCCATCTAACAGACTCATCTTGTAGACCGGTCCAGCCGCTATAAATTCCTTGAACGAGGTCTATTTGAAAATCTACAAAACACCCTTCGCACCAGTGCGCTTGCAAGCATGTTAAGCTAATGCCCGGTGATACGTCACAGTTGGCCATCAGAACAAGATAAAGAAACTTCGGCTAAGGAAGCTAAGGCATTCGAGATTCGTTCGATTAGTCCTAACATGTACCTCGCACCCCTGCGCGGATCCTTCAAAATATCGTGGTAGTACGATGCTCGAGGCGCGGGAATTCGGCTACATTGCACCACGGCATTACACGGCCTGTCGTAAATTTGGGTGTGTGGTGCACCACACACCCAAATTTACGACAGGCCGTGTAATGCGGTGGTGTAATGTAGCCGAATTCGAGGCGCGGTCGACACCCGCTCCAAACTGCAATTACGTCACGAGTTTAAAGGACCGACTGCGCCCCAATCGAACGCACGGTGTCAAAGTCAGGAGTCGGATTTTTATAATAAGGTCCAGCACGAAGAGCGGGAGTGCACAAATCTATCTCTTCCAAAACTTGCCTGAGCCGCAAGACGTCAAGAATGTAGCTAGATTTTTAACTTGTGCTCAAATACGAGCTCTTAAACACACCTTTACATCAAAGTTATTTTTGAGTGTGGTACTTATGATCTGTCCGTTACTTCTCCGATTTTGGTTCACGTGCTTCTAATTTTAGTACAAAATCTACAGAAAATCCTCTATCCGCTCCTAGTTGTAGTTGGCCGTTTGGTGCAACTATATCCGCTCCTAATTCTCTCATGCGTTCTCGAGAGCACTGGAAGAAGCTTTTCGCACAAATGTCTCGATAGTTAGATCGCTACACAGCATCGAAGGTCTTTGTGTTACTGGAGAAATAAAATTATCAAACGACGAAGGAAAGCACTGTGACTGAAAAAAGGCGGAAGTGATTGTTTAGAACTCACCAGAACACTCCAAGAATTGTATGAAAAACGTCACGCCTGAGGAGTCGTCCAGAAGATCGTCAACATTGTGTGCCAGAACATTCTGGCTTCGAATGACAATCTCTTCTAAACTTACAGATAATGGAAACCATACTCAAACATGTGATGGGTTTCAGGACGCAGTACCTGTGGTTGTATCCTCACGCTCCTCGTGCTGTATCAACGAACTATCTGCAATAACCACTAAGGTGACTACTGAGGAAAACGACATTGCGACGTTATCTGAGGTGAATTGATCGTTTTGCGATCAAGGTCCTAGGAATGAGCCAAGGATTACTTACATTACCTCGTTCATTCTATGTCAGTGATGTGTGAAAATCGAAGTCAACACCTGACAAATCTATGCAAAAACTAAACTGGGATCTCTACGCCGGAATTCTCCCCCAATGAATTCTCTTGTACACGCGACAATATGACATTTTGTGTCGTAAATCATAAATTTTCGTATGTCTAATCTTTGATGCATGAAGAAGTGGTACATAAACACCGTTATGCAATCCGGTTGTAAACATGTGCCCACTTCTGGAGCCTGCTCTCATAACGAGCGCACTGCGACCGAATTATTTCTTTGCTTGTCTAAATTTTCCCAAATTAACCCTTCTCTCACATAATAAAGACTGCCGTTTGGTATGAGACCTATCTTCGAACTGCCAGCAAGCTGCTCCAATCCCTCTGTCAGAGATCATTCCAGCCCGCAGAGGGATACGTGATACAGCCTGGCATGCAGAGAAGCGACTGCGCCATGGCGGCACGATGATTCAGGTGTCCGTCTCGATCCTGGCGCGTGGCATTTGGCACGCAGGACGCTCCACAAGGGGAGGCACTTGGGTTGCGGCGAAGATTTGATGTTATATATTTCGACTTATCCAAAGCGTTCGACAAAGTCAATCATTAGAAACTTATTCGAAAACTTTACAATTTGGGTATAAGAGGACCACTGCTGAGTTGGCTCCAATCCTACTTGACGGAACGAAGCATGTGTGTTAAGGTAGAGGACACCTTTTCTGGTTTACATTCTTGCCCGAGCGGTGTTCCACAGGGAGGTGCACTTTCCCCTCTTTTATTCCTAGCCTACACGCATGATCTGCCAGCCCAGTTAGATACCCATCCTCTCGACAAGATTCAGATTTATGCTGATGATATTAAAATATATGGTACCTATAGCGAATCCTATCAATAAGAGATCTACGAGGCTCTTTCGCTTTCCATTTCAAAAATGATGGAGTGGGCAACAGCTTGGGATATCCCTGTGAACCTGTCGAAAACATGCGTTTTGCACATCGGTAATGCCGCTTTCAAAGAGTATAGGTTCAAGGACATGATACTAAAGCAGATAACAGAAGTTCGTGACCTTGGTATTCTGGTCAAATCGTATCTCAAATTTGAAATGCACATAGATATGATTGTTCGGAAAGCTTTTGCTGTACTCTTTACCATATACAGGAATACTCAGTGTAGCAATCCACAAACTTTCATCAGGCTATACAAAGCATACGTTATTCCTATTTTGGAATATGGTTCACAGATCTGGAATCCCTCTACAAGAAAGCTTCAAAGTAGAATAGAAAAAGTCCAGCAAACGTTTACGAAGATCCAAATGTATAGATGTTTTCCTGACCCGGGTTACCCCTATACCATGCCAGATTACAAAAAGAGATTGGAATTCCTCAAGCTTGACAGTCTACTGTTCCGCCGAGTGTTTAACGATCTAGTGTTTGCCTTCAAAATTGTCAAGGGAGAGTCCAAATTGAGGCCCAGCGAATACTGGATCAGAGATCTACGAGGCTCTTTCGGTTTCCATTTCAAAAATGATGGAGTGAGAGTCCAAATTGAGGCCCAGCAAATACTGGATTTTTAGGCCATGTAGGGGACGCAACGCTATGCTACTGATACACAATGTTAAACTGATAAGGAATAGTAACACAAAAATGTTTAATAACTTTTTTGTAGATCAGCTAGATGGCTTCAGATGCTTCCTGCACCGGTAATTGAATCGCCGGACAGCTCGACTTTTAGAGCCAGATCGAAGCGAATCGATCTGCTGTCTGCTCTAGAGATTAAGGATTTTAATTGAAAAGTCATATGATTAAGGTTAAAGTCAATTATTGCTATTGCAGATATGTCGAAGCGGTTTCAGTGGCTCTATTTGCTAATTAGATGGCAATTCCATGGACAACCATTAGCAGTTACGCACTTGCTCTTTTGGCGGCTTTATAAACCTGCTTCCCTCTACTGCCTGGGATCTTAGGGAAAATTGTGCTCAGAAATGTCGCTGTGTTATGCCGTTATACTGTTGTGATATGTCTAGCAGCAAGGTAACTCTAACTCTAGTTTGTTCTGTTTGTTTGTTTGTTCTTCTTCCTAACCCTAGTTAGTTTCTATTTATTTTATGTTTCCCTGTTTTACCTAGTTTATCTGCATTGTTGGTCTTTAGATGTTGTGATATAGGCGCATTGTACTAGGCACAATTGAATTGTGTTAAACTGAATTGAATCATTGGGACATCCGCAAATTTTCCATGGATTCAAGCGTTCCAGGCATTTTTTATTAATGTAATCTAGTGTTGCTATGCGCAGAATGTTAAGTTTATTCTCAGGGGTGTTTAGTGCTGAAGGCTTGTTATCTAATATATTAGTTTTTTTTATTGAGTTATATTATCCTATTTCTATTTCGTTACTCTTCCTATGGCAGCTGTCTAGCTGGCGTTGATGAATCTCTTGACTTCTGAATTATTTTGAACCCACGTGCTGGATAAATTACATACGGCGCTCCATGGGGCCACAGGTGTCATGTCCCAATATATTCTATAGTCCGCTTGGAATCGCTCACATACCATTAGAAGCCTCTTCTATAGGACTATCTAGGGGACATGCTCTTCGTTGGCCCTCGCCGACATGTACGCTGCCCGTGCAGGCTGGTTTGCCTAATCTATTTAAACCAGCAGTCTACAAATTTTTAACGGTGGCCTTAAATCCACTATCAGGCCTTTCAAAAATTAGGTTTTTTTTTCTTAAACTCCTACATATCCATCCTTCCGCACTAGGCACCTCGTACTCACCCCTTTTTTCCTCGTCTTTTGGAGTTTTGTTGTCAGTGTTTACAATACTGATATGTGGACCACGCTTGCTTGCATGGAAAATCTGCCTAGATTGCTTGAGAATGTTCTTCGGCTTTTTTTTTATATGGCGCGTCTTATGACGTATTCAATAAATAAATAAATAAGTAAATAAATAAATAAATAAATAAGATTCCGCAGGTTAATCACAAAGAAGAGTGCATCGCGATTACCCAGGAACTGGCACCCCTTGTGGAGCTCTGTGGGTCTTGATCTGCTCGATCTGACCCCGGGGTACTACTATCGGGTGGTCCCTAGGACCATAGCTCATTCACCCGCGATTCCTTCCAGCTACGGGTGTCTGGTGGTCCAACGTCATCCACCTCAAAGGTTAGTTGTATCTCGGATATCGGGTCCTGCCTCTATTTTCATTAGGAAGAGTACTCTGTGGTAAGAAATGGTGTTTAGGGGAGCAGTTCCCCAAGTGCGTCCGACCCTTCCAGGCTCTGAGGAAGGCGACGATGCCGGAACGTCAACCGTAATAAAGTTGATGACAATCTTGGTCAACAGCTGAACAATCTCATCTATAATTGACTAACGTTACGCCAAGATTCACTGAAAGCCGAACTTGGACAGAGAGGCGACTATTCGCTGATCTATTTCCTATTAGGTAACTACCATCTAGTCGATTCGTTTCAAACCCCACCAGGTAAAATTGGCTCAAAGCCACAATGGAATATTATTTTGAAATGGAAGCGGGGTCTGTAACAGTTGCAAGACTCATATGGAAGAAATTAGCCACTGATGTTTTTATAGGATTAACGCTGAACGTCATAGAGCGGAGCGAATGGATATGCAAAATGCGCTAAAGCCAAACTTTTGACATATTTCAAGAGAAGGTCAAAGTGGGTTGCTGTCCCTTTTCAGAGATGCAATTGAGAATTTGCATCTCTTGCGTCTATCCTAGCCAACCAATTCTTCTAGAATGCTGTGGACCCGCGTAAGGCAAACGTTCGTTACGGAACTAGCCGAGAGCTCCATGAGTGAGCACAAACAATAATAAATAGTAGTGCAAATGTCCACTGCTAATATCGATCGACGCTTCTGGAATTCTGTAACCCTTTCAAGATAAGAAACACCCTTGTTCCAATCTTCCTACAATTAACGGAGCTGAATTCGGGTATCGCACGGTAGTTATTGCTAAACACCTGGTCATTTAACAGAGGACGTCTACATTCTTGTAGAGGTACATGTATGCGCATATACGATCAAAGCGAACGCCTATAAAATCAAAATGGAGACGCCTTAAGAAAGTTGCACATAATTTTCATGTAAATAGAAAGACTACAAAGGAGTCCAAAAAATATCTCGTACTGTTTTCGTTGTTACAAGTTTCCCATATGTCTGTTATGGGGATGCTCCTGGAATTACTTCAACACGTGCAAAAGCTGAGAACTAAGGGCTCGTCATATAACTGTTAGAATAAATGATCTCTTTGATAAGATGTACTCGCCAGTGGTATAAAGAACCTCTGGTGAGGTTGGTTGTATTCATTTCTTCGTCTGCGATAAACCAGTGCGTCTACCAGTTGTAACACTGGCGATCAGGACCAGTGCGACTAACAGTTGTAACATTGGCGATCATCGACTCCATGGAAGCGCTACCAGCCATCCTACAAGCCGTACAACATCAACTCGACGTTCAGGGAGCTGCTCTACAATTGCTCATGAAGAAGCTGTGCGCCTTGAGTACAAACTCGCCCTCTAACGGAGCTGCGGTCGCGAGACAAGCACGTCATTTTTGATTCTCTGTACAGGCGGATTGAAACGTTCAACTACGACCCCGACCGAGGTCGCACTTTTGACTCATGGTTGCGCCGGTACCAGATCTATTCGATAACGAATGCACAGAAGTGGACGAAAAAGGCAAGACGAGACCTCGTTTCTCGTCTTGACGAGGATTGCCACCGTATGCTGACGAGTGCGATTCCCCCTAAACAACCCTCAGACTTACAATGAAAGGAAGTTGTCCAGGTACTAAATCGCTTATTCGGAACAGCAAAGCACTCTTCAGGTGCCGGTTGGAATGCTTCGAACTCAGGTACGAAGGTCAAGACTTCAATAGCTACGAGACGATGGTAAAAACCAAATGCAAGGATGTCCATTTCGACTCGATCGATTATGACGGTCTCAAATGTTTATTCTACGTAGCCGGGTTCCAAGGGACCGAATCTGCCGACCCGACTACTATGGAAGCTTGACCAGTCAGAGAAAATCACTCTGAAGGACCTCACTGTTGAATGTCAACTTATCAAATTGTACAAGGATGATGCCCGACTTCTCGAAGGCACACCTGCTGTCAATTGTGCGTCGTCGGAAGTTCCAACTTGGAAAAAACAAGAAGTCTCAACGACGACAACGAGATGAGTCTTCATCCGAAGCAATTCGCTATCGACCAGAAAAAAAGCACATTTAAGCCAGGAGTACCTACTTCGACCAACCGCTATAGTCGAAATCGACATATCCATAGAATTGTTGTCGCTCTACAAAGAGACGACCACCCACAAGTGGAAGTAACATTCAATGGTCGACCCCTCCAGCTGCTGCTTGACACCGGGGCTAAAGTAACTCTTATCTCCGAGTTCAACTGGAACACTCGGAAAATCCACTTTGCAACAAACACACCTCACCGCCTACGCAGCTAGTGGTACCCCTTCAAAATCCATGGATGCTTCAACACTGATTTCACTATACGCTCTTCATGAGGAACACAATTCGTAGGACAGGGAACATGCCTCGTAACCAAAGAAAACTACAACGTTTTCGGAATGACATGGATCCAGCAACTACCGGACCTCTATCACGAGGTGACGGCGTGATGTGGTTGTGGTTTGCTGGTTTCCGAGATACCACCGTTGCCAAGCTGAAGACGGATTTCGCGGACGTCTTCGCTCCCGGTCTAGGCACTTGCACCACGGCCAAGGTAATGCTGCTGCTGAAACCCAACTCGCAAACAATTTTCATGAGAAAACGTCCAGAGCCCTACGCCATCATTGAGGCCCTTGACAATGAAATTGATCAGAGAGCGTAATTTCTCCCGTGACGTATTCCAGATGGGCTGTACCCATTGTAGTGAAGAAATCCAACGCAGCTATTCGACTTTGCGCAGACTATTCGACCGGACTAAATGAAGCATTGGTGTTACATCAACATCCGTTGCCCACACCTAAAGATGTCTTCATAAGCTTAACGGTGGAACTATTTTAACACAGATCGATCTCGCCGACGCTTATCTCCAAGTAGAAGTCAACGGCTCAAAAGAATCGCTGATCATTAATACTCGCAGAGGACTGTTCCAATACAATCGTCTACCTTTTTGCGTCAAATCAGCACCTGACATCTTTCAGCAGATCATCGATTCAATGATAGTTGCACTCGACCGATGTGCCGCGTATCTTGACGATATCATCGTTACTGGCCGAAGGATAAAACAGCACACCGCCAACCTTTAAGCTTTGTTCAAGAGGATGCAAAAATACGGAATCCGCGTTCGTAGTGAGAAGTGCAACTTCCTCATGCCGAAGTTACGCTACCTTGGCAACATTATTGATGAAAACGGACGACGACCAGATCCAGCCAAAATCGAAGTGACCAAAAAGATGTCATCACCAAAAGACATTGTACAACAGTGGTCGTTCCTAGGTCTCCTCAACTACTATGGAGCATTTGTTAAGGAAATGCGCCAGCTACGAGAACCCTTCGACAAATTGCTCAGAAAAGACGTCCCATTTAGCTGGTCTTCCGAATATCAACGCAATCTTGAGCGCGCCAAAGAAGTTCTATCATGAATTTACTATTTATTCACTACGACCCTTCAACGGAAATAGTTGTGGCAGCAGATGAATAGGAATACAGAATCGGAGCAGTCATATCCCACTGATTCTCCCAATGGAATGGAAAAACCAATTTACCATGCATGCCGATTTCTATCGATAACCGAGAGAAATTATGGGCAAATGGAAAAAAGGCCTGGCCCTCGTTTTCGCAGAGAGAAAATTCCACCGATATGTCCATGGCTGTCACTTTACACTACTGACAGATCACAAACCACTTCTTGCGATCTATGGAAGCAAAAAGGGAATACCAGTCTATACGCCCAATCGTCTATAACGCTGGGCTTTACTGCTTCACATAAAATACGATTTCACTATCGAGTATCGCAGAACGACAGAATGTGGACAGGCAGACTTGTCGCGACTCTTTACTTTACTTTATTTCAACACGAGTGTTGCCACCGTGTGTTAACACAATGCAGGACCATTGAAACACAAAACGCACCAGAGCAAAAAACCATTCAAAGGTTATAAAATGCTAAAATGTAAAATTCTAAAACGAGTCAAACAGGAACCGAAAAAAAGGAGAAAAGAGAACTAGACATGAAGTAGAACAATAGAAAGAACCAAACACAAAAGAAACTGTCACTTCCTTCCCAGATCCGAAGTAGAACTAGCCAGGACAGCGCTGGAATATCTCTTTGCCGTAGCTAGTTTCATGCTAAGAAGACCCTTGGCCACCAACCGATTGAAGGTGAGTAGGACTCTGTTGGTGAAGAACCGAGACCTGGTACATGTCCTAGCAAATGAACGTCTAAGTTTAGTAGAGCCACCACGAGTGACCGAGGAATTAGTTACAACAAAAAAGTCATTGGGATTCAACTGCACTAAACCGCTCATGATCTTATGTGCCATTACGACGTCGTGAATGCCTCTCCTACTCTCAAGGCTAATAAGATTAAACAACTTGCAACGTTCTGCACCTCCAGGCATAGATCTATAGTCCATATTGAGGCAACGGATTGCCAACTTTCTTGTAAAGTTATTTTGAACGCTTTCCAATAAGAGGGTATCCTTCTTGGACAGGGAGTTAAACACCGTAGTACCGGACTCCACAACAGGACGGACGTACGTTTTATACGCCCTTATTAAGGTATGGACATCATTACTCCTTAGTGCCTTGAAAAGATTATATATCCGAGCGTTAGCTTTACCAACGATGTTTTTGCAATGAGAGGAGAAGGACAAGTTATCAGAAATGATGAATCCCAGGTCACGAACATTCTTAACTACTTTAAGTCCGACCTCACCAATTTTATAATTAGGACTAAAACGGGAGTTACCTATGCTTAAAACGTTGGACTTATCAGGGGCTAGAGGGAGACCATGCACAATCGACCAGTTGTTAACGAGATCAATAGCTGCTTGCAGTACCTCGCGATCCTCCTGCTTCTCAATAACTCTATAAATCTTTAAATCATCAGCATACATTTGAACAGAGACTCCATTGGACAAAAGCTCGAAAGGGAGATCCTGTGTATAGATGAGAAACAGTAGAGGGGATAGCACCCCTCCTTGGGGGACACCACTGGGAGCAGGGTATACCTTAGACAGAGTCTGCCCCAACCGCACTTGGTACGTGCGATTGCACAAAAAATCTTGAATCCATAAGATTATCCTATGATGAATACCAATTTGTTTCAGCTTGCCTATAAGACCAGCGTGAGGAACTTTATCGAAGGCTTTAGCAAAATCAAAATATACAGCATGAACTTGCGCCTTAGCATCGACAGCTCTGGTCCAATCATTAAGCGCAGAAAGCAGTGCCGTTTCAGTGGACTTGCCTCTGGAGAAACCGTGTTGACAGTCAGAAATTATTCTATGTTTGTCTAGGTGCTGCAGAAAGCGCTTCTTAAGAATTTTCTCGAATACCCTACAGAAAATAGACGTGATACTAACCGGTCGATAATTTTGGGGGGAGCTGTAGGGAGGCTTTTTGGGAATACAAGTTATGAACGAATGCTTCCAACGCCTAGGAACATGTCCCTCCATGTAGGAAAGGTTAAATAAATATTCGAGGGGTTAAGCAATATATGCCAGAATTCTCTTGATAAAGACCAAAGGAATACCGTCAGAGGTCATACTGTGAGACCCTTCCCAGCTGGACAGAGTTTCAACTATTCGTCCTTGTGAAACCAGACTCCATCTTCCATACACGGAAACAAAGAAGCATAGGGGTCAGAGAAGTTGGAAATTTGATGATAATCGTGCGAAAACGCAGCCTGAAATGACTCAGCTAATAACTCGGCCTTGTCCTCATCCTTGTGCACCGCTACACCATCAGCAGTTACAAGGCTAGGTATGTGAGGATGATCCTTAATCCTTGCGTTGATATATTTATAGAACTTGACCACTCGATTAGAGGCAAGTACTTTCTTTTCAGCATGTGAGTTGAATTTCCTAAGAGCTTTATGTAGCCTAAAGCTGCAGCTTTTATACAACGACCATGCCAGGGGCGAGTCATGAGTAGCTGCTGCACTCCATGCTAAATCACGCTTAGAAATCAGCCTGGCAAGGTAGCCTGGCAACCGAGGACTAGAATTGAGAAGTTTACGTACAGGGACAAAAGAGTCAATAATGTGATGGAGGATGCTAATAAATGTTTCATATGCCTCATCAACATTTTTGGCTATCCTGAAGATGCCTAACCAATCAATATCCGATAGATGGTCGCATATTTTTTGGAAATTGGCAGCCTTAAAATCACGAACCAATCTAGGCCTGGACGGAATATTCCTAACATCAAGGGTGAATCGAATCCCGTTATGATCGCTATTACCGACCGGGGGCGCAATCTTAACATCTTTCACAAGAGAGTGTTCATTACTTAGGATAAGATCTAAACATGAATTACCTCTGGTTGACTTATCAACATGTTGCTTAAAGGAATGGCAGTTAAAAACGTCGACGAAGCAGGAGGATGCGTGAGAGACTGTAGAGTGATTTTGCTTGGACCAATCCATATCCGGAAGATTGAAATCACCTAGCACTATGCAAGCGTGTGAACAAGAACCAAAATCACCTCTAACCTTGCTAAGCTGAAGCGAGCTAGAAAAACTGCAGTTTGGTGCACGGTAAACTAGAACAAACCTAATAGTCCTACCGGAAAGGGTAATATCGGAAACAATTACTTCATATGCATTTGGAGAGGACTCATGAAAAACGCTGACCATGGAAAAAGAGGACCTGGCAAGAAGTAATACTCCACCTCCTTTCTTATGTGACCTATCACATCTTAAAGCCTTATAATGAGAATGAACAGCCCCTAGAAGAGGCGCAAGCTCATTAACAGATTTGAGCCAGGACTCAGTTATGAAAACCAGGTCGTAGCTGCCATACAACAGAGCCGCCTCCACTGCCTCTCTGTTCGCCACCAAGGATCTAATATTGATTAGAAAACAGCTAACATCAGTGATGATACTCCGGAGACCGTTGTCTAGTTTACCGGTTGGGAGGAGGCGACGCAAACATTATCAACCGAATTGATATGTTCAGCATTATTAAGGCTAACAGACTGACTTACACTGACATTACCAGAGACCTGACTAACAACACGATTGATATTCTTAGCCGAACCACTATTAGACAAACGCTCCGCTCGCCTCCGGTCCCTTTCCTCCTTAGTGAGGGAGGGGCGGATGTAAACCCCTCGGTAAGGAAAGTATCGGAGACGAGGCGCGCGTTTAATACATTCCTTCTGAAACCACGACGAGGGTAATACAACTTTAAGTAAACGATTCCTATTAGGAATAGTGCGACCCATCCTATACGCAGTGACAGGACAGCACTCCAAACCAAGGTAATCAAATATTCTGTTAACACAGTGATAATCGTTCTGAGCTCTCTGAACGGGACTATCTGATAGAGATTCAGGCACACCGATGATGACAATCGATCGATTGATCTCAACATCACTAACCGGAGATACTACATTTTGAGATTGGAAGGGAGAACTGGTAGGATGAGATACAGACTGAGATTGATTACTGGATAAATACGAGTCAAGTCGTTGCATTAGCGCCAAGTTTTCTTTTTTTAGTTTTCACTACTGACAGATCACAAACCACTTCTTGCGATCTATGGAAGCAAAAAGGGAATACCAGTCTATACGTCCAATCGTCTATAACGCTGGGCTTTACTGCTTCACATAAAATACGATTTCACTATCGAGTATCGCAGAACGACAGAATGTGGACAGGCAGACTTGTCGCGACTCATTGCAGAACAACAAGCTGCAGAAGAAGACGTCGTGATCGCCAACATAAACACGGACGCTGTTCACCTGTAGGAACAAGCGGCAACAAAACTACCAGTCACTGCTGAAACAATTGCCGAACAAACACTCAAGGATCCACTTCTTAAGGATATCTTTCGTTGCATTCAACCTGGAGAATGGCCAAGGAAGGAAGCATGAATTTTACATTTCAAAAGAATCCGCAACAACTACATAGCAAGGCTGCTCATTGTTTGGAGATCGTAGCGTCATTCTGGCAAATTTGCAGTTGTGCAGTGCAGCCCTTCGTGACTTGCATGACGGACATCCTGGTATATCTCGGACGAAAATGCTTGCCAGAGATTACCGTTACTGGCCAAATATCGGCGAATATATCGAAGAAATGGTCCAGTCCTGCAGAAACTGTCAAGAATCCGCAAAGAATCCCGTCAAAAATACAGACAATTATAAACGGCGGATATTAGACCGGCTCACAGTAACGCAGTGCGGGTCGCGCCGAGACTTTTGCTGTCTGCGCCCTCCTAGCTCAGAGATCGGGCGTCGGCGTCCACGCTGCGACGTCCGATCGATGTCTTGTGCAGGTAGATTGTAGTGCAGTAGGTAGACGGTTTGCTTCGTGCGAGGGATGTCGGGGATTCGGTTCCCGTGCGTGGCGGCGTTCTTGTACTTCAGCTGAATATCTGAGATCTGAGAGGTTTGGACGTCTACACGACGTTGCGCGTTTTTTTGCGCGTTGTTCCAGCCGTATGCGCTTCGCCGCTCGAAGAGCGCAGAACCCAGCCGCGGACTCCCCCTGAGCGACGAAAGCAGTTTCCATACGAGCAGTATTATGGCACACACCCTGGAGTCCCTTCTCTAGCCTGGCTCTGAGCTCGAAGAGCGCAGAACCCAGCCGCGAATTCCCCCTAAGCGAGGAAAGCAGTCTCCATACGAGCAGCTTGTATGGCACATCATAGGGCCATATGCTCGTGTTCCCCCAATGGGGGAAATTCAATCAATATCAGCATATCTTATCACACCCCAATCCCCCATCGGGGGAGACTCGGGGTAGACAAGCATACGGCCCATGGAGTCCCTTCCCTAGCCTTGTTCTGCGATTGCACAAGGACCTCTCATCCGACGCCTAAGGTCACGGTGAGCCGGTCCTGATATCCGCCGTTTATAATCCTGTCAAAAATACGTTGTCGTCATGGCCGATCGAGAATACTCCATGGTCATTATGATAATGTTTATGCCGGCCCTATAGGCGGAAAAATGTTCTTAACCGCAGTAGATGCGTATTCTAAATGGCCAGAAATAATGGAGATGACATCCACACCTTCCACGGCAACGATCAACCAACTTCGTCGAATATTCGCTCAGTTTGGGTACACACGAACACTAGTAACAGATAACAGAACACAACTCACGTCAAAAAACTTCAGCGAATTTTGCAAAAAATGGGGTCAGACACATCCGTACTCCCCCATTCCGTCCTCAATCAAACGGCCAAGTAGAAAGATACGCGAATACCTTCAAGAGAGCCCTACAAAAGGTCAGAGGGGAGGGAACTACTCAGGAGGCCATCCAAAACTTCCTGTTCAACTATCGAAGAACACCATGCCCTTCAACCCCAGGAGGACGATCACCCGCTGAAGCCTTTATCGGTCGACAGCTACGTTCCACGCTGACCATGCTGAGGCCGCAAAACACAATGGAACGGAAATACGTTAAGAAGAACCAATTTAATCGCTATCATGGGGCGAGAACTAGAGTATTCGAACCTCGAGACCTAGATTTTTTTGCGATTACAGAGAAAGAAGTCCGAAATGGATCATTGGACAGGTGAACAAGAAGTACGGTCGATATGTTTACGACGTAATGGCGCAAGGTCAAATATGGAAAAGACAAGCCAATAGCTGAGAAAAAGGACAGGCACCGCCGAAGCGACCACGCCCGTCGACGACTTACCACTTTTTCCCTGCCACCAGATTCAAAAGCCTACTCAGTGCCAGGAATCAGCACCAATCAACAACTTTCCTACCGATACCCAACAGTCTGTCCAAGCACTAACAGACTTAAACACCATGGCTCAACGGCGACCGGACAGAAATAGACGTGCACTGAAGAAACTCAACGTGGACCCTACGAAGAAGACTTACGCCTCTGTTGTTCGTCTTAGGAGGGAGGTGTTAGAATGAATGATCTCTGTGATAAGATGTACTCGCCAGTGGTATAAAGGACCTCAGGTGAGGTTGATTGTATTCATTTCTTCGTGCGCGATAAAAGTGTGTCTTCCAGTTGTAACAATAACAGCAACGCGCCATGCGCTCAATCAGCAGGCGATGCCTGTTAGAATACATGCGTACTTGCCGTTTTCGCCGAGTTAACGACTTTTGCGCGAAGTCCGCTTTCACGGCGATTTTATGCTAATGCTTCTGCCAAATCCCAGATTCGATCGCAACCCAAGAGCTTGCTAAGAGGAGCGGAACTTTATAATCATTCAAACGATGAAAGCTTTTTGTTAGGGCACCATGTGTAACGTAAGATAAAAATTAAAATCAGCAGTTTCTTTTGACTTTTTTCAAACTTATGAAGCTCGATTTGAGAAGAGTTTGCCAAGACAGAAGACAAGAAAGAAAATCTAATAAATGAGGTGAAAATAATACGCAAATTATATGAATACTGGGTCACTCTTGATCAACATTAGCAAAAAAAACTAAAAATTTATTTGCACTACACTAACCGTCAGTTAACTATTACGACTTACTGCTTTCGATTTACGACAGTCGTTTCGTAGTTACCACTTAGGATCTATGAAATTTCGGGTTTCATTTACGCAGGTCCCGCTGATAATGATGATACAGTGACCGAAAGCAACAGCTCTGTGTATTGCGCATTTGATTCAGCTCACATTTCCTTTAAATTCTATTCTAACGAACCACAACATGTTTTAAGAACAGGTAGGAGCTCGTTCTGTTCATTATGCTTGTGCAATAAATGAAATGAAATGAAATGAAATTATGCAGATGTTCGCTCAAGTTGAATGAAGGCTAACCATAAGAAAACAACAGAGGGTCAAATATCAAAAGACAGTGCCTCGGCCAAGTTACTAGAATTGTAAGCTATCATTTAACTTTTCTAGTTGTGAATCATTACTGTAGAAATCAACTTGCCTTGCTAGTCGCCTTGCTTCGCTGCTTTTCAGTCAAATATTCAAAGGAAAGTTAGCAGAGCCCTCTTTGAATCCCCGCATCGCTGCTGTTTTTCGTTCACCGTATTAGACTATTACACTCGGAGCACATGAAGCGCAGTTGGAGGTGGTACCGGTCGTCGTGTGTACCCGATACCAGGTTCTTAGTTTTCAATTCGTTTAATTTATTGCGCCAATTACATTTGATGGTAGAGATGGTGACGAAGGTAGGCGTAGTTCATGGCTTGTGATAAGAGAGTTCGTTGGTAGTACGGATTTTCCGCTCAGGCCAGCGAACTCCATCCCTTCGGGATCGGTGAACTGGTACCAGACTTGTTTGGGAGGGACAAACCACTGACTTCTTCATCGATTGGCCACCGCAAGTCATTGTTTAGACCAATTCAAATCATCCCCACGACATCCTATGGAAGTAGAATGCGCCACGTCGCCTTTTATCCTTTATTATACCATTTTAATGAGCTGTTCGACCTGTAGATATCAACAAGAACAGAAATCCCTGCAAAGTACTAACGAGACAAATGCAAACCGAAAGGAGGCAGTATACAGAGCGCAAAAGCTAGCAACTTTACCGATGTTCGAGGTGAAATTGATCTAAAATCCTTTACCGAATTACAATTTTTGTCCAAAGCGTACCTTGAAATTGGAGGGAGATGATAAAGAATCAAATCATCAGTAAAACATTAAAACTTGGATCCCTTACGCATTGTGTGCAAAAACTACTTGATACCTTGTAGTTTTGATATGGAAAGGAATTTTCGCCGCTATGGCAGGTGGGGGGGGGGGGGTCACATTAGCATTAACCGTGGCGAGTAGCTACAACAAAAATGTTTTGCGCGCCATGGAGCAACGCTGTTACAGTAAGATTGCGCGTGAGCTTAAGTGTGCGCGGTCTAGCGGTGGAAACACGCGGCCGACCGCAACAGTATGCTAATATTCAGCCGCTGCGGCTGTTTCACATCCGTTTTGGAACATACGCGTACCAGGCATCAGAAGATGATGTATTAGCCCTGAAAGTAATCGCTCGGGTCCAATGGACTACACATGCAAGGCATGGGAAGGTTAAATGTACAGCGTTATCTAACAATAACATGTATGCCACAGTGGTGTGAGTACTATTATCACGCGGTTATTCTGTAGAAGGTTTCACGCCTTTAACAAATTGGATTTTTTGATTCTTCAGCTCAAGTAGCAGTGTCGATCATAGGAAAAGGCGCAAATAGGGTCCGGGGGGGGGGGGTCACTCTCTACTCAGTGGTTATACGCTTTGGTAAAAAGGCACATTTATGTACAGTTACATCATAAATGGCTTACCTCAGTTCACTGTAGGGGTAGAACACACTATTGCTGCAAAAGAAATCCGGTTTCAATGGGCAAATAGGGCTGTACTACATGGTGACCCCCCCCCCCGAACCCTAGACCCTAGATGCGCCTAGGAAAACTTTGTGATAGCTAGTGCTATGAAACTGGTGCATCAATACCAGATTTTCCTAAAAATGTTGCAACTAGCTGAGTGTCAGAATGGTCATAAACTCCTAGCTTTCCAACAACTTGTGCTTTGTTTTGTATGGCAAGAAAGAGAGATCTAAGCGCGACTTTGATGTTTGGATTCATCCACTCGTCCAATGGCTCACGATGTTCACTGCATTGATAGCTTGAGTGCCATTCACACGAATTTGTCCGTTGGAAGGAATAGTCTATCTTTTCTGTGTACTCCGTGTATCTGGAGACTGTGGTTGTTCAATGGTTCCATTGACGCCCAATTAGTTACTGGTATTCCCAGTGTCTCTTCGAAGTGGATACTGGCCGTTGACTATTCCGCGGTACGAGGAACACAACTTAGATAGCAAGTTTATGGTGAACACAAAATCAATGGTGAGGCAAACAGTAGAGCTGCTGGAGTCGTGTGTGAGATCCTTGTCGCTCGAATCTGCTCCTTACATGCACATCCGTTCATCAGGGCGTGGCTAAATTCAAATAGAAGAGTAGAAGACGGTGGGGCAGGCGATGACCTCTCCCGACGGTGGTGTATCCGCCGGTCATTCCACCGTGGGCACCGTCAACAGCATGGATTACGGTAGGGAAGTGAGCCCAACCCAACATGGGGGCCCTCTGGAAATAGGCGTTTCCACCACGCCGAACCAACACCTCCCGGGCTTCCCGCGTCTTCCGCGCATAGATTTCCTTTCACCGGAATATCATCAATCTCCTGAGGCACACTTACCAAGTGGTCGGAAGAAAGTCTATAATATTCTTCATTAACACCGACTGAAGCGATTAGAGCGGAATTCGCGCTTGCTTCTACAGTTTTGAGAGGACCTGACCGGTCCGTTACCAACTCGGGATGTCGAGGCCTTCCCTGCTCTCCAGGGAGCTTCATGCAAACCCTGTTTCCGGGCATAAAAACACCCGTTTTTCCGGTTATTAGTCGTTCGTCGTAGTCCGACTTCATGTGGTCATTTGATAGGGTAACCCCATCTCTCGATCCCATATTGCAACAGGGTATCTTGACTAGCGTGACTTCTGGTGTAACGAACACTCCTTTAGTAGCATTTGCTACCATCACCGGGCCTACCGCACTCCGCGGAAGGGCCTGTGTTGTAGAAAGATTAAGCTGGATGCCTAATGCACTTAGAACATTCGTTCCTAATAGAAGGGTAGCACTCCTGCCTTTCTGAACGTGCATGATTACTCGAGCTTTGCCAGCTCCATGGATCCTTACATCGGCTTTAACCATACCCAAGAAGTCCATTTGCGTACCTGATGCGTCAAACACCTTCCGCTTTTGGTCATTGCTAACCAATTCTACTTCCTTATCGATGTCGAAGCCTCGACTCTTCGCCAGTTTCAGAAGGCCTGCTGGAAGGATCGAGATTACCGATCCAGTATCTATTAGGGTTTCCACTTCGATTCCGAAGATCACCGCATTAACTAGGGTCGGTTTACCCACCGCACCAAGTTCTTGAACATCGCCTCTACTTCGGGCGCTCACTGCACCACACCATTCTTCAACGAATGTTGACATCGCTCTACTTGTCGAAGGCTCCCTGGTGGGTCGCCTATTTGACCTCTGCCCTGTTTCGCCAACGGGGTCATGTCTTGGGGGCGTCCTGGGACGACAGTTTGCAGCGTAGTGGCCTTCCTTCCCACATTTGTAGCACTGCTGGGTTCTTTCCCCATGATTTGGCGTTTCCGCCTCTTCACCAAATACACGCTTTTTGAAAAGTTTTGGTTCTTCCGAGGATTCGTATTTCCTAGGCTTCACTACGTGGGTCTTTTCCAGGCGAAGTGCAACGCCTTTGACCATTCCGTACGCCTTGTCACCATGTGCGTCGAGTGCCGCTAACATGTGATACGAATCCTTCCAGTCTTCCAAGATGGAGTACAACTTTGAAGCGAGATGGAAATCCCAACTATCGCTCGGGTGTATTTGCCTGGAAATTTCCTCCATGCGACAGCAAAAATCGCTAACCGATTCGCTGTTACCTATTGCAAGATTGTCCCAATCTCTCATCAGTTTCAACTTTTCGCAAGGGTTCCTTCGCGCTTCTTTAAGCGCGAGGACCACCCTGTTGAAACTGCCTTGCCTAACGCGGTCCGGTAGGCCTTTGTACGTCGATCGTGCCGATCCTACTAGGTGATTCACCAGTATGTCGCGCCGATCCCGGTCTGACCACACTGTAGACGGATATTTCACATCTACTGAACGAAGGAAATCACTTAGTGAATTCTTTCCATCATACTTGACGATAGCCGCCACGCTCTGTGCTTTAAACACTTCCTTAAAAACACTGAGCATCCCATCGACAGAACGGGAAATGGCGCTAGTTTGTGAGCTCCCCTCACTACCGTATGCGCTTTGCATAGCTGCAGCGACTCAGCTACTGTCGATCCGCTGGAGGAGCTCCGAGACGATTGTGTCAACCTCTCACTGGAGATTGACCTCTGGTGCCTCTCCCTCCTAACGTTCGTTGCGTGGAACGCAACCTGAGTGCTCTGAACTGGCCCGTTCTTGACTTTCTTCAGTGTTGAGAGGTGTTTCCCGAGAGCTGACCAGTCAACTGGGCGTTTTTCCGCACCGCGAGAACAGTTCGCCAGCGATCTGCACGGTCGTTGTTCTCCTAATTTTTGTCCGCTGTTCATCAGCCTGTTCGTGAGCTCACTCACTCGGTCTTGCAATTCGCTGTTTAGGGTCCTTAGAGTCTCCAAGGTTGATCCCTGTTCTTGCAATTGCAGCCTAATCGCGTCTGCTTCCAGACCTTGTGCTCTTACAACCGTAGCTACTTGCGAAGTCTCGCAGCCAAGTTCTGTCGCTAAACATTCCATTAGTGCGCTATTATGACCCGCAATTGGCAACACTGTGCGCAATTCTTCCGGTGTCATATTAATTTCCGCAAAAATGCTTGCTCCAGCTTGGTTTTGGACTAATCTAGCCCTTTTCTTAGCGATGTCAACGGTACCGCGGACAGCATCCAGAATGTTCTGCTTCTTCTGAGCAGAAATGTTCCGGATTTGGTCGTCAAGTGTCTCATCTAACCGTGAGACAATATGGTCAAACGCGGCCTCTAATCGAGCATCGCCTTGACTCATATCGACTTCTGTCCTGGCATCCGTGGTGTTATCCACTGCCATTTGTACCGGACTGAGTGCTCGTTCCGCAGCAATGTTGCCGCTCCTTCTGCTCATGGCAGAAGGCGCCCGCACACTACGGTTATCTTGGCTAGTCGCTCCGACTTCGGTAGGATTGGCCCCCATGTGGTTGTTCAATGGTTCCATTGACGCCCAATTAGTTACTGGTATTCCCAGTGTCTCTTCGAAGTGGATACTGGCCGTTGACTATTCCGCGGTACGAGGAACACAACTTAGATAGCAAGTTTATGGTGAACACAAAATCAATGGTGAGGCAAACAGTAGAGCTGCTGGAGTCGTGTGTGAGATCCTTGTCGCTCGAATCTGCTCCTTACATGCACATCCGTTCATCAGGGCGTGGCTAAATTCAAATAGAAGAGTAGAAGACGGTGGGGCAGGCGATGACCTCTCCCGACGGTGGTGTATCCGCCGGTCATTCCACCGTGGGCACCGTCAACAGCATGGATTACGGTAGGGAAGTGAGCCCAACCCAACAAGACAAGATTTTTTAGCGTCGTTGCGCAGTTGATGATAGGTGTTCTTTGGAAGTGCAGCGCCATTTTTTGCGAGACCTCCGAGGTGAAAATGCTTATTTCTGCGAAAATTCAGCAGAAAATGACTCCAGGTACTTGGTACGGGAGTAAGTGTCCGTTGGTATGGGACGAATCAATTAAGATTCTTAGTCTTAAAAAAGACTGTGATATTTGCTCTAGAAAGAGCTGTCTTCGCTCCAGGTCCCAAGGTTGGTACGCCTTGACACGGGAGAATTTGGCTTATTAGGCCGATGCACCAGATGACTAGGATGGGTGCGGGAAGACGTGGGTATGGTAGCCCTTGGTACAATGATAACGCGAGACGGTGGTTCAGATTTATTATCAGAGGAGGAGAGTGAGTGGTGGAGCCCAACCGGTGCTCACCACGATACTTGAGAGAGTCCCGCTTATCGCCTAATACAGCCCAGCAGCCGCCCCTATTAGAGGGAGCGGCGCCTTACAAAGGGCGCAAGAGGTCGTAGACGACGACAAGGATGTCGATCTCTTAACCGCTTAAAACCTTGGGTCGGAACAAGTGCAGCACGTGAACATGAATCTCTAAAGTGTGCCTAGAAACTTACAATCATGCGAGGAGGTCTGCAGTGTATCAGCAATGGCGATGGAGAATTCCACTTCGTTGACTTCAAAAGCCCAATACTTCGTCACGACACCATCAGTTCAGAGGGTCATTTGCACTCGCAGTTACGGGCTGATACAGCCGCTAGGCTTTTTAGTACTCATGTCTTATCTCGATGCGATGGTCAGTTGTTCTATAACTTGGAACCACCTAGGGATCAAATCAGGTGTAGAATCAATTCTATAACTTGGAGTCACCTCATGTGAGTTAACTAGATTCCGCTCCAAATTTGGATGAGCCAGTTCGCTGGTTGTTACAGCTGCCTCACAGTGTTGCAATCTTTGAGTTAATAACTAAGACTGGTATGCTTCTGATTCTACAGAATCGCTGCCACAATAATGTCTGGGTCAGGTCAAATTTAATGGCCATGTTAGTCCCTAATTCAGCCTGATCGGTCTTGGACAGCGATAAGAAGTGTCTTCACTTTTATAAAAAAAAGTGTTGGAAAAAACGCAAAAGCGCGCAAAGCTTGCTAATCCTTAATAGACCCTGGAAAGCGATGAGAATCATGGTGGCACTTCCGACGGCTTTATCCAAGCTCCCAGACGAAAATCCTCTATATAGAGGAGGAAGGCATGAGTGTGTAATGGTTCGTCGACAGCGGAAATTAAATTTCCATTTTCCACCCCTGTCTTCGACTACATCAGGCCCCCGTATGTAATTCTTCCCGCAAAGTTAGTGGTCGTCGATGGTGCGGAATACCTACTTCGTGCACTGGGCTACTATGCTTTTTCTACCTGCCCAGGTCCTCCTATTTTTGGCGGTGGACTGGGACAGGCCAGCGATGAAAATATGTGGGACCTACGCTCGGTTCTGCTCCGTTTTCAACCAAGTCTTGGGTCCTCAAATTTCGGCAGTGGTTTATTTTCATACTAACATCCATATGAAGAGGAGGACAGTATTTCTGTCTTAAGTCACCTTTTTACAAATTCATCACAACTCGTGGCTTAAAGCAGAGCGACTGAACCGAAATATCCGACATTGGATTAGGCTTGACGAGCTGCAATAGGTTGTGAACACAACCCTAGACGGAGCAGTCGGGCTGCGGACATTCTTCTAAAAGGATCCATATGTAGTGCAGCTGTGGAGAGTTTGTGGTGGTTAGGTATGGGGAAGCGGGAGAAACCACTCAACTCTGTTTTCAGCCAAGCTTGGGTTCGTAAAGGCAGGGTAATTTGAAAGTTGCCCTGTCTGGAATTAAGCGTAAACACTAATCTTTAACTGTTTCTCGCTATTTGCTTATATAACTCGCCATTAAGTGAGCTGAGTATTTGGTCGCCTTCTTATTACACACGCCCTAGAATTTCATCAATAAAATAGTTTTTGGTGCTATCTGTAACTTTTTCTTGTAGAAACAAAGGCAGTGATGAAATGCGATGTCATAGCGCACGCTTGTATCCGTTCGGAAGAAGTCTAACCCGTAGCGGCAGAATATTAGCATATGTAGCGGGTTACAGGGCAAAGGACAACCATGACTCATGTTTTCGCCGATTCGTCGCGCCGTCGGCGCTCTCCATACTAGAGATTCTCCTCGCATAGCCCCTACGTCTCTTCTTGCCCGCGCTAGAGTGCAGACAGCGGAGCACGTCTGTGCTAGAGCACCCTACTGGGAACGGAGTTGGGTGAGTGGACCAGTGCACTTGATTAGCACTCATTTCTCAAAGGAGGAGCGTCTGCTTTAGGAGTTGGCATATCAGCGCCATCGATGAGATCAGATTTCGACCTTTTCTGGCACAGGTTGGGTGGAAAATATCGCGTAGAGACAATGACATGTTAGTCAACAACAAGAATGGCCATTACGTGGGAGCGATGCTTCTTCCGTTTATTGGGCTTGGGAGGTGCCGTGTTCTGGGTTTAACACAACAGTGTTTATGGCCACATGTGGAGTTCTGCGCAACTAGAAGCTTTGTTATTTTGCTTGCTCTACGTGATTGGAATTTTTGCCGTTATTCCACGACACATGGCTTCAAGAAGCTTCACGCTTCAAGGATCAACCAACACAAAGTGCGTCTCCGGTGTCAGTTTTTGACTTGAGGGTGAGGAACTGTTTTCCCTTGCGAAACGGTGAGTGGTCGTGCCTTTCCCGCTCCTTGTCAAGTGAATTCCTTTTATCAGTCGAAGGAGCAAGGATTCCAACGCAATCCGCTGTGGCAGGCTATACATAGGACTAGAGAAAATGAAAGGTTCTAAAGACACTGAAGTGTATCTCCCTAATATACCTCCACTATTGATCTGTCCATAAGCACTAATGCTTTGCTGGAGGGAGACGGACAATAAAGAAGGTCTGAGGATGGACCGCTTCTACGCCCTCATTTCTTGGAATCGTCATATTTATTGCCGTAGAAAGTAGCGGTTTCGGTGCATCTCGATTCTGACTTGCACGAAGTCCTACTCTTTTGGAACATGGATTTCTTGAAGTTTCCGCAACAATCGGCGAGCCCTGGAGACGCAGACGACGAGCGTGTTCTCTCATTCGGGCGCTGACTCAGCTCGCTCGCTCGTAGCGCAGCAGGAGTGTCTATTTCTCTGCGCTCTCGCCACCCCGCTGCTTTGGTTGACCTTTGCCCGTAGACGTATGTAGCGCTCGGCCGCGTGTTTCCACCGCTACATCGGGCACACTTAAGCCAACGCGCAATCTTACTGTAACAGCGTTGCTCCATGGCGCGCAAACTATGGCATTGTTGTTGTGTTTTTTTTTTTTTTGCATGCTGAGACATCGTAGAGAGGCAGATTCCAGAGAGGAAAATACCAGTGGCGGAGCCTGCACTGCGTTTCTGAACTCACGTGCATTTCATGCGCTTGCCCAGGAAGGAAACTCGACGCTACACTTACAACGCTGAGCTTTTCATAGATGAGTTTGGGGCGATGGGCTTGGGACGCAGAACTCACCATGGAGCGCACTCTAACTGATGCGACATGCAGGGATTCGGGCAACCACCCGAATTGGAGGGAAATCGATGGCTTATTTCATCTTACTCAGCTACCTTCGTCTTCTACGATACGCAGGACGCAGGACTCATCCATTGCAGTGGGGTGCGATACTATTAAAACTATCCGTTCGCGGCGGCGCGGCGACTGATGCCGCTCAGCGCGACGTCCACGTCGGCCGATGCGCTGACCTCATCGCGCGGGTGGCGACCGCCGCCGCGATCGCGACGAATGGCTGTTATCGCTCTGGAGGTCTTGTTTGCTGCGTTTTATTCAACTGTTCTAGAAGAAGTCGGGGGAAGTTGGAGAAATTAATGAAACTGACAGAACCAGTAAAGCTGCTATGATAGAAACGTAGTACTCGAATGTCATTGTGACAGTGGTTTGTTTAGAGAGGTACGAAGCCTTGGAGATTGCCTTTGTGAGGATACACGGACCTATGGTTAGCAAGTTAAAGCAGCCAAGAGTATAAAATTGTTCTAACTGGAATCGTTTGCTTACAAATCTGAGTGTTATAATAAAGGATAAGGATAAAGGAAATCCCTTCTTACTCAATCCCTTCTGGGATGCGCCAGCGCATTCTACTTCTACGGGATGTCGTGGAGGCGACATGAATGCGCATTTGGCCATACAATGACTTGCGGCGGCCAGCCGATGAACAAGTCAGCGCTCTATCCTTCCTAGACAAGTCTGGTAGCAATTCACCGACCCCGGACGGATGGGGGGTTTGGTTGGCCTGGGCGGGAAATCCGAACCAGGAACCTGGTATCGGGTGCACGCGACAGTCGCGCCTCCTCTGAGTGTTATATTCCCCCGAAATAAACTTGCAAGCTCTTCTGCGAGCGCACCAATCCTATGCTGACGAAAAAACAACAACAAAAAGATGGAATCTATGATGAACAGTTCGAAGCCCCACAGCAGGTCGTCAAGCATTTGAGTCTCAATGAATTAGAAGCTGTTAAGAACTTGACAAAAAACTATCTGGGAAATAGGGACGGACGCTTATTTAGATGTGGGAAGTAAAGAACTGTTGACCTAACTGGGCATGCTTCCCTAAGACGATTTGATTAAATATGTACTAGGAAACCCATGTTTCTCTGCTGATATCCGAAAAAATGCCAACACTTTTACATACCTTGCGGTTGTATAATTAATGTATTTCAAGAAGACAGAAAGTCAACTTCCAAGGGAAGCTGTAGCAGCTGGGCCCTACTTCTGTTCTGCTCTTGAACAAAAGATTCTTTGACCACTCCTATTATAGCTTCCCTACACACGTTCTATTGATTGCTCTCTGTTAAGAACCGCGTTTTGTGACCTCATCATTACAAGAGACCGACGGCTATTTAGCGAGCAATAGACGGTCCGAAAGGTCAATTAGTGATCCCTAGCACAGAAAGCGGACAGATCGATAGGAAAGAAATCAACAGATTACTAGGGACAACATCATGAGTGAGGCTATCTGGCCAGGCACATTTACTTTTCATGCTTAGATTTTTGTAATTAGAAGACGTTAGTATCCCATTTGTCTTCACAGTAACAGTAGATTTATATTGGTGAACTCTCCACAACTCAGACTGTTAGCATGAAGAAAGTTTAAAAATTAAGGTGAAAAATGATCATGGAAATTAATAAAAACCCGATATCTGACAATCGTGTAATGTAAGAAGGGAAAATGTATTATAATGTATTGCAATGAGAAAACGTGTTTAATGAGGATGAGGAGAAAGTGGTTGCCTGGCCAAATAACCTTAATACAAGATGGGCTCCAAGTGGCTCAGAAGTTACATGCATGTAAGGTAGCTTTACAACTCTACATGACATAATTTGTTACACCAAATTAAAAATGTTGTGCAGCACTGGTGTGTTCTATCTCTGTGCTGAACTGAGCTTACTGCAGATGTGAATGGGTTTCTTACCAAAGAAGAGGATAACTACTGAATACAGGGTGACCCCGGCTGAGTTTCTTAGCGCCTCTAAAATGAACCTAATAAGGCATAAACATGATATATGAAGGAGAGTGTAAGTATGAGGAGTGCAAGACGAACTTTTGACAGCTTTTCTTTTCAAGAAGAAAAACATAGATTAAACGTTTTCTCCTGACACTATGAGAAAGGAGTCGGAGGGCGTACCAAAATGGTAGAATTACATCCTTAAATCTACGTGGAATGTGACGCAACAGCCCTATACCGAATCCATGGCGCCATCTGCAGACAGCATAGGCTGTCGTCGCATCTGCGGCGCTGGACCCGACCTGTGCGGCCGAGAACGCGACGGTAATCGTTTTAAAATGATCCCCCCCCCCCATTGCAGTGGGCGAGAACTACTTATGTTGTCGAAATCTCACCTATTCGCGGTACTAAGCGGGCTGGTACCTGCTGTACACCGGCAAGGCTTCTTAAAACGGTTAGGTTAGATCAGTCACATCCCGGAGCTCCATTCCTTGCCCAGTTCTGTGCTTATTTGAATGTTCCACGACCATGGTCTCATAATGGAGCAGGCACCAGACCGCTTAGTTCCCTATTCGCTTTTTAAAGCGGTGAATTAGGTTTGGAAACGAGGAAAAAATCGGTTTTTACGGCACTTATTTGTCCTCGTGTGTCTATTTCGCAGGAAAATGTTGTTTTGTACATTACCAGCCACAAAGACATTGCACTGAGCTGGACATATTGTTAGAGCAGGTAGAGTAGCTATGACGAGTACACTAAGTCGTATACAAGGCGCAGTTGTCAGGGTTGGTAAATAATGTGAGTGTTTCGAGTTCGTATGTTTTTTAGCGCGTTTTTCGATGTATACACTGCTCCACATAATTCACAGATTAGCTTGGACTTTCCGTGATCTACTTTTCAGCTAGTTTCTTCTGTTTTTTCATTTCTTCTATAGTTTTTGGAGAGGCGTTGTGCACATCGCGATGATGTACGAAAACATTCCTTTTCAGCAACATTTTTCCGCAAACGGAAGACTCAACACCATTCGAGTCCATGCCCTAAAACACCTGATTTATTAACTATGATTTCATATTTGTTAACAAAAATAGAGCTGTGATGGTAAGTTGAAAATATACTTCAAAAACATATGGCTACAAAAAGATTGTGTTGAAGAGGGAAGAGTTGTGCAGGAATTATGTTATCAAAGTTAGAAATGTAGGTAAGGAGACGTATGTTATGTTTCCCCGTCGTAGCGGTCCTGTGTCAATCCACCGAAGCGAGAAAATGACAGAAAATAGAATGGAAACGTACAGCAAAACTTTTGCGTCTTTACGAAAGGTGCTATCAAAATGGCATTCCCTTGTATCATCAGAAGGGAATATTTTTTGAGAGGAACGAATAATTGATGAGAAAGCAAGCCATCAGTTTCTCCTTCGAATCAACTCATTGCAGCAGCACAAAAACGAGGTGAATGTGACAAATATTAACGCAAACACACATTAAAATCCCATACAGCGCCTATGTACAGGAAAACGGAATGGAAAAGTAACAATCAGCAAAGAAACTAGTCAAAATGGCATTCCACTTGCATTTCTTATCGGTACGATCACACCTCATTATGGATCTTCAAGTTGTTCACTTAAAAAATAGTCAAGATGTCATGTTCCCTGCATGTTGCATCAGTTAGAGCGCGCTCCACGGTGAGTTCCGCGCCCCAAACCCATCGCTCCGCCCCAGACAACTCGTCCGTGAAAAGTTCAGCGTTGTAAGTGTAGCGTCGAGTAGGAAGGAAAGGCTTCGAGCGAGGCGAAAAGGAGAACGGGAAGAGGACGTAGCCGGATTTGTGGTTTGAAAACCTAAGAAATTACTATGCTACAACACTAGAACAAGGCCATTTGACTTTCGATTCCCCACATTGAGTTGG
The DNA here is from genome assembly GCA_947359475.1 of Heligmosomoides polygyrus bakeri. Classification (NCBI taxonomy): domain Eukaryota; kingdom Metazoa; phylum Nematoda; class Chromadorea; order Rhabditida; family Heligmosomidae; genus Heligmosomoides; species Heligmosomoides polygyrus. The sequence goes on along the minus strand of OX375867.1, from coordinate 59,915,535 downwards.
ATTGCAAGGTATATCCATTTGGTCCCACCTACTAAAATCTGCAGTAGGAGATCTGCAGTGGATTACGGAGTCCGGGAGAAACTAATCAATATCTTTGTCAAGGATGTGAGACTCCAGCATGTTTTTATGAATGAACATGGAAACGCACGGGCACATGTTTAGTAAGAGGAGGCCCTTGACCGGGATACCAAGGATCGATGGGATTCAACGAATCGAAGGCGCTTCCCTATGAAGGATGAACTTTAAATGACACAAGGTTCTGTAAGCGACCTGCGCCAAGGGCTACTGGCACGGACCTTGGGGGCGGGGGTGGAGGAGGGAGGGTTAGCTTCATAAATCACTACTTTAATAACTACGAAATTCGAATGACCACCTTTCTTTTCGTAGGGGATTCAGTCCTAACAATCTGCTTCACTAAATGCTCCCCCTCTCACATCAACATTTGTAGATCTTTTCTGTTCCTCTTTTCTGTGTACTGCCACAAGTCCCTCTCAAGTCTCACACATAGCAGCTGGGCAGACGACGGCATCACTTATTTAACCGAGTGGGATAAGAACGCATAACTCAATGTGTTAGGAATGGATAAGCTTTATAGGGGTGTTCTCAGAATTTTTAATCAACATCATGAGATACCAGCGTTTAGAGGCTACGGATCCAGGCTTTAGTTTGCTCCATCGTGAGATTCTCATTAGTTTGCGGACAACTCAAACCTTCGTTGTGGGTAAAAAAGGATTACAAATTCTGATGCCCGTATTAGATTCATCGGCACTAGTGTACTTTTTGTACCGCACTAAATCTTGTTCAAACTAGGTCTACTAGGGGTAATCTGCCATGGGAAGAACGAATATCATAGTCGTTTTTTGCGGAAATGCCTTATAAGCGCGTTATATTAAGTTAGAATCGCTCAAGGCCTTGCGAAATACCGCGCGCTGGTAAGAGACGCAGAGACTCCGCCCCTACCTGCACGCACTCGCGGCCGTCTCCGAGGGGGAGTGGGCACGCCGTGGCGACTAGCTACACAGCGCGAATGTGAGTGCAGTCTTATCTCCTCGTTTCGATTAAAGATCCGCGTCTTATTCGCTTCCGTACTGGGCAAGGGAGGGAATTCCAGGATGAAAGAAATTTTAACACGGGTGCGCTAGTGAGCCCACACCCCGGAGTCCCATCCCCTGCCCAATTCTGTGCTCTCCTCCGCGTCAGCGGAGGAGAGCACAGAACAGAGCTTTCAAGGCTTTTCGAGATTTCAAGGCTTATGCTCTGGCTAACCTCTGCTGCAGGCTAGAGACGGCGAAATAGTGCGCATCGGTAGGAGGCGCACACTCTGCGTCTCTTACCAGCGCGCGCTGTTTCGCAAGGCCCTGGGCGATTTCAACTTAATATAACGCGCTTATAAGGCATTTCCGCAAAAAACGACTACGATATTCGTTCTTCCCATGGCAGATTACCCCTAGTAGACCTATTTTGAACAAGATTTAGTGCGGTACAAAAAGTACACTAGTACCGATTCATCATTGCTCTAAACGGTCTTAATGAACTCCTTCCCTTTCACCGTTTAGTTCCAAGTTAATGCCACATCGGGACTAAGAAATGTTCGACCAGCGTGGAGAGACAACGTCCCATGATGAGCCGTTCGTTGCGGAAGTATCGGGCGAGAGGCCTATGTCATACCATCGCTCACCCCGAGCAAAGCCTAATGATGGGCTCCCATATCGACTCATCGCTTCGCGCGATCGATATGGGAGCTTATCATTAGGCTTCGCTCGGGGTGAGCGGCCTAATAGGCCAGAGAGTGTTCCCACAGGAGACGGCGACGACATGCGAAATAGCGTGTCAACGACAAGAGAGTGCTGACGTGCTGGGAAACGGCAGCGGGCAGCCGGAGCGGAGGCGAACGGGGCGAGTTGCCCATCAACCGACGTAGTGATGAACCCCATATCGATTCATCGCGTCGCTCGATCGATATGCGAACTTATCGTGACTTCGCATCGCGCTGCGATGGAGCTCTGAACGGCTTCAGGCATCCATTTGACCGTTTATCAGGACTAGAGGGCAAGCATGGTTGTGCTTCATGTTGCGTTTTTGTTATTCCTACCATGATTATTACGAAAGTACCGGTTAGACCCCCTGTCGCACTTGCCCCTGATGCCTCTAGTTTTTCCTACACTCTATCCCGAGATACGGAAGGTGCTGACCGGAATTTCTACCAAAATTCAGCATTTTTAGGAGAAGAGAAGGTCAACACATTGCGAAGAAACTACCTCTGTCACTGAGAAAACTTGTACAGTATGACGACAGTAAGACTAGCAATCAATTTTCAGCAGCCCACCCCTTTTTCGGCTAACAAGTGCACCGAACGTGGATGGCCTCCAGGGAGTGGGGAATGACCCCCTCAGGCCCGAAAGCACTGAAACGTTAACACCCACAGCCTCGAAGCACCGAACATCGCTAATACAAAATGCAATACCTCTAGCGTCCTTCTTCCTGAGCTTCACGAACACAGAATTCATAATACGACCCTAGGCGGTCCCAGCTTCATCGACATCGCTCCGCAAAGCCAGATCGGACCAGCATCAGAGCCGAGATTTCCAAAAGATCGGAGCAGCGCAAGCGGGTAGGTCGATTGGCGCGCGACCCTCATTGGGGCGCATTATTCTCCACGGAGCTTTGCATTCTCTGCCGAACCGGTTGCGGGGCCGCGAAAAACGCTACGGTACAGGGTGTGTGACTGATCCGATGCTGTCTAAAGGACCCCACAGAGTTCTGCGGCAACGCCGCTCGCCGCTATGGTTAAGGATAGGGAGGGACGCCGCCGGCGGCGAGCTCTGCGTCTCTGCCCTATGGTTAAGCATAGGGCCGCGGCGCTGCCGCAGAACTCTGTGGGGGCCTTAACTGAATTATAGAACTCAACCGGAATTTCCTGCCACCGTAATCCGGCGCGCGATTCGGGCCGTTGCCGGAGAACTGGTCCGCTTGGCTTAGTGCCGAGGCGGCGCGCGGTTTTTCGTCGTGTCGTCTCGTGCACTCCACGCCTCCCTGTTCGCCACACCCCGGAGTCCCTTCCCTAGCCCAATCTGGAGACTCACTCTGCTCATCTGACTCTCGCCGCTCGCGCGTGACGGAATTTTTCACGGACCAGTTCACATGTAATCGATTCGGGCGCGCCCCGTCCTTTAAACTGCCGACCGCGCGGCCCGCAGCGGACCCTCAGCGGACCCTCGCTAGACTTTAGTATGACGGGCAGAGGTTTGCCGATCTAATCTGTTCTGTGACTCACTCAATGATAGATATACAGGTTCCTTTTCAGGTAGTAGAAGCATGCCATGGACCGGATGAGTAGGGTTGTTAGTAGAAATGACTTCAGAGAGGTACCATAAAGCGGTTGCTGAAGGCGAAAACCAGGAAGTGCATATTTCCACGTTTCAGTTCCCGTGTGCTTGCTTCTTCTAGTATTATGTTCATATATAAACATTTGTTGAGACTGAAACTCAAGTGATGAAGTGGTTAGTGGAGGTAGTTATAATAGAATACTCATACACCTACAAGATCTATGACGAAGTGACGCCAAGTAGTCCTATGATCCTTTGGTTCAATCAAAGGAGAAATAGGAGTGTATTAAAAAGGGATTAAAAGCAAGACGACAGTTCTGATGAATTCGGTTTCCGACGTTTTCGTATGCATGCATCTCTTATGTTCACGATTTTTTGGAGTTGAGGGAGGAAACGGAAACGGCTGTCTTCGTCAAAAACCGGTTATAGTACTTCTTGTTTTGAATTCGACAAAGATTTCTGTTGCTTTTCTTATTCTGTTGCCGCGCTCCTTGAAGTAAGAGCGTTGTGGGTGGCGCCAGCACAAAGAATAGCGTGAAAGAACATGAAAATCGTACCATAAACGTTAGCTACAAAAACTTTAAAACGTTATTTCGGAGCGCAAAAGGCCTGTCTTGCTCTGTTATTTGAAGAACTAACTAATTTTCAGCTGCTCTTGTAGGTTTGGAACTGAGTTGTAGGAGCAGTCTCAAGCAATCGAGATTGCTGCTTTAAAAAATCGTTGGTTAAAGCACACCAAGAAAGTATCTCAACTATCTACCGCAGAACTCCACTAATGTGGGATTTCCACCATCATTGAAGCAATCTGGACAGGTGTATGGCAGATAGTTCCTCAAAACTAATATATCGTGTGAGCCATAGACACTTCTCTAGTTCAGGCGGCAAGAGATGCTGATAACCATCCCGAAGGTGTAAACATTTAAAGAGTCGAACTTGCTGCGGCCATCTCGATAGTGTTTTGAGGGTTTTCTTTTATTTCCGCCTCCATGCTAGTATTTTGATTCCCACCAACTCCTGAATGTTTCCATTTCCATTTTCTGGCTTTCGTCCTCTTTCTCAATCCAATTTCTACAAGACGAAGAAGACGAAGTCCGTACTAGTAAGAATTGCGCTTTCCAACCGCTGAGGGTCCGCTGCGGGCCGCGCGGCAGCGCGGACGGCAGTTTAAAGGACGGGGCGCGCCCGAATCGCGCGCCGGATTACGGTGGCAGGAAATTCCGGTTGAGTTCTATAATTCAGTTGCTGTCTACGCCCTCTTTGCTTAGGGCCTCTACAGAGTCTCGCGGTAGCACCCGGAGAACTCGGCCATACCGCTCCTGACGCAGTGGGGACCCCCGCTGCCACTGTGCTGGAACCCGCGGCGCGGACGGGTTGTCGTGGAACCGGTGGTCGCAAAGGTCCTAAGGGCTGCCGAAGTTCACGGCGGCTCTCACCCGCAGTGCCAGGAGCTGCGAGTGAGAACCGCTGGGGAGTGATAGATGGGGTCGATTATGGTTCATCCACTTGGTAATATTTTTTAATCGAATCTACGTGCAGGGAGTATAATATAGTTGGTGCATAATTTCAGTCTATAAAGGAGGTTGACAACCAACAATATAATCAGCGTTAGTGTCGACAAATGGAGACGTATGGAATCCTGCACTCAAGACGTAGCGCAAAAAACCTTAGCACGATATTAGGTAATCTCTTCGTGGCCTTCCAGGCACAAGTTACCCGTGTGAGATTTAGGGAAAACCCTTGCACAGAAATGCAACAAGGTAGACCGTTCTTTTTAGCATGAGCTATAACTGCATCGGACAGACCTCCCGGACTCAACAAGGCATCTGAGGGAATGTTGTCATCACAAGGGCTACCACATTATCTTCGAGCTGCTTGTCAACCGAGGAACTTTTAGCGGAGGTAGAACGACAAAAGTGGGAGCAAGCGTAAAATGCTGCAGAACTGTTGAGTTATAAGGAGCTATTAGATCACGGGGCTTACATTCAGGAACTCCTAACTTTACTTAGAAAACGCTTCTTCACAAAACAAAAAGTGCTTTGCTTACTACATCTCTGACATTCTTAGAGATCGCGACTGCCGGCAAAAGTACGAAGTATTGCATAGAGTAACCCTCGCGGTATCGCACTACCCGCCGTTTTCCTGGCGGGTCCGCCTCTTCTGCCGGCCTTAGCCCTAGTTTATACTTGCGCCGCTGCGCGACACGCTGGTCGAGATAGATGTCGACCGGGCGGCGCGAAAAAACGATATCTATGGCGGTCGTGCTGCCGCGCCGCATGGCGGCGCAAGTATAAACTGGGGCTTAGAGAGGCGATGGAGCGTGGAAACTTTCGGGCGCCTTCCTAGCCCCTGACACCAGGGCTCCAGGACCTAACTCCAACGCGACGTCGCGCGCTAGCCGCGTGCGACCTCGCGGCCTGAAACGCGGACGTGCGCTCGGTGACGCATGGTTAGCCGCGGAGCACGAAATGTTCTCAGTGTTTAAGCTCCCAGACCATATTTCTAGCAAGGATCCCACAGAATGTGGTAGGCAACAATCTGCAGTAGGACAATTGATCCGAGAATGGGTGATAGTGACCTTTTTCCGTAGTATATAACCATAATCACGGGTAAAAATTGACGGAAGAAATTGTAGATGGCAAATACTGACGCTAGAAACCATCCACCTGACCAGGATTCCTGTATAAACTGTCGCTGATCGTCCTATTGAAACCTCATTCATATACCATCTCCATGAAATAAGCCAAAGGCGTGCCGCATGTCCCTGTAGGAAGCGTTTCTAGCCGTCGGAAGCATCGGACCGCGACAGCTTGTCCAATTTCGTCGCGCACCGTGCGCGACGCCAGGAGGGTTCGCGCGGCGTTGGAGTTATGTCTGCCCCCGTCACACCAGACGTTCTTACTAGGGTACCACGTTTTCAAAACGGTTACCGTAATAATAATCGTTGCGGGACCATCATATCTGTGATGCAGCGCTGGCATCATACCAACTCCACAACCAATAATGGAGCTAAGGGATTACGGAAAGAAGGGATTTCATATTCTTTGCGGAGGTTTTGGATGAGAAATTTTGTGGGGAAGTGATATTGCTGTTGTTATTTGACGATTCTACAGAGCTAACCTTTAAGAGTGCTCAAGTAGTGCCACCTGAGAACAATCTTCACGACGTTTATGGATTATGCAGAAGCAATGCCGACTTACCCTAAAAGCAGCAGACTACCTAAATGATAAAAAAGGAGATGCGTTCGGATTTAGACTGCTAAGAAAGGAGATCAATTATCTTGATCCTTTGTAAGGAAACGAACAGCAAGTGGTAGAGAATCAGGTGATTATGTTTTTGCAAAGCATTGGTGGCGATGTCCGTTCCTCCACGTGGTGCCACTGGAAACTACTCGCTCTGCGAGTTAAGCCGAACACGGACACTCGATTGCAGGCGACAGCCCCTTTGTGACAGGCCGGCCTACGAAGACCCATGTCACATCACATGGTGTATGACAGCTCAAGTGTTTCGAGATAGTGCTACGGCGTCCGCGGGAGCCGACGCGCACTCACAGAGCCCGGCGAGTGTGAGAAGTATGCGAGGGTCCCTGATGCGAGGACGGCATCGGGGGGCAACTGAGCTAGTCCGAAAGTCCCGTAACGTAAGCAGGACCCGCGTGGCTACGCTGAATGTGGGTACGTTGACGGGCCGCTCGTGCGAGTTGGTTGAAGCAATGGAGCGTAGAAGAGTTGATTTCTGTGCGGTGCAGGAGACGAGGTGGTCCTGCCGCAAGTCAAGGGATATAGGACGTGGCTTTAAGGCCGTTCTATGTGGAAGTCCCAGGACCACCAGTGGTGTCGGAATAATCGTCTCCGAACGATTTCGTGACTCGATTGTAAGCGTCGAGCGCTTTGACGATCGATTGATGAAGATCGTTGTCGCCGCTAAGGAGCGACTCTATCACTTCTTCTCAGCGTATGCTCCGCAGACTGGCTGCTCGGATCAAGCCAAGGAAGAGTTTTGGAGCCTGCTTGATGAGAAGACAGCAGTGGTACCGTCGAAAGATGTCATCATAGTCGCTGGTGACCTTAATGGGCACGTAGGTGCTACGAAAGACGGGTACAGCTGTCATGGTGGGTTCGGATACGGATCACGTAACGCCGATGGTGAGCGCATTCTTGAGTATGCGGAATCGCATGATCTCACCATTGTGAACACCGTTTTCCGAAAACGCGACTCCCACCTCATCTCATACTATAGTGGGAGCTCCAAGTCTCAGATAGACTTTGTCCTTGTGAGAGATCGCGACCGGAGTCTTGTCACAGACGCGAAGATCGTGCCGTATGAGACGGTCGCCCCACAGCATCGACCGCTGATCTGCACTTTGAAGATCGCCCCTCCGAGGCTGAAGCAGGTTGAGCGATGCGGTGCAGCTAGAATTAAGTGGTGGCGAATCAGAGAGAAGGAAGCAGCTGTGATTTCTCGCGTGCGGTTACCGACAGTCACGACTGTCGACGAAACTTGGAAGAAGGCGACCGACGCGATTCGTCAAGCTGCACAGTCAGAACTCGGCATTACGAAGCCTGGGCGACGGAAGGTCGACAAGCAGACATGGCTGTGGACAAACGACGTGAAAGCGAAGGTTCGAGAGAAGAAGTCGCTTTATCACGTGTTTCTCGGCGAAAAGACAGCCGATAACTGGCAGAAGTACCAACAAGCGAAGAAAGCTGCAAAGAAGGCCGTGGCTGTTGCGAAAGCCACTCATTATGGAGATGTCAACGAGAAGCTCGAGTCTCGTGATGGTGAGCGGTATCTGTACCGACTTGCAAAGAATCGCCATCGCCAGACCGAGGACATCGAGAAGTTCTTCGGCATCAATGATGAGAACGGCCATCTTCTTACGGACCGCAAGAAGGCATTGAAGCGATGGCGCGATTACTTTGAGGAAATCTCTACGGTAGAATTTCCTCATCCAGCCATCCCTTCAACGGCTCCAACCCACGGCCCCGTTCAGAAGATCACCGTGGAGGAGACTGAAGCGGCTTTGAAGAAGATGAGGCTAGGCAAAGCGACTGGGCCCGATGACGTGGCAGCTGATTTGTGGAAGTCCAAGTACTGGTACCCTGCTGAGTGGTTGGCGAAGTTCTTTAATCAGGTTGTGGCGGAGAAGAAAGTGCCTGAGTGTTGGCGCCAAAGTACGACGATCCCGATTTGGAAGAAGAAGGGCAGTCCTGCAGACTGCTCCAATTACCGTCCGATTCGCTTGCTTCCGCACAGCATGAAGATCTTTGAGCGAATTGTCGATGGACGAATTCGGGACATCGTCCAGCTGTCCAGCAATCAGTGCGGCTTCGTGGCTGGTTGTGGCACCGTTGATGCCATACACGCCACTCGCCTCCTGATAGAGAAGCATCGCGAGAAACAGAAGGCAGTGCATATCGCCTTCCTCGACTTGGAGAAGGCCTTTGACCGCGTACCGCGTGAAGTGATATGGTACGCCTTGCGACATCATGGAGTTCCCGAAGAGCTCATAGAGTGGGTGCGAATTCTCTACTCTTGTCCAAAGAGTCGAGTTCAAGCTGCAGCTGGAACCTCGATGGAGTTCCCCATCTCTGTCGGGGTACACCAGGGTTCTGCGCTTTCCCCACTCCTCTTTGTTGTCGTCATGGATGCCATCACACGAGATCTTCAGAAGCCCGTCCCTTGGACGTTGCTTTATGCCGATGACGTGATGCTCGCTAGCGAAGATAAAGGAGAACTCGAGCGAGAGTTGCAAGCTTGGTGTGATCGCTTGGAGCGGTTTGGACTCAGATTGAACGTGAAGAAGACCGAGTATTTAACGACGGACGTTACCGGGTCCACCTCCATCAAGGTTAACGGCATCGAGCTTCCACGCACTGCGGTCTTTAAGTACCTGGGATCAGCAGTCGCGTCTGACGGCAAACTGATGGTCGAAGTGAATTCACGCGTGAGTGCAGCTTGGTCCAAGTGGCGCTCGTTGACTGGCGTGCTCTGCGACAAGAAGATACCAGAGCGCTTTAAGTCAAAGATCTACGGAGCAGTCATCCGGCCAGTAGCGATTTACGGCGCTGAGTGTTGGCCTGCGACAAAGGAGACGGAAAGTCGCCTCAGCGTCATGGAGACGAAGATGCTGCGCTGGACGGCAGGAGTCACGCGCATGGACCGCATCCGAAACGATGCTATTCGGCAGAAGTTCGGTGTCGCGCCGATAACTGAAAAGATGCGCGAAGCTCGCTTACGATGGTACGGCCACGTTCTGCGTGGAGAAGAAGACAGCGTCCGCAAGATAGGCCTTAACTTCGAGGTAACAGGAAAGCGGCCTAGAGGGCGCCCGAAGCAGCGCTGGGCTGATACGTTACATACGGACTTGAAAGCGGCTGGTGTCCACCCTGATCTAGCGCTGGATCGGGAAAGGTGGCGTCATGACACCAGAATAGCGGACCCCGCTACGAAGCGGGACAGACGCTGAAGAAGAAGAAGAAGAAGAAGAAGATGTTTTTGCAAAGCATTCCTTTCGGTCAATCATTCTTAAGCCCCCCGCACACTTTTGCAGCAACGCGGCAGCTCTATCTTTAAGCATGGGGTAGAGACGCAGAGTCGCCGCGCGAGGCAAAACTAGCCTCGCGTGGCGACTCTGCGTCTCTGCCCCATGCTTAAAGATAGGGCTGCCGCGTTGCCGCAAAAGTGTGCGGAGGGCTTTACTTCTGCTGTTTACACAGAGAGAGGTTCTCAGAACGGTGCAGCAAAGGCTTCCTCAGTAGACGTTAAGACAGTCATTGAAACAGTTTCTTTCCCTTCGCTAGAACTGCTGAGCATATTTTTTTCTATTGAAAAGAGACATTAGTTTGTTTCAGGAGAGCTTTCGCGCTTGTTCATTCATAGTTTCAAGAACACAGAAAATGTGTTTTGTTCTTTAGGAATATAATACAAGATGTGACATACATGTGTGGTGAATATATTGCTTGAACATCTCAACATCTTAGCTCTACAATGCTCAACGACCTAGTAGACTTTCAAGGAGAACGTGACTGATTCGGGGCAGACCTATCCTATGGGTGCCATCTAACCATATTGCTTCGCTCCTATGGGTTACAGAATTCGGATGCATTCTTGCAATTAAGTGTTATGACGACCTGTTTCACCTAGCATGCCGTCGAACACACCATAGTGAGTTTTGATGATACAACGTGGGCACTCTTGCAGTCCAGCATTAGAGAGCCGCCACGTAGTAATTCTTGCCAAAAAGCTCCATCCAAGACCTCAAACAGTACAAAACATCCTCATTCCGTCGTTCCGCAGCTATATCATTAATTACAGTGCAGTTGGCATAGCGTCAGCGCTGAACCAGGGACGTGATGGTGCCGCAACGATTGTTGCTACGGTAACCGCTTTGAAAGCGTGGTACCCTAGTAAGAACGTCTTATGCTCCTTACGGTGGACGGTCAGGAGGTACACCCGCCCCCTGCTGGGGGCGTGCGATCATCCTCTCACCCCCTTGCTCACCCATACCCAACCCCCCAGGCTTCATCGTGGGGCTAACGGCTGCCTTACGAAACATTTGACACGCAAAACAAAAGTTTGCGGTGCTCAGAACAGCGGCTGTTCCTCCTGACGCCAAGAACGTCGCCAGCCACTTCATTAGGTACCAGGACTTCGACTTCCACAAGTCGGCCGCCAAATCATCATCCCCTTGCCTTGCCTGATTTCATCTTCTTCAGGGTCGCTTCTGTCTCCTATACGGTGATTTTCTGAACGGGACCGTATATAATATCGTCTGCCCAATACCAATGCCACGCGGGCCTTATAGTTTCGCACCGAGCCGAACTCGAACCACTGTGGGCTTCCGTTGCCTCTGACACAAAATCCCCCATATTAGTTAATAATTCGTTTATTCCTAATTGTACAACTAAAGGAGGGCTACCAGAGCGGAGGAACTCAACAGGACTGGCACCGCGAGGGCGGTCATTCTGCATATGAGAAGTTATGCACTTTCTGTTCTCGACGAGGAAGACACTGTAAGTGAACTGTGAATGCATTATTTTTTGCCTTTCTGAGGTCTCGCGGGTGAGACTCATGAAAAAGTAGCGGCAGCTGGTGCTTGCCGCGATACTCCCGGGCTCAAAACTTTTAAAAATATCTTGCAATAAAGAATAAAGAATACAGTGATAAGTATACATGCGAGTAACAAATTATTCAAATTTATTTATCTATTTTGTACGTGGAGAGCCACGCAGATAACCAATCAAATACGGTGAGCAAACAGCATGTAAAGCAACCATGAACAAAACAATTTGAAGTCATCAAACGAGTAAACTAAGAAGCGTCCTGGAGGTAGTTTTTTGTACTGCCTCAAGGAGTTAGGTAGAACGTTTTTCTTTGAGAGCTTCAAAAACTCGGTTCCTGCTCGATTAGTAAAGAAACCTAATCGAACATTACACTTTGCCCTTGGGATTCTGATCTTCCACTGGCCAGCTCTCGTGCTAGAAGGAGAAACGGTTTAGAATTCATGGACTGAAATGCCTAACATGCCAGTTACCATCTTATAAACCATGACAAGATCATACTTGTTCCTACGGTGCGCAAATGTAGGTAGGTTGTAGACTTTATTTCTTATAGTAGTCGAAGGAATCCTGGTGTAATCGTATCCATGCACCCTTGTCCATAATTTTCTTGTGAAGCTGTTTTGAACGGCTTCTAGCCTAGCAATCTCTCTTTGCGCATAGGGCTAAATACAGTGGTGCCGTATTCTATTAGGTTGTAACGAATTAAATGGCACTGGCTCGCGCCATTTTTGGTACGTCTTTACGCGTTTGATCAAGAACAAACCGTAACATGTGGCATATCATTTAGAAGCGCAAACTTTGCTCTACCGGTGAGTACCAAATTTTCTATGTAAAAGTGGGAAAACTTTAGAGTTTTATTGACTTTTTTGCAGATGGACAAAAGGGTAATCCGAGGCATTTACTTGTATGAATTCAAGCTGGGCACTACAGCTAAGGAGGCGGACGAGAAGATCAACGCCGCATTCGGTCAAGGATGTTCCACAATTCGGACGGCGTATCGTTGGTATCAGAAGTTCCGGAATGGAGATGAGAGCTCGGAAGAACATGAAGGTCGTGGGAGGCATAGTGATGTTGATGAGGACAAGCTGAGAGATGTGGTAGAGGAGGATCCACACAAAGGTACCAGGGAGATAGTGAAGGTTCTTGGCGTCAGTCACAACACAGCTGCCCGGCATCTGAAGGAAATTGGAAAGACCAAAAAGCTGGAAAGATGGGTGCCTCACGAGCTGTCTGAGGAGCAAAGAAACTGACGATATGAGATCTCGTCCGCACTGCTTCTACGGAACGAAACGGACCCATTCCTTGATCGCATCGTAACCTGTGACGAGAAATGGATAATGTACGACAACAGGCGACGATCGGCACAGTGGGTGGACAGCGATGAGAGCCCCAAGGTTTTTGCGAAGCCGGAATTGCACCAAAAGAAAGTAATGGTGACAGTATGGTGGTGTTCGCTGGGAATTATTCACCACAGCTTCCTCCCTCCCGGTGAATCCATCACGGCAGAGAAGTACTGCATTGAAATTGAAGAAATGATGAAAAAGTTGAAGGATATCCGGCCGGCCTTGGTAAACCGAAGGCGAGTTCTCCTTCTGCACGACAATGCTCGCCCCCATGTAGCACGAATGACGTGGCAGAAATTGAATGAGCTGAGCATTGAAACTCTACCACATCCTCCGTTTTCTCCCGACCTCTCCCAACAGACTACCATTTCTTCAAGCATCTTGGCGACCTCTTGGTAGGGAAAATATTCAAATACCAACAGGATGCCGAAAGTGCCTTCGAAGATTTCGTCAATTACAGAACTTCTGATTTTTATGCTACTGGGATAAAAAAGCTTGTGTCACGTTAGCAAAGCTGTGTAGAATCAGAAAGTTTTTATTTCGATTAATAAACTTGCCTACAAGCCGAGATATTAACTGTTTAAATTTACAGTGGTTCAGTGCCATTTATTTCGTTACAACCTAATAGTATGGGTCTCACATAGGACTTGAAAGCGAGAATCAAATGTTTCACAGAGTTCGTCCGCAAAGATCTGAAAAGGCTGTGCACAATGCGATCAGCCTTTTTTGCTACTGTTTCACAGTGGTCCTTGAAAGAAAGTTTTGTGTCTAAAATGAACCCTAGATCACGTAATGTAGTTACGCTACCCAGCTCTAATTGATTTAGAAAATAAGCCTTTCTATTACTCTGCTGTCCTAGGTGGAGCACTTCAGACTTTTGTGCTGACATAGGGAGATTCCATCTTGCTGACCAATCCGCTACCACATTTATGGCAGATTGGAGAGCAACATGATCCTCCTCCTTTGTTATAGGTCTATAAATTTTTATATCGTCCGCAAACATCTTGCATTTAACACCATTATGGTTAACCAAGGAAGGAATTTCCGAAGTGTATATAGTAAAGAGAACCTGGGATAACACACCTCCCTGTGGGACACCACTGGTAACAGAAAGGGATTCAGAAAATGACCCATTTACTCTAACCTGAAAAGACCTTCCCATTATAAAATTCTTTATCCATTTAATTACTCTCGGATGAATGCCTATACTGCTTAGCTTATAAATAAGCCCGTGAAACAGTATCTTATCAAAAGCTTTCATGAAATCAAAATAGATGACATCTACGTCGATTTTTTGTTCGAAAGCTTCAGTCCAGTCATTTAGGGTCGATAGCATTAACGTTTCAGCAGACCTTCCACCTCTAAAACCATGCTGGTCCTCGGGGAGGTGGGAATTTGTCAAGATACGTTATAAGACTGGATTTTAATTTTCTCTCAAAAACTCTGGCAAAAACCGAGGTGATACTAGTAGGACGATAGTTGGAGACAAGACAGTGTGGTGTTTTCTTTGGTATCGGTGTAACGAAAACATGTTTCCAACGATTAGGTACTTCACCAGAGGTATAGCTAGCATTAAAGATAATCTCGAGGGGGTAAGAGATCGCGATAGCAACCTTTTGGATAAAACATGGTAGTATTTCATTAGGTGTAGCAGTATACGATAGAGGCAAAGAACACAATTCCTTATAAATTTCTTCCTTATAGAACCATACTGAACTTTCCATGATGCAAAGCGGGTTCATCATTTCAAATGAGTCGTTACTGGGATCAGGATCATGTTTTGAGTAGGACTTTTGGAAAAATTCCGCTAGTATGGAAGCTTTGGCTGCGTCAGTTATTGCTGTTATGCCGGCTTCATCCTTCAAAGCAGGAATTCTTCCAGCTTCGTAACAGAATTTATCAGTTTGTAAAGAGATGTTTTGTCTGGACTTTCAAGAATTTTTCTCTCTCGGTATCTGCTGTATTTGTCCAAGAGTTTGCTGAATTTCTCGTTTAAAGCTCTAAAGCTGTTAAAATTTTCAGAGCTTGGACAGGATTGATACTTTTGCCACATTTTTTTGTCTTTGATCATTAAGCCTAATCAAATTTGGGGGCAGCCTGCCATAATTTATAGGTAACCTTTCCACAGGCACAAGGTGCTCAATGCAGCCATGTAGAATAGACAAGAAGAGCTCATATTTATCGTTAACGCCAGATTGTTCTTCAAGGAGTTTTCTCCAATCGAGGGAAAGCAAAAATTGACAGATGAGGTCATAGTTGGCTTTGTGAAATGCTCGCCGTAGGTGGTATTTTGGTTTTAAAAGGAGTGATTGAAGATTAAAGGTAATAATTGAGTGATCGCTGGTACCTATAGGTGGTTTGATATCTATGTTTCTAACAAGATGTTGATCACTACTAACCATAAGAATTATGTCAAGCACATGATTACATCGGATTGGCTTCAAAATGTTTTAATGTAATTCATTTGCATTACACATATCCACAAAACATTTTGACATCACAGTACCACCAGACGGAGACTTTTCAGAGTAATTGATATCAAGAAAATTAAAGTCGCCCATAATAACGCAAGATGTATTGCTAGAAGAGAGATCACTTATTACCTTAATGAGCTGAATTGTGTTGTTTAGAGATCCATTAGGAGCCCTGTATACGGCAATAATTCTTAGAGTAATCTGGCTCAATTTAAGATCGCAACAAAGTATTTCAAAACCGTCCGGCACTGACTCAGACCATATTGTCTCAAAAGTAATTGACAATCTAAGGAAGATCACTAGACCGCCGCCTTTTTGGTGAGCTCTATCACATCTTATAAAGCAAAAGTCTTTGGAGAGGTTACCAATAATTGGCAACAGATCGATGGATTCGCTTAACCAGGATTGCGTAATAACTACTATATCGCAGTTATAGTTTCTGATTGCAAATTTAAGGGGTAGAATATTTTTTGAATAGACCGTAAATTGCAGTAGAGGCAACTTATGTCGGCGACAAATACCCGAGGAGTGCCTATTAGTTCACCGCGGACATATTTAGTTGACTAACAGGATTGCTGAGATTAGTAACGTTATGAGATGCACGAGCTAACCTAGCTTTCTTATTCCGTTCTCTCTCCTCTTTGGTTAGGGACGGCCGAATGTAGACCCCTCTACAGGAGAAAGAGCATAATCTGGGAGCTCTTCTGAGAACTAAGGAATGGTAGAAACTATATGGGAGGACTACTTTCAACAATCGAGGCCGACTCTGTTGCGGCTTACCAAGTCTATAAGCAATGTGGGGGACACATTCAATATCTAGGTGGTCAAGAATATCTTTCACAAAGTCGATGTCGTGAGTGGCCCTCTCAGTAGACTTCGCGTGAGTGGCCTCGGGGATACCAGATATAATGATAGACCTTTGCCTCTCCTTCTCATCAACAAAGAGAAAAGTATTGGCATGATCTACCTCACACGTAGGACGAGTCTCCCTTTTCCTTTCTGCTTCAGCTAAAGCAGCCCTCAAGCTTATGTTCTCTTCGCGGAGACAAGAGACTTGCTCCTGAAGCTCCTGGTTCTTTGCCAAGACAGAACATAGCTGGTTCTGGACAGAAAACATATGGGATATGAGAATTTTCAAAAACCCAGGTGTTTTCTTATCCGAGTTGAGCTGTTCGAGGGCTGCAGCTATTTCCTCTGATCCTCGTCTGCCTGCGTCCTTGTCGTCACAGTCCGCTGCCACAGTTCTGCTGCTCCTCTGCGTCGAAGTCTTCGTCGGTGACATGGCGACTGTTGATCGATGTGACGGGAAAAGGGCAATAATCAATAATGACCACGCACACTCGAACAAGTAGCGAACACTCCTGATTTACCTGATGTGGTGGCTTGTCGCGATTATTAGAAAATTCAGAACCGAATCCGCCACTAGGTCCCTCACAGACGCAGACTGGTACCAATAGAGTCCACAAAGGGCGAAAACACGATAGAGTAGCAGAGCACTGAATGAGCCGACCATACGGCAACGCTGACAACGATATATCAAATTAACATGTCAATGGTGAGTGATTAAATGAGTATAGCATTATAGGAGGAGTAATTGCGCGGAACACTATTCACTCGGTTTAACCTTCTGTGCCAACACGAGGTTTTAGGTGGATCTTTATTTAGCAGGGCCTGACGCTTCGACTTCTCGTCGTCTTCTTCGTACTGACTAACAACTTACAATACCGAGGTTTGAAGAAGAGAGAAGTTGGAGATTACTATTCACTCGTTTTTGTTTATTTTAGTTGCCCTCCGTGGTCGAATTACCCGCAAAGACTAGGGCTGCCACGACCGGCTCCATTACCAATTTTGTTAGTGACAGACGTGCTTGCTGCGTAATTAGGAGCGCCTGTGCGAGGCTAGAAATACCGACAAAGGCGGAACTTAGTGATGGGGTGATCCTCACCAGCCGCTTATGGGACTACCTAGTAGATGTGAGTGACTCGTGACGGAAGCTTGTGCCTTGAGGTGTGAACGATAATTCCGCGTTTACAATGTGATAAGTGGAAGAGCATGAAATGTGAGCATTTAGAGGAAAAATTTTGACATCCTGTGCATGTTCTACGAAATACAGAGTGAGTGGCGTATTACAATGGAATACTGGACGAAATATCAGTGCTAGCTGACAGCAAAGATACGAAATACTTGGAAGAGAGAAAATGAGGGAAAAAAGAGAAATACTCTAGGGAGCAACTTCGCCAATGTACTGTAAAGCCACGGGCCGCCGCTAACACGAGAGGGAGTCGCTGAGATCTCGTAGACGTAGCCAACAAGCGGTAGTGTCCGAATAGGCGTTACAGACAGATGATACCTAGTCGTCGTCATTGTCGCCTGCGCAGGATATGCACTGATGTTGGGAGTGGTCTAAGTGAATAAGGCGTCCTCATTGCTATCCAGTGCTAATATTAGCTTGAAGATCTTTGGTGTCATCAGAAACAAATGATTGAAGAATAAAGAATGAGCTCCTGTTGCCCATCATGTTCTGGCTTGTGTCCTTGAAGCAAGGTGTGTATACCCCTGCCACACGATTTAGTGGCAGGGCCCGCGCGTATCGATCGAAATTGAGACCATACGGGTCTAACTACCGTGTGACGGCTATAGTTGCAAGCTGAGGCTTCCTGAGAGTCGCCGTTTGACGGAGTACAGCAAGCTGAATCTTGTACTTACAACCATGGAAGCTGACAACGATAACGACGAGCGCGCAACGGAATCGCCAAGTGCAAGCGCGATCACTGCTGAGGTCGAGACGATGAGAGGAGTCGAACAAGCAGAGTCCTCCTCAAACGTGAGTGCTCTTATTCACGTAAAATTGGAGCGGTTGTTGAAAAAGGTCCACAGACAAATAGGATTAATCACAGTGGAGTGCGAGAAAACCCTTAGTGAAAGCTTTCGTACTACAGATCCGACGAAAAATAAAGTCATGAGAATTGTCGATCTTCAGGTCAAGCTTTCTCAAAAGGTGGTAGGGGATGCTATAAAGGATTTTATAAGCAAACATCTCGCAAATCCACTCCATCAGAAGGACCCTATTTGTGACATTGAAGACGGAGTAATAGAGATATTAAGGATAGCTAAGTTGACACAAACTAAGCAGCTAGAACTGTGCTTAGACGAGCGAATAGCTGATAGAGACTCTGTCGAAACGCTGTGTAACGTGTAAGACTGCTCGAAAGACGAAGTAGTAGTAAAAGTAAAGGAACTAGGTCAACAGGTTGAGGACAGTAACCGAGCGATAGTCTTTCTAGGCGAGCAAATTGACCACAAAAAGTTCAGGTTCAACGCCTGGTCGAGCAAATGCATAGCCTGGGAAGGCCCACACACCCGTTGATTGCGGAAGAAGCGCCGGCTATCGCGAACATGCTAGGTATGCCCTCTACAATGGGTGATACATTTTAGAGATACGCCTCGGCAGGCCCTCGGCAAAATCCCAACTTACAGGTGCCGACTTCGCAATGGCGCGTCTCAAAGACACTGATCCCCACGTCCTTATCACATATGCGCAGCAGAAGCTCAGAAAGGAGGCGGGACCCAACCGGACCTACTGCGACCACAGGTATCGAATTAAATCCAGATATCATAGAGGCTAACAATGTGTGTGAACTGTGGGATTGTGGAGAGTCAGCTTTAGCGGAATTTATGCGTACAGCAGCCCTTCCCAGCTTAGAACCGTACTCGGGAACAGAGAGGCAAAGCTTCAAACGATTTGTAAATGACTTTTCCATTCGGTACCACAAACCGCAATAGAACGATAGAAGTCTAATTCAATTGTTTCAAAGTTTCTTAAGGAAACGGGCCCTCGTAACTTTCGAAACGCTGCCAAAAGAGGCAAAAGAGGGCACTCTTGAAGACGGAAATGAAGGGAAGGCTTCAAGAAGATAGAAATGCGGCAAAAGTCAAGGCCTTGTCGCAGTTACGTAACTTGTCCATGAGATCTGATCAGTCAGAGGAATTTTGCGTGGCACTCAAGAGGTTGGCGAATAGAGCGTTTCCTGATGTCCCAGAAGAAGTAGTCTCCCTGCAGAAGGCGGATATATTCTTCCGCCAACTAGCTCAATGGCCTGGCAGTTACTCGGTCTCAGAGGCTCTGGAGACCAGTGAAGGAAGCCTTGCGTACGAAAATGTAAAGAAAGCAGCGTTCCGGCTTGAAAGAAATCGTCAAGCAGCGCAAGGCGTATCCAGTAGACGAACGCAGTCGGGTTCTCTCAATCCACCGAGGACTGGCACCGGTCCGAGAACATCTCAACGGTTCAGTTACATAAACAGAGGCCCACACGGTCTTGTGAGCGCTACTCCAAGACGAACCATGCAATCCAACAATGCGGCGAACAACTAAGCATTGAGTGATTCTGCAGCGAACAGATCACAAGCAGACACGAGACAAGTACAGTGCTATAACTGCGGTTGCAGAGGACACATGAGTAAAGACTGCCGTGGTAACGTCGCGTGTAGGGTTACAGAACCCAGTGGCAGGTTGTCACAAAGTAATGACGTACGACAGTCGGGCACATTTTCTGCATGGGTGGAAAACCTGACGTGCACGATATCAACCACTATGAGCCTGAAAAGAACCGCAGGATTAGTTGGACCTAAGACTTTAGCGGAAGTACGTATGATGGATAAAGAGATTACTGCGCTCCTAGATACAGGTTCAGGAATCTCAATAATACCAATACAAGTGTTCAAGAAGGCTCTAAAGGAAGGTGTACACCTCGACAAATATGTAACAAGAATTCCGGGCATAGAGGTGATAGTTCGAAATGCTTCGGGTGCCATCGTGAACTTCCTTGGCACTGTTTGCCTGCCTGTAACACTCTACAACAAGACCGTTTCTGTTTCGTTTCATATTGGTGAACAGAAGACGGAAAACGTCATAATAGGAACGAACGCTTTAGAGCTCTTCGAGCTTAGCGTAGCGCCTAGAAATGGTGAAACGGCAGAGCATCACAAAGAACATGTCCAAGCAATTGCCAAAGAGAGATAACTTATTCCACCGCATACTACAAGGAAAGTCACCCTAACCAGTCAGGTGGAACCCGGTGACTATTACTTAGAGCCCGCTGATAGCACGGTAGAGCACGGCTTGTGCAAGGTTGAAGAGGATGGTAGTACTAGCGTGTATGTGGTGAACCTCACTGACGAATCTAAGGTAGTTCGCGGAGGTGACCTAATTGGGCAGCTGAGCCGCAACGCTTGTTCACCTGTAGAAACGCTAGACATCGACATCGACATGTTGGAAGACAGTAGCGGGCACAAAGAGAAAAGCGATCAGATGCGCACTGAGGAGCTCCTAAGCATATTAAGAGAGAATACAACAATGAGCAATGACGTCGAAGACATTGTGAAGCGCTATAGTGACATATTCGCCGTGAGAGACTGGGAACTCACCCAAACTCGACCTGGTGCAGCACGAAATAGACAGGCGATTGTCGTCCTATAAGACAACGGACACGCCCATTGCCCATAGGAGCATGCCGCGAAGTTAAGTCGATTATTCAAGGTCTATTGGAATGTGGCATTATCACTAGAAGTAAGTCTGAGTGGGCGTCGCCCGTAGTTCTAGTGCGGAAGAAAGACGGCACCTTGCGCCTCTGCATAGACTACCGTGCTCTAAATAAAGTCACAAAGCAAGATTCCTACCCGCCTCTATGCTGCAGAGCCTCAGCAGCAAGAAAGTCTTCTCGACTCTTGACCTTGCCTCAGGCTATTTGCAGATAAGGTTATCGGATGCGGCGAAAACCAAAAGCGTCTTCACAACGAGCGAAGGATTGTTTCAATTTGTTGTGTTGCCGTTTGATTATCCACCAGCCCTGCCTGTTTCCAGCGCCTTATGGACATGGTGTTAAGCAAACTAGACCTTAAAGATAAGGAAGTATTTGTCTACATTGACGACGTTCTGGTATCCACTGATACCCTAGAGAGGCACATGGAGGTACTTCAGCTGGTGTTTGATGCTTTTCGAAGGGCACATTTAAAGCTTAAGCCGCAAAAATGCGAGCTCTTCAAACGAAAAGTTGCATTCCTGGGTCACGTCATTGACGAAATGGTGTTCATATCGACCCAGACAAAATCACAGAGATTCTCGAGTACCCTACGCCACGAAACCTTGCCGAGTTGAGGACATTCCTTGGCCTCGCTGCATATTATCGGAAATTTATCTTGCAGTTCTCGAAGGTGCCCAAGCCATTGTATAACTTGACGAGCCCAAAAGTCAGTTGTGGGAACCTGAAGAAAGCTCTTGAACAACTCAAAACGATCATGACAAGAGCACCAGTATTAGCTCAGCGAGATATTGGTGCTGCAACGCGAGGCACGACGCCATTCATAATTTACACGGACGCTTCCAAAGAAGGCTAGGAGCTGTGTTAAGCCAAGAGGGGGCTGTTAAACTACTGCATTCCATATACTTTGCATCGAAAGGCCTATCCCAAGCAAAAAGGAACCATCATGTGACGGATATTGAGGCGGCCGCTGTGATTTTTGCCCTAAGGAAATTTCATTTCTTTATCTACGGGCTAAAAACCATCGTGAGAAAGGATCACAGAAATTTGGCTAGTCTATTCAAACAGACGAATGTCTCAGCAAGGGTCCTACGATGGGCGCTGGAGATTCAAAAATATAATCTAGAAATTGAATACGTGGCTGGCAAGGCAAATGCCGTGGCCGACGCTCTTTCTAGAGGCGCTGTACAGTGCTCTCCAGGCGAACTACCAGTGTGCCCCGAAAATGAGGCTGTACCATCTTTGCCCAGAGCAATCCTCGTGGCTAGAGGAATTGCGAACGGACCCAGCTTACAGCTCCGTAATTGCAAGACTGGAGAACAACAGCACCGAAAACGGCGAAGTAAGGTGCCTCGGTGTACCAAGCAGCAGACTTCATGATAGAGAATGGGGTACTAAAGATGATCCGCGAATTCGGCAGCGTACCTATTGTTTCCAAAAGTAAAAGGAAGTGGTCCAGAGCGTGCAAAGAGTGTTTCTTGACAAGATCGCATCACAAGAACACTCCACCTCTCAAACCCCTAACCACTACAAAACCGTATGAGCTTGTTGGCAGAGACATTGTCGAACTCGGTTTATCAGAGCGTGGAAATAGTTGTAGTTTGGTTGTAATTGATCACTTTTCCAAATTGGTTGGTGCGTATCCTGTGCCTGATAAGACTGCACGCACAATTGCGAGAACGCTCTTTGAAAGGTGGATATGTGATGGCTGCCGTTGGCCCAAGAAGTTACACTCCGATCAGGGCCCCGAGTTCCTCAATAATATCCTGAGCGAAATCTTTGATATAACCGGAATTGAGCAATTCGTCACGAAGGGTCACAATCCAAGAGAAAATGGCATAACGGAACGCGCCATAGGTGCCGGATGCTAAAAAAGAAAACGGTAATTCCGACCGACTGGGATGTTTTGCTACCCATGGTCGTATTTGCATACAACTCGGCACCTCATGAGGCCATTGGCGACAGTCCTTTATACATACTGCACGCTTTCGACCCGGCGCTTCCGTCGAGTGAGATCCCAGATGAAAAGTTGTCGTGGAATCACGTTAACTTTGACGATTACAAGTACGAGTTACTCGCGGGAATAAAGCACATAAGTGATTGCACACTCGACTTGAATGCAGAATACCGGGCTCGAATGAAAGAGAGGTATGACAGGGAGCACAAAACTGATGTAAACAGACTGCCGAATGTAGGCGACGGGTATACATGAGCTTACCTAGAGAGAAAAGCAGCTCCAAACATCCCAAACTAACGGATGAATGGCGTGGACCATTTCGTGTTCTAGAGGTTAGCAGTAACTCTGCTATTATCACGAACCTCCCTGAAAACGAGGACCCTCTCAGAGTCCAACATGATATGCTAATAATAGTGCCTCATGAAGTAGACAATAGTCCCGGTGGAGCTAAGACTAAGAGAGCGAGGAGAGTGAATAAAACGCAGAGAAGTAAAAATACTCCCATCGATAGTAAGTGTTGCAGAGCGACGACGGCAACGGACGCGATGCGTGCGGACAACAATGCACTCGGCCTTTTCTTCACCTGTCCAGGAGCGGGATGCCGAGTGTACTCTAGTGATCATACTAATTCATACTGATTAATGTTCGAGACATGACATTTGCTGATGTTGTTCCTCATGAGCTTGATCAACAAATCCGTTCTCTCAAGTTGTCATCTATGCTCTGGCCCGTATGATCTCCGTCTACGAGAACGAAGAGGACATCGACAAGAAGAGGTACCTGATGCGCTCGCCGTCATACAACTTCGTCACGATCTCGGGAGCCCAGAAGGCTACACCTTCTTCAAGAGAAACTGTGAGCACGCGCTTAATGCCCTGCTCGCGTAAGATGGAGGCAGCATTGCACTGGCGTCCAACGGAGGAATGGAGACGGACATCGAGCAGCTAAACGATCTCGTCAATGCAGGCATCCACTATGCACTCACCCACTCCTGGGAGGACATTACCGTCAAAGGTCCGAAAAAAGAAACGCTCGTACTAGTGCCAGATGGTCTACATGGTTTCGCCAGAGTGGTAGCTCCAGCTCAGAATGTCACCATAATCAGCTATAAGAAGCTAAGAGACGCCATACGAGCAGTGCGCAAATTCAAGGATCTGGGTGAGTTTTTGTGAGCCCCACATCAGAGACTCCATACGACTCCGGCGAATGGCAAGCATTCGCCATGGTTATGACGTCGGCAGCTAGACTCCTGGCAGTCAGTGGCCCTCGAGGTGAAGCTGCCTGGAAACAGAATCGGAAGGACACCTTCGACACTTTCGGGGTCACTAGAGGCGCAGCAGCAGCCATGCGAAACAACGTGGTGACGATGTTCACGGCGGTGCCGTCACTAAACGAGCCGTTCGCGTGTCTCGGAGAGAGTATCCGAGCGACACCGCACTCCGTCTATCCTGACCAAGTCGTTCTTCGCCGCGCTAAAGGAATACGTTTCACCACACGTGAGAGGAGACCTGTTCCAGATGTTGGACGAGCCGATCAGCCGTGTCGCCGCGTATCGAAACCGCAAACGAGAACTGAGGAACGATGATGCTCGCCAAGGATCGTCTGCTGGACCTTCAAGGAACGTCGACGCGCAGGGCAGGGAGGGAGGACATCGAGATGGACGCTTCGATTGGAGTTCGCGCCGAGGCCATTATCGCGCCACCGATCACCGCCCCAAGCGTGGTCGCTACAACACATACCCGCGCCCATGCCCACACTCTAAGTATTAATCTCATCTATGCTCACCTATGCTCATCTATGGTATAGTTTTTTTTCTCCTCACTTACTAGCACTACCTCACGTATCTTTTGCTCATGCAATAATCTCAATGTCACTTAGCTATAACCAAGACCAAAGCATGTCACTATCGCCTAGCTAAACGTGTATAATGCTGTATCTCATTCCGCTCATTTTTTTGTTGTTGCCACGGTCACATAGATCTGGAGACGACTCTCATCCTTGCTGCTTTTTACCAGATGAAGTCCATTTTTTTAAACATACTGTAATGTTTCACATTATTGAATGGTTAATTCCATCATTTCTTCTTCTCCATCGACAGGGACGTCGATATGTAGGGGAGGGGGATGTTCAGGGCCACGGTCCTTCACTGCTATTATGGTATACTGTACTTGCTAATGTCCGTAGTCCCCTGTAGTAGATTCAAATGTAAGCACGTGACTCGTCGTGGTAGGACCCACTGGAGCCGCGCGCCAAGCGAGGGCATAAATACCCCTTGCGAAATCTTTGCAAGTCACTTTGTCATTACGCTCGGTGGAGGACTGTCGACAATAAAGGTTAGTAGCATCTGCTTCCTCACCTCCACCGTAAAAGAAACAGTCAGAACTGGCAGCTTGAACCCCTTGGTCGCTGGCGAGCATTGGAGTAGCCTCAGCGCAGCTCCGAAGCCGGACCTAGGGACCTCGTACCCTAGCACAAAAGTAATATTCTCGAGAATATGTTGGGTTTGCTAGCCGTTGTATGTTTTTCACAGAGCTTCTTTTCTTCAGTGCTACAGCACTTGGATTTTCGCTTTGCTTTCCTTGAAAGAAAGTTCCGCTGAGGAGGTTGTAACATGTTATCTAAGTCAGGCACCTTGTTAATTTCTTGAAGGCCATTGGTCCCTCGAATCTCGTGAGGAATCTGCTTCAGTACGGTATCTTTTACAAGATCTGGAGAATGTTCTAAAGGCGGGTTGCTACATGGAAATGGCGGCTCATATTGTCTGTGTTCAATGTCGTTCACCTCTAGTGAAAGACGTGACGCGTGTTTTCGTTTATCTTCGAACGTTTTATCATGAGCTTCCTTTCTTGCATCATCAACAGTCTGTGGGGATGCTATCACAGAGAGGTGGAAATGCAGAACTTTTGGTTGTGTTGCATTTGAAGATCCGAACAGTGCTGTGTTTTGTGCAAGTAATTCTGAGGTTAGTCTTGCAGGCGGGTGATTTAACATCATGATTTGGTCGTATGATTCAACTCACATCAGAATTCGCGGCTTCACGAAATCTCCCTTCGTAGTCGTATTTGACAAGAAAATGCACTTGTCTCTCAGAAACTGCACGTCTGCTGGAAAAGCATTTGTGAGCACTGTTTTGGTGGTAAGCGGGAGTGAAATGGCATCTCCGAACCGCGTTCTGAAAACGGCAGATGTCCGTTAAGTCAAATAAGTCTCACTGCTTCCTGCAATACCATGCATTGTGCTCACTTAATTGATATGGCTCTCTTAATTGAAGTTCCAGTGTGCTCGCGAGGTTGGCTTCAATTAGGTTGCACTGTGCACCCAAGTCTAGGAGAACCACCACGTTTTCAAACGTGTTGGTGTGATTAATTCTTATTTGTGCTTCCGCAGTCATGCAACATACTCTTTCTCCGTGATGCTATCGTTTGTTGCATTTGAGAAACTTGCTACTGTACAAGGATTATGCTCCTGTGGGGAAGATTGCTCGCTTTTATTCACCGCATTATAGCTGGATTGGCTGCAAGAGGTGTTAGCTTCAGTTGGCATGGTATTCGTGTTTTGGCTGGTAGAAAAAGGCTGACTATTTTCTGGTATATTACCACATTCCTGGAGCTGTCGGACGTCTTCTTTTCTACATAGTGTGACATCGTGATCTCCATTTTGGGCGACATTCGAAGGCGCAGTCACGGCTTCTACATATGGTCCAGTGCGAAGCATTTTCAACACAATGGCTGACCCCTCGGTGCGTTTCTGCGATCAAGTTACTGCAGTAACTTTGATGAATCCGGCCCCTGGATTTATCCAGTGCCCGCGTTTCGTACTGTTGTTCGTATTGTGCGTGGCTTTGATCCCCTCAGTGGTCTTACTTCGATGTTTTGGTGACTTGACGATAGAAATAGAACAGATGAACGTCTAGTCGTATGTAAGTCTTGATGCAGCAAGCCGTGGATTTGATCGTTTTCTTGACGCCGTTTGGTCGTAGAACAAACTTGGCTGACGACGAATAATGGTGGCGCGGGCTTGCTGGCCGGTTGTTTAAGTTTTTCGAGTAGGAAGTCGCACAGAGGTGCAGAGGTGCGCAGATGAGATAGAAGCCCGTTTGCTGGCCAGATCAATGAGTACTCCAAGGTCGCTCCGCCAGTCACCTTGAAACGACAGGTAAAAGGTTAACAAACGGCAAGGAAGTTACATACCAGAGGGTTTCTTCGGTTTGTCGGCCAATAAAAGTTCGGGTTTATTGTGCGGTGCGAAGAATATTCAAATTTGGTTATTTTTAGAAGTCGTATTCTTCTTCGGTTATCTTAAAGTCTATCTCAGCGAGGGTCGCGCGAAATGTGACCCCCATGTTTTTGCAGGCTGCGCGAGCTATCAGATAAGCTCGGCTCACTTCTTCCCACAAGATCATTCCGCAGAGGGAACTGCTGTTCCCTTATCTTATCGGTACCCAGTTCGGCCTCGTCATCATTTTCTCCGCACGCCTCGACGCCGGTCGAGCACATGCGACATTACGGTATCGACCAATCAGGAGCCGCGCCACCCTTCGACAGTATCGACAGAGCTCCATCCTCAGTATTTGCCATTTTAATCGACGACGCCGACGACGCGCAGTGGTGAGTTGTCCTCCTCGCATTCGAGTGTTCGTCTTCTACGGCTTCGACTTTGCCTCCAACGCTTACCGGAACTGATGTTCCACCTCCCGACTCATCCGAGCCTTCTCTTGCTCCGCTTGCTTTACAAAATTTTCTATGATTATCGTTTTTGTCAAATCATTTAGAACACGTCTACTGTTTGAGAACATTCGCTTCTCCTCGAGTTTTTAGGCGGCAAGCAAAAGTATTATTTCGCTCATCCAGGACATTTGTTTCGGGTTGTCACCTATGACAGTCTTAATCAGACAATAAAGGGCCAAAAGACGCTGAATGACCACATCGACGAAGGGAACATGGAAATCGCTCAGATGCTCAACGAGACGTTTTAGACAATGGGTCAATGTTCGTCGGTTTTCCCAGTGTCGAGCGACCGATCTCCTTCACTTCAGATGGCCTCGTTTAGCAGCTCAGGCGACGAGGGGGAGCACTTCTCGTTCTGGCTCCGTCAACTCGAGGATCTACTGCACATCCGCCCGGCCCCGCTGAATGACGAGCAGAATGCCTACCTTCTAATAGCGCGCCTTTCAGGTACGGTTCGTGAGAAGGTGGAGGAGCTCCCCCAGAAAAAGCGATTCAATTACGCGACGCTTGCGGAATTTTTGCGGGCCTACTTTGAGGGGCCAGCAGAGTTACATAGCTCGTCAGAAGCTGGCCACGTGCGCACAGTCCCGCGGAAACGACTACGGCTTTCGTAGACGTTTCAAGATCCTGGTGAGATCAGCTATGGCCGGACGAGATGCAGAACAAAATGGCTCTGGCAGAATTCGTCTCCCGTCCGTGGGACATCCGCAGGTAGGTCTCTTTTCGCGAACGTTCAAACCAGCAGTCTTTCGGGACTTGGCAGAAAGCCCGCATGATGCCCTATGGACCGACCCTTTCTCCAGGCAAGCAGTTACGTTACGACGGCACCACGGAGCGCCTGCAGGAGCTCTCATTGGCTGTGGACGAAACCAAAAACGAGTTCGAGTAGTCTAAAGCCCAGATCGCAGCGTTCCGTCAGACGAACCAAGAGCTCGCAAGCTCAGCATTCAGATCAAGCATTTTAGCTCCGGCAGCCCGCCCGGAAGTCAAGGCCCTGCTTCGTTGCCCAATGGCCCTCTGTCTTCTTTCAGCTGCTGTGTTAGAGCCGAGGCTGACGCTTGGCTCTGTCCCAGCGAGTGCCCGTCGCAACTCTTCCTCGTGCGTGTGCGTACAACTGTTTCCGGATGATGTAAGACTACCTGACAATTCCAGCAGAGCTGACATTACAGGTTTTTCGGCTCAACACGAAGCAGTACAAAACGACAGGCTCGCTCTTCAGGATCATTCGTAAAGAGGTGTAAGGATTAGTGTACCACGTTTCCTAGTAGTAGGATAGTACACGGTAACCCACTCCTTCAGACAGCTTACTGGTAGGCCACTTCCAGTGCTAGTCTAGTGTAAGCTCACATAGCCCTCGCTTTTATCTCCCATTACATATGCATTCCATCCGCCGCCACCGTAACCAGCGCTTGCATTTCTAGGAGAACCAACGAGAACGAGAAGAATGCAATGGACGCCCGACCGGAGGATGGCTGCATGCTGTCTCTACGATCCCGAACCTCAACCCGACTCCCGCCGTCTGCACATTCGTCTTCCGTCACCTCTTCTGTCATTCCCTCCTTACCGCCCCCCCCCCACCCTCCCCTTCAGTAGTTCAATCTCAAGTGAGATAAAACCAAACAGTAGAAACCAGTAAAGACAACACACAAAGCTCACTAGATGCTTTGAATGATTAGCGCAGGGATGGGCAACTGGTTGGTCCCGTAACAATTTCCCTGAATTTCACTCCGAAGCTACGGTGGGCACCCCAGACGGGTTTTTTCGGTTGTAAGTGTATCGGCGAGCTGTATCCCTTTGCGCTCTCCGGTTTTATTTACTAGTGAACTATTCCAAGCACTGATCTTACGACGTATTAGCCGAAGAAGTCCTTATTTACCACTGATGACTGGCAATTACCACCTTCGTGGTCTACAACGCCCATAATCTTCCACTATGACGTCTACTGCACTTGCACGATCCAGGCGAACACACCCTCTGATTACCGTACCGCATACCAATTAGCGATGGAGCGTGGAACTTTCCGGGCGACCTGCTCTTTAAGCCCCCCCCCCCCCCCCCACCCCCGACGATGAAGCGTTTTACTGCTGTTGTTTCCACAATTCGACTTATTCTCTGGGGGACGCCTGAAAATTGCGTAAACGTCAAAACCCCAAATCTCAACCAGTCAGTTGAAATGCAAAAATACCGCAATGCAGGAAACCCGAACCTTCAACCTCCCTCGCATGAAGCAACGCTACTACCCACGGCGCTCCGAGCCGCACGCGAACCAGGGTGCACATTTAAGGTTAACGATTTAACGAATTTAACGAATTAGCAGAATTTTTCGGTAACATCTGCCTTAACGACTTGACGGAAATTTTTGGAAATTTAACGGAATTTTTAACGTACGTTTTTCTCAGTAAGTTTATCATTTTTGCTCTTATTCTTCACTAATATTGCAGACCTCGCCCTTCCGATTAGGAGTGTTCCTAAAAACTATCAAAATCAGCAAGAATATTTTAATGTTTTCTTGCTATTTTCATATCGTCTATGACGCATTTGAATTTTTGGAAATAATGCGTTTTGGAGCTAGAAAGTTCTTGGCTGAGCCGCCAAGCACTTCAACGAATCCACAAGGATACTGGTCTGACCACCATGTAAGATGTGCATATCCCTACTTGGCGCTGCTTACCTCAAAATACTTTTGCTTGCCACCTGAAAAACTCGAGGAGAAGCGAATATTTTCAGACAGCAGACGTCTTCTAAATGATTTGACAAGACGATAATAGTAGAAAATTTTGTAAAGCAACAATTCCTAAACGTTAACACGTCGACGACCGTGTCACACCCTTTTGTCCGTCTGGGACTGTGTGACACGATGTCGTGTGAAGTTCCCGACGTTGCAAAAAATAGACTGATCCCACGCATCAGGTTTGTAAAAGTCGTGCGTTCGTCAACGTGTTAACATTGCACTGATAGTTTGATTGCGTTTTTATTAATTCTTTCTGTACTAGCGAGCTGATGCCCGCATCGAGATTCTACATGCTCGTAGAACAGTCAAACAAAAAGGTTTCGCACAGAACTAGGAAATTGAAGGAACTACTACGTGGCCTGCTTAGGCCTATGTTATACAGTTGTGGCCGTAGCCTTTTCAAAAATGCCGAAAAAGCCGCATTTTCCCTGCTTTTTCGGCCTTTCGAAATAACTTCATTCGAAGTTAACCAATTGCGAAAGCACATTTTCGAGTTCAGCAGTTCAAGCTCTATCAGAAAGCGTTAAAAAATTGCCAAAAATTTCAAAGTACAACCGAATTTTTTCAAAGGTTAGTTTTTCGTTCAAAATCGTGCTCCATTGCGAAGGGCGGCTGCGGACGAGTTGTCGGTAGCAAGTCGTCGAAAACCGTTGCATGCTCATAACTCCTTAAGTTTTAGGTTTATTGAGAAGCGGTTGGTACCGTTCGATTCGTCTCTTCAAGATCTACACAATCATGTACTTAATCTTATCAGACCACCGCATTTTCGAACTGGGTGGGCAAAAATGACTGGAACGGGCTCTTTGCGATTGGAGAAGCTTATTTTTCAGAATTTGCATGTTCTCGGAGTATATCAAACATGGCGTAAAGTGTCACGTCATGCCAGGAATCCAATGAGAGTGCGCCGTGCACTATGCATACAGGATCAACCGGTACATGTCGCGGAGGTGAGCAGCGGAGGGTGCGGTGACGGCGGCGGGGTGCGGTAGCGGCCGCGAGGGTGCGGCGAACTCGTCGTTACTTCTACCGTAATCGGCCACGGCATCGATCGAATGCGCCTCCTCTGCGAGGTACTGCCTTCGAGGTTGGTAGCGACCAGGTGTTTTAACACATGTAGTTTAGGTGGTCCCCGTGGCGAGTTTGCTGAACTTCCCAGATGGACGCAGACGTGCCCTTCGGGCACGGCTTTGGCGAGGGAAGGAACTACGGGTTGTGGGCCATTTCAGCACGTGGAGGTTGAGTGACATCCGTGGCGAGTTTGTTGAACTTCCCAGATGGACGCAGACGTGCCCTTCGGGCACGGCTTTGGCAAGGGAAGGAACTCCGGGTTGTAGGCCATTTCATCACGTTTAGCTTAGATGGACCGCGTGGCGGAGTTCCTCCGCATGCCTTGTCTCAACCCCCTCTCCAACCTAGCAGCTGACCGTTGATCGATACCTCACAGACTCTGCCTGTGCGGCTGCCCCGCAGTGCCATAGAAGGGGCGTGTTCGTTTCGGGTTTGATTGGCTGGAGTGATTACAGTACAGTGCGTGAGTACGGTCGGTGCTCTGCCGTTACCGCAGCCCCGCTCCGCTGCTCACCTACGCGACTTGTACCGATCAACCTATCAATCGAGAGGGGGAGGACAGCTTGTAGAGTGAGCATTTGGGGAGTTTTATCAAAAATTTGCAGCAGGCATACTCAGGAATTGCTGTACGCTGTTCCGGCGAGACCTAGGTGTGCGCCGTGAACAATGTATATAGGATCGGACCCATCACTCGAGTAGACGCAACAGGGTGTAGAGTGGGCGATTGGGGAGTTTATGAAAAATTCTCAGCCGCCCTAGCTAGGAATTGCTATAACACAGTCCAACTAGCCTTTGGAGTGCGTCGTGAACAGTGCATATAGAATCAAACCTATCAATCGAGTGGGCGCGACAGCTCGCAAATTGCACGCGCGGGCGTGTTCGGAGCGCAATAACTCTGTAGAGATCGAATCGTTCCGGCTGCGGCTCGTGGGTTTCGCAGGCAACAGAGAGCTTTAGTAGTCCACAAAAGTACAGCGTTGTAGCTTGCAAAAAGGCGAAATCATAGCGGTGTGAAAATGCATGTGAGGCTTGTGTGGCTTAATTTTTTCCCGAATTCAGTCGATCACTGCGGGAAGACGCGATGAGCCCACAGCCCACAAGCGCGTAGAAGAGCAGAATACTGAAGGCACTTTGCGATGGCATGCACACAACCCCCTGTTGCCTAAGCTGCTTCGGCTCCATCTGACATTTTAGAGCAGTGGAGGGCAGCGGTGAAGTTTCCAGCGCTCTTTCTCGTCCACATTTGAGTTTTCAGCACTCGCAGTGGTAACGTTCTGTTCAGCTCGAAAAGCTCTATCGAACGGTATCAATCTCGTCCAATTCTGGGAACATCGATTTTTTAACAATTTCGCATCGAAGACGAGGGCACTCCAGGCCACGGCGAGGGGCGATGACGTCATCGAAAATTGATCTTCCCGAACCGGCCCAAGTTTGGTACCATTCGATAGAGCTTTTCATGCTGAATTGAACGGTGTTATTGAGTTTCGGAAAACCTGTAATCTGGGCGAGTAAGAGCGCACGAAACTAAGCCCGCCACCCTAAAATGGCAGCTGGAACTAAGGCAATTTAATAAGCTAGGGAGTTGGGAGCATGTCACCTGAAAGCACCTTTAATGTTCAGCTAGCATGCGCATTTGTAGGCCGTTAGCTCTCCTCATCTTCCCGCAGGGGTCGACTGAAATTGGAAAAAATCGTGCCACACAAGGCTAACCTGCATCTTTGCAGCTCTGTAAAGCTGTCTCCCCCCTCTCGATTGATAGGTTGATCCTATATGCATAGTGCATGGCGCACTCTCAGTGGTCTAATAAAGTTGTATACATGGTTGTGTAGATCTCGAAGAAACAAATCGAACGATACCCACCGTTTCCCAAAAAACCTCAAATTAGAAGAATTGTGAGCACGCAAAGGTTTTCGACGGCTTGCGACCGACAACTCGTCCGCGACCGCCCTTCGCAATGGAGCGCAAGTTTTCACTTTCGGCCATTTTCATAGCTTCATATAAACAATGTATACCATACGATAGAGCTCGAGCTCCTGAGCTCAAATATATCGTTTGTTTTTGAAATGAATGAATTTTAGGCGAGTTATATCAAAAAGACGCAAAAGCCGGGAAAACGCGGCTTTTTCGGGATTTGATCAAAAGGTACGGCCTAACTGTACTTCGCGACGCTGTTGCGTGGGCTGCTACGCACTGCGTGGTACCCGCTCAACACTACTGCCGACGTCGCCGACAACATCGTCGCCGAAATATAACATAGGCCTTAATCTAACTTACATTTTAAGGTGCTTTGCTGGTGCGATGCAGGCACCAGATTACTAAGCACCGTTCTCTTGATTGGTAATTCTGTACCTGTTCGTCCACACTCTGAAGACGATTTGTTAGTAAGGACCAGTATAGTTTGCTGTCCACACTTTGTCGATAGTGAATTGTTTGTTTTCAATGTAGTGTTACACTCCAGTCCTTAAACTTTAGGTGTTGACCTTTTGGTGTAAGGTGTAACATGTAACGTCTACCTTGATTTTTTACATTTGCGGCTAATTGTTTTTTAACGAAATTTAACGATTTACCGGAGCTTTAACAAAAATTTTCCGTTAAAAGTTTTGTGGAGATCGGGAGGTCAGACGGGGCCCGATCTGGGGGCGAAACGGCCCCGCTCAACGCTACCAAAGGGGACCGAAAGACCCGAGGCCAGCTCTCCTCCGCCACTACCGCTGCTATATTGCCACCACCACCGCCGGCTCGCCGCCACCGCCATCGCCTGCGCCACTGCCGGCTCGCCACCTAGCCTCCACCCCAAACCGCGGTTGGTTTCGTTGGTCGCTCGACACGCCGCCGGGATAATTTTGTGTTTCACGTTGATTTGTTGTTAATAAAGTTTATTTTCTAACGATCAACTACACTCCGGACTGGATGTGTACCACAATCTCGTTTTAAATAAAATTAACGCTCAAAACTTCGTATGTATCCCTGCTGCCAAACGTGCCATCGCAGTCATACAAGAGCCTGCAAGAGACCCAGCGCGCAGTTTCCGCGCTCCATAGCTAATCGGTGTACGATAACCATTCAGGGGCCGTATACATACCTCGCCCCGGCGGGCCGGACTTTCCGCGCTCTCCCCTAGCAGAAATTACCTGGCTGGAACGGGTGCCCCTGCCTGCGATGCACCTTGGGAAATGTATGGTAGGGAAATTTACTAGCCGTACTGAAAATGTTTCGTACACAGGCACAGAGGAAGCGTTGCAAATCACGGAGAAATTATCGGCTATTTTTTACTCCGGTTGAAGGGATGGCCGAGGAATGACGAAAGACGTGAGAGTATATTATCAATTGGATACTGGATTTGCTAAAAAGCCTATTAAAACTGTTATGTTGCGTTATATACACTTGTGTTCTGTTCACCAGCCTATTTATTAAAGTTCTTCTTTGTTTTTACGGGTTTTGGGAATATCTTGCAACAATAACAAGTGAGATCCATAGTGCCACTGAGTTAAACAAGTCATAGCTATGCGTCGTATGGCATAAGACAGTTTTGGTTGTTAATTAGATAATGGCATATATGAACTAGTTGGACGAGGTGGAGCTGGGAGCAGACAGGCATTTGCAAGCATTTTATCCTCGCCTCCATTAGACAATTAAAGATATGCCGTTTATGCATTTTTATTTGCTGGCAGAAAGTCAGATATAAGCCTTTCAAACAGTTTGACATGTGAACTAGTGCTTACCATCGATAAAAATAACATCGAGAAGCCGGGTACTAAGCGGGCTGGTGCCGGCTGTAAACCGGGAAGGTATCTTAAAACGGGTAAGTAAGATCAGCCACACCCCGGAGTTCCTTTCCTTGCTTAGTTCTGTGCTCAGGAACCGTGTTTATTCTAGTGTTCCACGATCATGGTCTCATAATGGAGCGGGTACCAGCCCGTTTAGTACCAAAAGCCGTAACTGTACTGGGAGAATCTATATCTCTACAGTGAAAATTCAAAGATAAAACGTCCAAGTAACATTTAGCCTTAAAAGTACTAATTATTTAATTAAAGGTTTCGGAAAATGTACATTTCAGTAAATGAAAGCACTAACATAAAAACAACCTAGCTAAACTTTGTTATACCCACACATACACACGAGTGGTCCTATCATAGCCTCAGTAGGCGTTTCTTATACCCAACAACTAATGAAAATATAAAAAATCCCAACACTTGGACACTGCTTGAAAATTAGCTTCAGTAAGTGCCTGTTTTACTTAATGAATGAAAGAAAGGTCGAACTCCAGAAATGCTTAACACTGCTGCTCAAAAATGACCTCACTAATCGTAAGCATCACATATACCAAAACATCAACGAAGTCGCCTTCTACCCCTCCTCTGCTGCTCCTATGTGGAGGCATAGTTCGAAAGCATCGTCTTGACGGCAGCATGTCCGCTCCAGTCAGCAGCGTCTCTGCTCCAGTCCGAATTCCCCTACCTCCGGTAGGGGGACGCAATTTCCCAGTAGAGCCCCGGAGTACTGTATCTCCAACTTAGTGTGCATTGCGGAAGTACGGTATTTCCTCCCCATTTCCAGCGGGGTGCGTCGGGGCGAGGTATGCATACGGCCCCGTTTATACTTCGTCGCCGCGCGACGCGATGGCCACGCAATGAGCCAAATTGATTGATCGCGTCGCTCGGCGTCGACGCCAGCTGTCCGGAGTGAATCGCGTGAACCGCGAACAATCGCGTCGCCCAGCGTCGGATCGCGTCGCGCTCGAAATGGGTACGATACGATGGATCGCGGAAGAATGGGGCGCAGATTGGCTCGATCAGCTGATTTTCGCAGTGCGGCCTCGCACTTGCTCTTGATTCTTTGCTTTGTTTTTCTTCGGAGACCACTTTATATGTTTTGGGCTTTCACCGCAAACTTTTGAATCCCGTTTCAGGTCCAGGGCGCTCGGATCAGGCTCAAGCTTGAGGTGCGAAAATCGCAGGGGGTCGTACTTTGGCTCAAGGTGGTGGAGGAGGGTCGTACTTCGACATGAGGGGATAAATTTCTAGGACGGATGCCTCACTCGCAAGTGTTGTAAGCAGAGGTCTGTAAATAAAAATAATAATTTTTAATATTCAATTAATAAAGTTTTAAAGCAAATAAATCGATTAAATGAAGATTTTTTAGGCATGGCAACGACATATCAACACCCTGTGCACCACATTTTCTACGGAAAGAAAACGCCATTTCTATTTGAATTTATCTAATAAAAGTTTAAGTTGTTGTTGTATTAGTTGTTGTATATTGATCTCACCAAAAGTTAAGCTTCAATTTATAGTAGGAAAAAATCAGGCCTCTCCTAAGCAACCTTTCATCCGATCAGGTGGATCACGCGATCATGGTGTGAGGTCATGCTTTTCAATTTTTTTCAGAAATAAAGACTTTTCTACCTGAACGGAACGGCCTATAGAGTTGACATGTAGCTTCGCAAAAGCTCAATCTTTGACTGATACATAATAATAAAAATGTAGCTTATCTGGAGCTATTTTCGATGTGATCAAGAAGGATGGATCACAGGTCGATTGCTCGTCGATGTGGTTGGAAGGTGCTAGACATGTACTTTGTTTAACCGAGCGTAACTCGCTCAATTTTGAGAAATGTGCAAATGCGGGCAGAATTCGGAAAACTAGAAGAAATTTTCTTTCCGACGATCACAAAAGCGCCTTTCAAAAAAGGCATCTTCATGCGCGGCCGGGGATGCAATTTTTGCTCAAAAAATTAGAGTGATTTTACAAAAATGGACATAGCTCACTGATTTTCGAGAGCCGTGCAAACTCGGGCAGCATTCAGAAAACTAGAGAAATGCTCCATCTTATGAAGGCAAACCCAAATTTTGAAAAATGATCTTCATGCGAGGCCGGGCGGTGCGATTTCTCTGCGAATTTTGCGGAAATACTTGCCGAAGTCGCACCCCCCGTCCGCGCATGAAGATCATTTTATTAAAATTTAGGCTTGTCTTCAAAAGATGGAGCATTTTCTCTAGTTTTCTAAATGCTGCCCGCATTTGCACAGCTCTCGAAAATTAGTGAGTTATGTCCATTAAAATCACTCCAATTTTTTCGAGCAAAAATCGCATCCCCCGGCCTCGCATGAAGATGCCTTTTTTGAAAGGCGCTTTTGTGATCATCGGAAAGAAAATTTTTTCTAGTTTTCCGAATTCTGCCCGAATTTCACATCTTTCAAAATTGAGCGAGTTTCGCTCGGTTGAACCAGCAAAATCACTCCATCTGATCGGATGAAAGGTTGCTTAGGAGAGGCCTGATTTTTTTCTTGTTACAAATTGAAGCTTAGCTTTTGGTGAGATCCATATACAACAACTAATACAGCAGCTGTTTAAATTTTTATTAGATAAATTCAAATTGAAATGACGTCTTCTTTCCGTAGAAGAAGCGGTGCTCAGGGCGTTGCCATGTCGTTGCCATGCCTAAAAAATCTTTATTTAATTGATTTATTTGCGTCAAAACTTTATTATTTGATTATTAACGAATATTTTTCTTTCTTTCACATTTTCTAAAATTGTTTGCAACATAAAGAAGAAACTAATATTAAACTCCATCGATTCTCTCGAAGGGGGGGGGTCTTATCAAGACCCTTCTGGTGAGGGGGGGGGGGTGTCGAAAATTTTTGGCAGAAATCGCACCCCACGCTTGAGCCTGTCCCGGATTCCAGGGATTCCTTTCGATAGGCATATCCTCTGGCGTATCCACGATCCACTGCTGACCTTTACGATCAGCTATGGCTCGTGAGCGCTAGAAGCGTATCCGTCCGATAACCTTTAGGATCAGCAGTGCTTCGAGAATACCAGAAGTGTGTCCCTGAGTAGCTCAGTAGCAGAAGAACTGAGTAAACAGACATGGGCACGGAAATATGTGCACAATGGCGTGCAGTACGCAACGGTGCGTAATCGTGGATCGCGTCACTGGCTGTTCGTAGCGCTCATTGCCGTCCAAGACAGCGCGACGCGATCGGACGCACCGCTTCGTTCGAATCGCGTCGCCCGGCGACGGAAGTATAAACGGGACTACGGCCCTAGGGGTGTGTTTATCATCAAACACCATTATAAATCGGAGCCCGACTGGCAACATTTCTCGCGCGGTCGCGGCGCGGCTGCACACCAGTTGCAGTATAGCGGGGAAACCGACCTCTCCATGACTTTTACCGCTCATCCATTGTTGCGTGTTAGGCCTATGTCATACCACCGCCCACCCCGAGCGAAGCCTAATGGTAAGCTCCTATATCGATCGCGCGAAGCGATGAGTCGATATGGTAGCCTATCATTAGGCTTCGCTCGGGGTGAGTGATGGTATGACATAGGCCTATTGGGCACATCGCTAATCCTTTGGGAGGTTTTCGAAGAGGAGAAAACTACGACCACATAATAAAGGAGCGTGCTGCAAGCGTATGTTCTCGCGATGAATTTCAACTAGAGGCCGTTGTTTCACCACAGTTGGACAAGGTGGTAGCATACCACTAGATACGTGAAACGGTATATTTAGCGTCACTATCTAGCTCCACTACGTGCTCAAGAGGATATGGTTATATGCACTAGTTTTTATGTTAAACTGTTGTACCCAATTTAATGTACAGATCTGCTTCTTATTTCTACCTTGTGCCTCTAACTGTGTTGCTTTTTACCGACGGTACTCCATTTTGCCAAGTATTTCTTTTATATGCAAAGGTAAAATTACTTTGAAAGTTGCCAGTATTTTTGCTTTGCTCCGCTCGAGGTTGTTACGGTGTTTGGCAGGCCTAACATTTTGAGGCTACTCGAACAACCTCGAGCGGCATAAAGCAAAAATACTGACAATCTCTACAATGCCGAGGCTTCATGACGAGAGAAGCTGGAGACTTACTATGAAAGTCTACTTGCGTTGTAAACAAAGAAAACAAACAAAGAAGTGTAACTGAGTAATAATCTTGGTTATCCAGCCTCTGGTCATGACCCGAAATCAATTCATCTCGCATATTTATCTGCGATAATCCACAAAGCACGGAACGACAAGCCGGAACATGACTCGGCACAAGAGAAAACATGTCGATAATACATAACGGGAGATCACTGGGCACCGGAGTGGGGACGAATGCCGGCGTGGTCGGTGGAAGGAGCCGAAGCACCGCGATGAAGGGCTGGCCGGGTCCCTGGGTGCAGTCGCGCGTCCCTCAACCGTCCGGGTGGCAGTCCTCGAGAGTCCTTTGTCCTCGCTTATATAGGTCCGTCCTCCTCAAGTCCGTGCCTGAAACAAGGAAGGGCAAGGGGCCGCGACGTTTCGAAAGAGATGGCCAGCAAGGAGAGAGGCAACATGGGGGTAAAAGGTCAAAACGGAACTCACCACACCGATTCCTCCTTCGTTCCTTACATCTTCCCCTTTTCGCGAAGTCCGTCCTCGGACTTAATACTCTTTGCAGCGCGGATGGTCTTCTCGAAGAAACACATTTCAGCCAGAACTCTATTGAAGCGACACTGTGATGATTTGGTCCCATAGTGGTATGACTTGGAGCGACGAGAGGCATCCTATGACGAACATTCCGTCTCGAGCTCGGGATAGCGCGACGTTGAGGCGCTTAGGGTCTGCAAAAAACGAATGGTTGCCGTCTTTGTCGATATGAGTCCGTGTGGTACACACAATCACAATAGATTTTTCCGATCCCTGCGCGCTGTCGACCGTAGCGACGGCCACCTCGGTATCGCGCAGCACAGCTTCACATAGATATTTTTGGTCACGATAGAGGCATATGACCATAATGTCCTCAGCGCGGACTCCTTTTGCTTTTAAAAGGCACACTAGGACGCGCAACGCGTTTGCCTCAATGTCGTTGCTGTATGACCCAGTAACGGATCTAACCGCGTGACCTCTCACGTTCACAACTGCGAGTGGAATCTCGGGATTCGTCAGTTTCACACGCGACAGCAGATTTTGGCGTAATTCTACTGGTGTGCCGCACCGCAAAGCGTCGTCATAAAAGAACTTAGAATTGAGGCGCATGAGGCCCGCGTGCGGACGGTACACCGTCCGGATGGTGCAGACTGGAGCGTTGCCCTTGTGGTGGGCAACATCCAGCACCGACTGTGAGCAGAGAGCCACAGCCTTGGGGACGTTGTGGACGCCTACATACGGCGGTAATTGCTTACTATCACCCACGATGGTGTAGCAAGCATCCTGAAAGCGCGAGAGAAGTGCAATAAATGTGGCCTCTGGAATCATTGATGCTTCATCTAAAAGCACCGCACTCCATTCCCGTGAGGGGCGACGCCAAAGGCCCTTCTTGCCTATAGTTAAATTTATGGCGGAGGAAATTGTACAGAGGAACACATTGGGTTTGTAGATTCGAATAAATGCGCGGGTCAGATTCTTAATACGTGTGGAGGCATAACGCTCCAGGAATAGAAGGCGCTTGTGTTCCCGCGTAGCGACTCCCCTCTCCTCGCCAGTGAATACGAATTCCCTGAGGGCGTTACGATGTTCCGCAAACTCCTCGAACACTGCTAGATCAGTTTTAGACATGACTTCTCTATGGGTACCTGAAAGGTTCTCCATGAGGGTAGCCATGTTAAAGGGTTCATTATGAGCGGCATCCTGCGAGAGTAGCTCGCTGACATAGCGCACAGGACGTATGCTGTCCGAGTTAAGCTCTGCTATTTTTGCACATATTACATCTAACGCGCTATTTTGAACCGCGGCTACCAGCACGGTTTTACCCCTTTTTACCACTTCTTCAGCCATGACTGCCGTGCATAAAGACTTGCCAGCCCCGTATGCGCTGTCAATGATTAGGACGGGGCTCTGCCGATTGAACCAGTTTACGGCATTGACTTGGTCTGCGTTAAGCTCTACGTCGTTTCCTGAGACGTTGACAGTTATGGAGGTGCACTCTTCTACCTGCTGCGCCAGTATGTCAGCGTCTCCTGCCAGTACTGCGCGAGCCGCCAGCCATGACGTCGTGTCCGGCTCGAAGGTGCTAGCCATTCGGCAGTTTTCTAGCATCGCCAACACAGGATTGGCGCGCTCTTCGACGCTGCTGAGTGAAGTCCCGACCGCCATACGACGGTGCAGTGTGCTCAGCATGTACGACCGAAACCTGGTGGTGTCCTTGAGGAGGAGTTCCGCCGAGACCCAGACTCTTGTGTCTTCCATGACTAGGTGAATTATGCGGGCTTTAAGTATATCAGCCTGGTATGCTCCTTCAACAAAGTTACCTACTGCCCAACCCGATTTACTACTAACGGGGATTTGAAACTCCACTTTAGCCGGAAAAGCATTTATATCAAGGGAGGTCCAGATTACATTATGTACTCGGTGGTCCGACACTTCTGCGACGCATGCCGCTATGGTCCCGCAGGCAGTGCTGTAGAGGGGTTCCAGGAAGTGCATGACCTCCTTAGGACGAGACTCGAATAATGTAAAATCCGTGAGCTTGGCCTCGATTAAGTCCTTATACGACTGCTCTACAAGTCGCATGTCACCTGGAACGGGAGGGGCGCTTGGGATGTACTGAATATCGGCTAGAAAAGCGTATATTTCTGCTGAGTTGTCCTTAGGCGTACACGCGAAGCGCATGTAGTCTATCTGTCGTGGTCTAAATAAGGCTACGATAAAGGAGTTATCGTCGACTTGTTCGAACTCCTTGGGATCGCGAAACCGATTTTTGTTTGCGGTGACCAAGTAACGGTGACCTTGCATGCACAATTTGAATGTGCCGTTTTGCCTGGAGACCACCCTGATGACGAATCCAAGGGTATCCTTAAGCTCGTGATATACAAGGCCGAACTATGCCACCCGCCATATGGTGGACTTCCGCGATAAAGTAGCTTCCTCCACGTTTGTCGGGGCTACCAGATAGGAGTTTTGGAACTTTACAGTTACGGCGAAGGAATACACCCAGACTAGATCACCGATAATAAGGCTACGGAGGTCGACTCCTCTTTTACCGGTACGAATATTGATGCCGAATTGGTCGATCTGGATGGTATGGAGGTCCCACCGGTCGGGGAAGGGAAGCTCGATATGAGCTGCTTCTAGTCGTGCCCCGGAACCATACAAGGTTTTGACCCTATATAAGACAGGTAGGATACCCTTGTAGCGTTTTAATCCTCTTACATAGGTGTGCTGTTCCTGAAGAGAAGCCTGGTCTACTAGGGGCATAGTTGGCAGCTTCCCTTCGCTCCTCTTTATACTTATAATGTTGTCGTAACTATTAAAACGACGAAAGTTTTCAATAGCTCTTGGGCCAACCGCTTCCAAAATGGGTACCTCGTGACCCACCGTAGGTAGTGGCTCTCCAGATGGGTGCAGGTATAAGCCACTGTACCCCGCAGCTGTTACTTTCTCATAGTTGCGAGCATCCAGGTCGGAGTGATAATACTCACATTCCTTAATCTGTACCCTGGGCTTGAAGAAGGGAGCCCATGGGTGGGATGAAAACTGCTCAAACTTCACCGAAGGAACGGTTTGCGGAACCTTATGTTTCAGTTCTCTAGAGTGGGCAACCACGGTTTTTTCTGCTGGTGGTGCCTCCTCGGGAACTGCTTCTTGGGAAATAGTTGCTTTCTCGATAAGCGATGCCAGCGTCTCAGCCACTGATTCACTATTTTTGAGTCGTTTCACGGCTGGTTGGCTGAAAGCTCCTGAACTGGACCCGGCAACGTTTTCATATTCGGTTTGGGGCGCTGATTCCTCAGAAGAGGTAATGAGCTGAGACACTGTTTGTATTGCACTGCCACGTGGCATTTCTTCAGAAACAGTTTTGTTTGGGGCGGCAGATCCCTCCGAAGAGGTCATGAGCCTCGGTTTCTGTACTAGTTCTAATTTCACACCTTCCTCGTCAGAGTCGTATGAAATGAAGGTGAGAAACTGCCTCGACTCACCGCCCGCCGAAACGGGCGCGTTTACCGCTGCCGCTGGCGGTGGTGTCTCCTCCCCATCACCAGCATTTGAGAGCACGACGTCCATCGGTTCTTCATGAACGCTGCCGTCAGAAACTGGCAGAGGAGGGCGGTCTTCTACTGCTAGGGGCGAGAGTTCCTCAGGTGAGGTAACGCTGT
The DNA here is from genome assembly GCA_947359475.1 of Heligmosomoides polygyrus bakeri. Classification (NCBI taxonomy): domain Eukaryota; kingdom Metazoa; phylum Nematoda; class Chromadorea; order Rhabditida; family Heligmosomidae; genus Heligmosomoides; species Heligmosomoides polygyrus. Next base: position 59,872,257 of record OX375867.1, on the reverse strand, counting down.
GAGCACTGTGAGAATCACTTGACATTTTTCTGAAATAGGTGAAAGTTTCTTTTTGGAGAGGTGAAACACGCGACATATTAGCGATCTATGGCGGTAGGCGGGAATCAGGAAATTGAGACTTGATATGAAGGGAAGGTACGTTTAAGTAATAGAGGGACAGATATCGCCAAAAAAAGCGCACGAGGGAAGCCGAGAATAGGAATTCTAGTTGTCGTGCAGCAAATAGAGAATACGTCGTGGGCGCGAACTGAAAATTGAAGTATTCGCGAAAAGGGAAAAATGTGTGTGAGGTTATGAAGCTTATTGACGATTTCTAGGACGGAGATTATAGTGATGCGATGGACTCCCTGAGGCTGTATCAGTAGGGGATGCTTTAGGTGCTTCCTCCCGTTGGTGGATGTAACCAGGAATATGCTCTTCAGGTAGTGTGTCTACGTAATCACGCTCCTCCGGTACCGAAGGGAAGGTGGATGCTGGACCCGTGAGATCCACGACCTTTTTTATCTGATTGAGGTGAACACGACGGGGCTGGGACTGCGGCGACGTTATGCTTATAATCGCCGCGTATGGATGATCGACCTTCAGAACGCGAAATTGACCAATCCAGGGGAAGCATAATTTCCGTGCGAGCCCCGATTTGCTGGTATAGTTGCGGAAAAACACTCGATCGCCTTCGCAGATTGTAGAGGGGCGAGCTTTCTGGTCGTACACGCGCTTCATAGACGCCTTATATGTTCTGGCGTGCTCTGCTGCTTGCTGCCACGCCAATTGTAAAGCCGATACTGGTTGCGCTTTATAATCGTCCGTTTCCGAGGGGCCAGGGATTTGAGGTCGGGCTTCGGGCAATAGTATGCGATCTATGGTAAAAACAGGATCTCTACCAAACATTAAAAAGTATGGTGATTCACCGGTGGCCTCATTTATGGAGGTGTTGTAACAAAATGCTACGCAGGGTATGAATAAATCCCAATCCTCCTGCTTTATATTGATAAATTTGGAGAGAATAGCTTGAAAAGTGCTGAAAGTTCTCTCCGTAGCGCCGTTTCCCATCGAATGATACGGAGTTGCAAAGCGGTGTTTGATGTGCAAAAGGTTGCAGAACCTGGTAAAAATGCGACGTAAAACTTGAAGCCTGATCGGAGACTAATTCAGTCATAGTGCCATATTTCAAGACGCATTCCGTCAGAAGTGCGTGGGCGATCGTATTAGCCCTCGCGTCGGGTAAGTGAACGGAAATTACATATCGGGTGAACCAACAAACAATATTTAAAATGTATTTATTGCCGCGCTCCGTAGTTTTGAGTGGTCCGCATAAGTCCAGTCCTACTTTGGCGAACACTGCTTCGCTGTGCACGGGAATGAGGCGTTCGCGGAAGTTGGGCTTCGGATTGCGGCGCATTTGACAGGTGAGGCAGGAGTCACACCACTTTCGGATGTCACTGTGCACTGAATGCCAGTAGTATTTACGCAGGATTTTTGCAAGGGTCTTTTTCCATCCCATATGACCGCCGGAAAGAGCGCTGTTGTGATGAGCGTCAAAAATCAGAGTCTGCAGGTGCTTGGGGACTAATAAAACGGTGTGAGTGTTATTCTCCTCTTTCAGGAAATAGTGGAGACAATTGTCATTTTTAATAATGCACCTAGTGGCCATTTTTGCAGCCTGTGTTTTAATCGGTTCTGGTGTATCTATGGGTAATTCTGAATTGGTTATAATACTTCGGAGACACTGCAGCAGGTTGTCCCTTTTCTGCTCATCAGCAAAGCTAATAAGGTCAGGGCTTCCGCTTACGTATGTGTTGAGTGAGTACACTATGTGGGGCTCATCCGCCTCGAAAGACATGGGTAGGCTGAGAGGGAACTCGATGATATCTCGTAGTTCCTTTTCAGGAGGGGAAACACTATCCTGGCTCTCGTGTACTCTAGAGAGTGCGTCGGCGACCGTGTTTTTTGAGCCTTTAATATGAATTACCTTAATATTATAGCTCTGCAATTCGATGAGCTAACGCGCCAAATTATCGTGGGTTTTGCTTTTGTTAAGAAGAAACGTCAATGGCTTATGATCGCTATGCAATGTTACTTGTGCCATACAAATATAAGGTTTAAACTGTCTAAGGGCGTAAATAATCGCTCCCAACTCGATTTGGACTGCGGGGCAGCGGCGCTCAGTCTCAGTCAATGTTCTGCTACAGTAAGCGACGGCATAAAACTGTTTTGAACCGACCTCGCTTTCCTGCATTAGAGCTCCAGCTTGAGCGACGCTGCTTGCATCGGTAGAGATGAGAAACGGCTTGTCGTAGTTCGGGTAGCCAAGAATAGGCTTCCTTAATAGTGCGCCTCTCAACTCCTGAAATGCAGCTTCTTGCGCTTCTGTCCACTGGAATTTTGTCTCTTTACGGGTCATTCTAGTTAGTAGTTCTGCTATGTTAGCGAAGTTGGGAATAAATTTGCGGAAAAAACCTACCATTCCGAGAAAACGCTTTATTTCTTTAGTATTACTAGGTCTAGAGAATTCCCGTACTGATTTCGTATTGGATTCGGCTGGTGAGTAGCTATCTTTACTGATGACATGACCCAGAAAAGTGATTTGCCGTCTTGCAAAAACACACTTTTTAGGGGTAGCTTTTAGGTTAAACTGCCGTAGTCGCATAAGAACTTTTTCGATAGACTGAAGGTGACTGATGAAATCTTTGTTGTATATTAAAATATCGTCAATATACGGGAGGACATTACCTTCTAGACCGCCAAGGACCTTGGCCATTATTCGTGCAAAGTAGCTACCCGCGGATTTTAAACCAAAGGGGAGATCGGTCATTTGGTAGATTTTATTTTCCGTAATAACTCCACATTTGTAACTGCTTTCTTCGTCTAGGGGAAGCTGAAGATATCCACTAGCGAGGTCTAGTGTCGTGTAGAATCTATTGCCACCTATTTTTTCTAGGACATCATCTATGCGTGGAATAGGGTACGGGTCCGGCAGGGTTTCAGGTCACTTCATTAATTGGGCGTCTCATATCTAAACAAACTCTGAGTGAGTTATCCTTCTTCCGAACTACGACCAAATTATGAACCCAGTGGGTGTGGGATTCCTTCATAACACCCGCTTTAAGGAGCAGATTTATGTGTTTTTGAATTTCCTCGCGATATTTGGCGGGGACACGGTAAGGTCGAATCTTACTAGGGGGGTCGTTAGTGGTATAGATATGTACCTTGCCAGCGGTGCAACTGCCGATATCGTATTGGTGACGCGAAAATACATCGGGATATTTATCGAGAAGTGCGCGTAGCTGACTGCGTTGTTCATTATTGAGGTCGCAATTATCCAGGTTGACTACGTAGGTTGGGTCTGCTTCATTCGTTTCAGTGACACAAGCGACGGGAGTATGCGCCGGTAGCAACCCTGCACTTCTACCAGTGGCTTTGTCCTCACGGACCTCAGACGCGTTCGCAATGCGAGAACCCGCGTATAAAGTTTGCGGCTGGTTAGTCGGGTTACTCACCAGTAATCGTGGATTGGATGAATTGATTATTGCGGGAGCTACAATGAGGTCCCTCTGAGATAATTGTGCTGACTGCGAAACCAAGACTAAATCTTTGTCAGGGCTTACATTTTGCACAACACATGAGACGATTTGCTCTAAGTTAGGAGCAATTTGTAACGTGTCGCTAACGCGCACGGGAAAGTCATCGTCTCTTGAGTAGTTGGAGGAGGGATATATTTGTCCTAAAGGCAGCGTTACAGAGCCGAAAGAAACCGTTTTCGCCTTAAAATCCATAATCATTTTCGGCAGTAATGAAAGCACGTCATTTCCTATTATTACTTCATAAGCGGAATTGATACTAGGAACACATAGACCTTTTGTAAAGTGAAGGACAGGAGTCAACTCAATGTTTGCAATTTTCATTCTTACTACTTTAGATCCGGCCATAGGAACTTGGGTGCCAGCCATACCTACTGCTTTTAGAGAAATAGGAGGATCAAGATGGAAGATACCGAGAGCTGAGCAGAGATCCTGGGCTGCTAACGTGATACTGGAGCCGGTGTCAACTAAAGCTGACACGCTAACTCCGTTGACGGTAATACGGATATGAGCAGACATAGAGTGATCGGCAAGAGAGAGCGCGTAAACACGTGGGAATGAGGACCGTGGCTGGAGTTCCATAGATTCCTGGGGTGGGGTACTGTACCCCGTCTGTGATTGGTCGGCGCGTTGCAGGCCACGCCTCCTTGGCCTGCCTAAGTTAGCCACAAGTTGAAAAAGGGCACCCGGGCTTTGAAAAGAGGCATAAAGGATGATCAGCCGCAATAAAATGTTAAGAGTCACAAAAGAACAACATGCAATGACCCAGGGTTTATAAAGGAGTGACGCGACATATGAGAATGAATTGAAAGGAGAAATAAGTGAAGGAAAACCATTAGGGGTTGAGTAGGTGTTATCCTGCGTGTTAGCGGCAATGTGCGCCTTAAGAGCCATTTCGTTGCCTTCGAATGCTGACCAAAGTTCCGTAAACTGCTGCTCCGGTACGAATTCGCTAATGTTAGTGATTACAAGGTTATGAAAGAGAGTAAGGGGTGGACGAAGTTCACTGGGAGGGCGATTAAAGGAATTATTGAGTACGGTAACTCTATCCCGTGGGACAGATTCATAAACGCCGGTCAACGGAAAGAATTTTTTCACGGTATTGTTAAAGGCGAATTCAAAGAAATTATCGTTAGAACATGAAATTGGAACCGCCTCATGTGTGATAATATTAGTTAAAGGGTCGATAAAGGTATTCCAGTGAGATTTGTCCGGAAGAAATATTGAAATACTTTTTTTGTGTTCCCTCATTCTTTAAACAAGACTGTTGTCTTTGTTTAAATAAATAAATAAATAAATAAATAAAAATAGATGGAAGAGAAAAACAAGAAGAATTAAACGTGGTGAGTGCGTACATGGACAGTGAAAGGCTTGCACAGGCCTTTTGCGCACGATATTACCGCCAAGATATTTTGCTTCAATATCGGAGCGTTGTAGAATATCACGCATGGCCAAAGTTGGGTCTGCAGAGATGGAAGAGACCAGAGACGCGCTTAAGGAATTTACGGACTTGCAGAGGGCGGCAATGGCATGGTGAAACGAGGCGCCTAAAGAAAGCTGCATGTTATCTTCGACAGCTAAGAGCTGCGCGGCTAACTGGTTTGTGGTTGCAAGTCCAACCTTCTGCCTCACTGAGACGCCAGCTTGCCGTTTGGGGCGAGGATACGGAAAAGGTTCAATAGCATAACCTTGATCGATAGGAACAAGAGAGTGACCACAATCGGAAACTGGCGGAGATGAGAGTGCGAACGATAGAGCAAACTCTTTAGAATCACTGAGCAACACCCTGTCGGCGAGCGTACCCTTCATCGAACTAACGTAAACATACTGGCAAGTCTCCTGCGAGTCGGGCGTCCATATGACCGCAGCTCCAGAGGTCATCGAACATTGCCCGTCCTTGTATAAGCACCCATTCAAGGGTCCGATGGAACTTTCCATTGATGTTGAGCCGTGGTAGGCGTATACCGTTGCCTGGAAAACAACGCAATTAGATACCGACGCAGTGTAATCAGAGCAGCAATGGAAAGGAGCTGATGGCCAATTAATTTCCAATGTATTCAACGTTTTTAAGACGGTTCCAACCGCAATAAGGTCGCCATGCGCACATGTTCTGTGGGATACCATGTGTTTGCAAGTGTCTGCGGAGACCGTTTGCTCCTGCGTAGTAATTTTCTGCATGCGGGCGCCGAAAAAATTTACAGAAAATATGGCTGTTTGCGTGACTATACGACAGACATGTGCCGGGCTCTTATACCGAATCGTATCTGGGCGGTAGACTTTCACTTTAAGAGGAGCTGCTGCCGCAGTCCAGGGCGGGAGAATTCCTGTGCAGTTAATGTCAGAGGGCACTTTCCAATAGCTTAGTGGAGCTTTATTAGAGTATAGAAGAGGTGGAGAAATTTGCGCACTGGAAACCTGAGAAAGAGCCGTTAAAGCTAACATGCAAATGTAGGGCCAACTAGAGGATGAGGAAGGGAGCGACCGACTACGTGACGGACGTTCCTCTTCCTCCTCGGCGTGAATGTTTAGGTTACGGGTTGCGAACGCTAAGTCCGCTAACGCGTTATTTCTTTCAATTAAGGCGGCTATGTGAGCATCTTTCTGCTCGTTAGTGAGCGGCTCTTGATGAACATTGGGCGTACTGTTACCATATGATTCGAGTGCCAAAACGTTCGAAGTACGGCTATTGCTAGCCCTCGGATTTGTTTCTAATCTGCGCTCCCGCTGGGGTATCGCGTTGCGCGCATCGCTGTACTGATTATTGCGCAACTGCGGATTTCTGGCTTGGCTAAATGGCGCTGCATTGGGGCGCCAGCTGTTGGTACGATAAAATGGCCTTGGAGGAGCTAAATTGGCAGGGGGGAGGCTATAGCGGCAAAACGTCTGAATGTGTCCCATTCTGCCACATCGGAAACACGTTACGTCAGAATTGGGGGCACGCTCATTTACTCGACGACTGAAGCGAGAATAAGAATTAGAATTATTATTGCTGAGTGAAAAACTATTACCAAAGCCGCCGCGCCTTTGATTAGATCTGGAAGTTCTACCGGCGTCGACTCTTGAGGTGCTAATGACATTATCTGGTGGTAAATGAGGTTGAGAACCTGGAAAAATACTCACGCTATTAGCCGCATCCGCGAGAAGCGATTCGTACGTAATGGCCTTTATTACTGCCTCATCAAAGGTGGCAGGGTTTGCCGCCTTCACATGAGAGAGCGCAGGCTGGGTTTTAAGCGATCCACGAACTCGTCCAACAATCTTTCGTTTTGGGCATGCCTGGTTTGTCCCCGAGTTACCTTCTTTACAATATGCTTGAGTCTCTCAGCAAAAGCACGCGCGCCCTCCGTTTGACTTTGCCTGCAATCGCATAGCTGCTGGCGAGCTGAACTCCGAAAATGCGGAGATTCAAAATGACTACGCATGCGTTCTACAATGCTGTCTAAATCGTTCTTGCTTTCCTCCGACATCTCGTCCACTAGATCGCGAGCTTCGCCTTCCAGATACCCCACCAAGGAGTTGGTCTTGAGCTGGTCCGGTAATGGCGGGTTGACCATTCTTACGGCATCTTCGAAACTGCGGAACCAGGTTTCGAAATCGCGACCATCCGCTCCAGGAAATGGTTTCAAGGTTTTTGGCGCGAGCTGCCCGAAGGTCAGGCAGCTAGGAAACGCTGCTACAGCGTCGCCTTGTATGGGCAACATCTCACTCTCACTTTTACACTCCAAAACTCGCTCCTTTTTAGCTGAAGGTGAACGTACCTCGTCGATAGTGGGAAGCTTAGGGTCGTTGGGTGATCGCTGCGAAGGGGTTGACCTGGAACGCTTAAGGGTAAAGGCGCGAGAGACGATGGACGTCTGCAATGTATGCTTTGAGTCCTAGACTACTTTTATAGGGGGGAAGTACGAGACAGGTGTAAGCTGGCCTGGGATAACATGTTTTGCTCCGGAACGGCGAATGGTGGAGGGCTTTTTGTGCAGACAAAGAACGATGTCTTACTCATGCGTACGGTAGACAAAAAAGGGCACGCGGGGGGAAGTGAACTTTCTGGACGGCAGGAGCGAAGAATTCGGGAAGATTCTGCGCAAACACGACGGAAAAGTTCAAATGTGTCCGCAGACAAAGACCTACCCGTGAAAACAGCGAATACTGTAGCCTAGACAGCGGCAATGCAATACAGTGAATGAGCAGCTCTGGAAGCGATTGGAAGCGTACGATGCCGTCTGTTCGCGAGGCGGTGTGCTACAGGATCGAGTGTATCCCGCGGGTGATCGTTTGATAGTGTTCGCGGGGAGGTACTTAACGAAATCCGCGAGCATGCCGCTGGGTGGGCTCGATGAGGCACTCGGCTATAAGGATGCTCTCCGTAGCACGTCCCTTCGTGTGGCCGCATATTCACCAGACAGTTTGGACGCCATACGGTCGCGCAAGGGAGCCACGTGAACCCCGCCTTTGTGTCATTTTCTAGGCGCTACTAGACACATAATGGGCGCTGAACCCAGCTGTCAGATGCAGCGGTTGTCAGTACTCTCCACGGCCACCACGGCCTAATTACGGTATTTCATTTGGATGCGAAGCGATTCCATCGTAGTCCAAATATAACTAGCATCAAACCTCATATTTATTTTAGGCAGTGTATGTAGCTCTAGGTCCCCGAGGGTGACGTGGATTTTACGGCCCTTCCCCCTTTTGTTGGCGCCAAGAAAACTCCAGTGTCTCTTTCTCCAAGTTCCCGTAGGGAGCAACGTGGATTCCTCTCTAGGACATCCAAACAGTGGATTTTTCTTTCTATAAATGCGTTCCGGCACTCCATAAGCAGCGCTCCAAAACACTGACTACTGAGGCAGTGAAGGAAGGAGAGGAGACATAGAAGGCGAAAGGAGCTGCGCAGAATCCCCCATCCGCCTAACCTGGCTATCCCTACTAAATTCACCTGCCTCCCGGTCGAGGCTTAAACCGGTCATCCCTTTGGGCCGATTGCTCATCCCCAAAGAGGCTCTACTACACCCCGAGATCGGGGATCGCGGCCTATCCTGAGACCGCACTCGCTGCTACCAGTAATAATCTTGGTTATCCAGCCTCTGGTCATGACCCGAAATCAATTCCTCTCGCATATTTATCTGCGATAATCCACAAAGCACGGAACGAGCCGGAACATGACTCGGCACAAGAGAAAACATGTCGACAATACATAACGGGAGATCACTGGGCACCGGAGTGGGGACGAATGCCGGCGTGGTCGGTGGAAGGAGCCGAAGCACCGCGATGAAGGGCTGGCCGGGTCCCTGGGTGCAGTCGCGCGTCCCTCAACCGTCCGGGTGGCAGTCCTCGAGAGTCCTTTGTCCTCGCTTATATAGGTCCGTCCTCCTCAAGTCCGTGCCTGAAACAAGGAAGGGCAAGGGGCCGCAACGTTTCGAAAGAGATGGCCAGCAAGGAGAGAGGCAACATGGGGGTAAAAGGTCAAAACGGAACTCACCACACCGATTCCTCCTTCGTTCCTTACAACTGCAAGGACTGCGACTTTAAAGAAATCGTATCAGAAACCAAAACTGCAGCAACACCAGAGGCCAAAACACATGCACTTGCAAGTAGTTGCAGTCCTGGGGCCGGATTCATCAACGACTTACAGAGATTTGAGGGAGAAATTACCGAAATTCCTGAAAAAACGTGAATTAACGCGGCTTATCAACAGGGGATATGGTGTAATATTGGCGTTATCTGGAATTTCGGCTGTAATTTCACCGTTAAATCTCTGTGAGTACTTGATGAATCTGGCCCCCAATAGGTAATAGACAAAATGTCTCAGAGGCATTCATTTTCGAATCGCTCTTCACAAGCGATTTCCAAAGAAAGAATTGAGATTGTAATGTACGTTTACGAATAACTACCGGCGGGTACTTTCTTTAGCACATCTGTGAAGAAGAACCCGGTAAGAGACGGAAACAGCATGACCTATAGTAATACAAACGAAAACGATGGAATGCAATGAGTCCGCAGTCGGGAAAACCTAGTTTCTCTGCTCCACCGAGACCGGTGTGCAGCCGCGCCGCGACCGCGCGAGAAATTTTGCCAGCCGGACTCCGATTCATAAACAGCAATCTAGATTACGGAAAATTAGTGCCGACTTACCGTAATCCAAAATTACGTAAGCGGTGTGTTGTGCATTCATGACGCGCCGTGTTTCACGATGCTAAGGAAAAGCATTTTACAACAACTCTTACGAAACCGGGACACATTGAATGCAAAGAAAATGTGCCTTGGAACTGCTCTTAGGAATGGGGGTTGTGAAATTCAGTTCCTTACTGGGTGTATGCGTCAAACAGTCAGTTTTGCTCATGGAGCCCTCTTAGAATCCACATTTCCTTAAGGAATCACATCCACTTCGAACGTTGCTGTTCCATTAGTTTGGTCCAAGGCTATCGGGTTTAAGCCGTTACATTCAGATTGAAATATCTCAGCACAGACTTAAAGAAATCTATCGGAATCTACATGCTCTTGCTGGTAAAGTCTATGGCGTCCAATGTGCGTGGGGCTCAGATGGCCGTCGACGGGAGAACTTCAAAGCAGGGGGAGGAGCAATCAATATCGATCGACATTGTTTATTTATTTATTTATTTATTTAGACGTGCAAATAGTTACAATTACGCGCAGCGAAAACATAAAACACTCAACAACAAGAAAAACAACGCTACCTCACAACGCATACTAACCACTTAGTTACTCGAGGAGATACCTGTCTACGAGCCTCTTAAACTGAGCTAATGAATTAGCGAACGCATATAGGGGATAAGGAAAAAGCGCTAACTCTACATCGGCTAGCCACCGCAAGTCATTGTAGCGGTCAAAAACGTCTCCACAAAATCCCGTAGAAGTAGTGTGCATAGCAGATCCATCCCAGTAGGGATCGAGTAACGCTTTTACCTTTTCATCCTTTTATGTGGTATAAGTCTTTGCTCACGTCTTCGTTTCAATACATCCTAAGATGTTCCAATGTAGAATTCGGAAGATGACTGCAACCATTTCAGGGTGTATATTCGCTTGCTAGGTGTGCCTCGGATATAAGTGTCACCATTATTAAATCATTGTCACTAAATTCACCATTATTTAACCACGTCGACTTGCGCCGCGCACTGCATTTTCACTTGGTGCTCTTGAAACTAAAAATTAATCTAAGACCTTGATTCAGCTGGGGAAAGATTCAGTGTTTTATATTTTCTGATGGCAATGCACTGCTTCATATCTTCTTACGCAGGGTAGCTCTTGCATCATAGTTGCGCTACCTCTCTACGTTAGCCGGATAAAGTTTCAATAACAAACTTGGTCACAAGGTTGAAACATTCCTACGATCAGTGTTCAATGCTAAGGTTTGGCGACGGTCGGACATGAGTGCGTTTCTATACGAAAATTTGCTTTTCTGTGAAGGATGTGGGCAATTCCGGGCTATTATAGGTCTGAGGCATACGTTATACTTCGTCACAGACGTACGCTGACGTCACCAGCGACGTCGCCGACGTCGCCACATACGCGTCGTCGACGTCGGTGAAAGGAGAGCATCGGAGCGCATTTTTGCATCGGAGCGCGTTTTCAATGTCATCATTTGGTAACCAGTCTGCCAATAATATGCCAATTGCAACTATGCTGGTTAACCTCTCCATTCAGCTTTAATGTTACTACATCTCTCCCCAGAATCCGTCTTGGAAAGTGGGGCTGCTGCTCACATTTAAGTTGAGCAATCACTAAACTCGCATGCCACATGTCTTTCACGTCATTGTCAAGTCCTAAACATCAAAAGAAAGCACATCATAGGAAAAACGACAACGACATTACGTAAGCGACATGCCGTGAAACACGGCATGTCGCTTACGTAATTTTGGATTACGGTAAGTCGGCACTGCTTTTGCTTTCTTATCCGTGATTACGGGGTAGCTAGCCCCCGAGCACGCTGAGTCAAGGGGGAAGGGCAGATTCCAGAGAGGAAAGGCCAGTGGCGCACCTGCACTGCTGAATTCACGTGCATTTCATGCGCCGACTTTCCCAAGAAGGAAAACCTTGGAGCGAGGCGGAAAGAAGAATGGGAAGGGACAATGCCGGATCTGGGGTTATGAGACCAAGAGATGACTATCCTACAACACGAGAGCAAGGCCATTTGATTTTCTATTCCCTCATTGAACTGAATTGCCTGGCATATTATTGAGGTTTTGTCTCTCCTAATAAAATCTAAAATAGGAAATCTGTTGTGGATTATGCAGTCTGGAAGAAACTAATCCATCTTTTCGGATGAATCTCAAATGTCAATGAAGCTCCGAGAACGCTACTTTATATAGTTGTACTTCAGAAATTTTTCGAATATTGGAACCCAAATACATTCGAAAAACCTTGATTTTTTGAATAATCGAATTCGAATATTCAAATTCGCACGAAAATCATTTGAATACCTAAACGAATAGGTCATTCGAACATACGATACTCTTTAATAACTACAAAACTCGAATGACCGGTTTTTTATACATTTGTGGATGTTTTACTGTCACTCTATTCTGTCTGCATGGTACCACATCGCAAGTCTTGCATATAGCACCTGGGTAGATGACGGCAACAGCTATTTAACAGAGTGGAATAAGAAGACGTAATTCAATGCGTCAGGGGTTGATAAGAGTTAGGTTTTTTTGAATTTTCAGTAAAAATGCGATGATCTGAATGCGAAATAAAGGCAAGAACCCTTTGCAAACAAAAGCAGACTCAGTGAACTGAGAAACTTTATTACAAGAACCAACAACAGAACTGACACGAATGCAATATGACAATGAGGACGAGATGATGAGGGAAAGGATCCGCACTCGGTACTGGTGCTTCCAACCCATGAGCAGCGGCTAGCTGGCGCGGGGACGATGACGTTATAGCTTGACGGGCTGCTCCACCAGTGTTCCGACGCGAGGCAACGAGAAAGCGGACGCGATACGGCAGATGGGTGTGATTGAACGGGCAGCCCGATGATTATGGTAGTCCGACTTGAGAAGCACTCAGCACGATGGAGACGCTCGAACCCAGCTCACAGATGTACGCAAAACAAGTTGATGATGCAACCTAAAATAAAAAGCAAACGCTTAAGCTGCAGGCTAGTGCAACTACTGAGGTAGCAGGACCTAGCGGGCAGCAAGCCCACGGGTTCTCTCCTACTCGAGGTGACACTCTGCGGAAGTACCCAAACAGTCGCTCACGACAGCGACTTCCACGACACGGCAAGTAGGACGCGACGAGGGAAGCAAACCACTCAAGGATCAAGAGACAGCCCCTCCTTGAATAGTACGACAGCAGCGGCAAGCGAGCTAGGAAGCGGCGGAGAACACAACGACGTCTGGCAGGAATCGCAGACGTCTTCGGAACGGCGAAGAACATGAAGCCGACGGAAAAGGACCGCAGACGTGAGGGATCGGTGAAGGACACGAAGCCGACTCCTTCCTCACGAGACGAGAACCGACGACTCTGTAGACAGCTCAAACCTTCGTTGTGGCCCACTGTCAACATTCGCTCAAGAATGCTCAAGAATGTCAAAAGGATTGCAAATGCTGATGCCCCTTTCCTTTCACGGTTTGGCTCCAAACCTACTTCTACATTGGGACCAAGAAATGTCTTTTCAGTGGCGGAGAGACAAAGTCCTATGATGAGACGTTGGTTGCGGAAGTATCGGACAAGAGAGGATGTTCCCATAGGAGATGTTCCATGCGAAATAGCGCGCAAGCGGCAAGAGACTGCAGACACGTTACGAAACGGCAGCGGGCAGCCGGAGCAAGGACGAACGGGCGAGTTGCCCGTCAACCCTTTTCCGTAACCTAGATTCTTGTGATTCATAAGTCTATAAAGGCCTCCGCATTCTTTTGCGGCGAACGGCGAAAACGATGAGTCATTCCGCTCAGCGGCGGCCGCGGGCGCCGCTGATCGGCATGACTCATCGAAAGGCTAGAGCGCAGAGAGTTTGCCCGCGCAGCTGGAGCGGCGATGGCAATAATGATTCACATCATTATCGCTATAGTTGTGTCCAAACGAATATATTCGAATAATTATTTGAATTACTCGATCATTCGATATTTTTTGACTTTCGAATATTCGTTCGAATTCGAATATCGATGATTTTCAAAGGTCAAATATTCGTTCGTATTCGAACATCGAATATTTTCCAAAGTCGAATATTCGTTCGAATTCGAACATCGAAGGGAGCCATATTCGAATATTGTTTGAAAATTGATTAATTAAACTCAATTCGATCGAATAACTGTAATCGAATATCGAAGACCTGCAGACGGAAGGATGCATTTGAGCAATCTGACAAAAGTCCCTAACCTCTAGTGGTCGATGCACTTGACAGATTGTCTGAAAATCGCGCGATTCAAATATTTTCCAACTGGGACAACTCGACCGCAAAGGCGCGAGCCAGTCTGCGGGAGCTCCCGTTCCCTTATTTAGATGCATTATTACTTGTTTGTTTCTGATTCATTACAAGGAAAGGGTCTGAAGCAGGGGTGTGCGTAATTACGATTTGCGATTTTACGATTTACGGCGATTTTTGGGTAATTTTTTTTACGATTTACGATTTACGACATTTTGGGTCGTAGATCGTAAATTTTTGATCACACACTCACATCGAGCGCTCTCCACTTTGAGTATACTTTGCCTACTTTTTGACAGGACGATGTTTTTATCAACATTTTGGAGATTAGTGGGTGGAACTGCAAAAATGTGCTCGAACAAGGTGAGTTTCAGTTCTTCGGCAGGCTCAACAAAGGTCTCGTTCAAACATCTCTAGGTCATTTAGCGCCAGATTTGCCTACAACGAGTAGAGGACTAACACGTCTTCGAGTGGTACCAAAAAAATGCATTACGCTGAAACGGCATTCAAATACCACCAAAGTGAAATGTAGAAAAGTGAGAATTGCATGGTGCATCTCGAATCGACGATCGCTACCTTGTGATGAATCCTTAAAAATTCGGAAATTCTTCAAGGAGCTACGCAAAGCCGGCTCTGATACGCTTCAAAATTTAATGGCGATTGGAAAGTGTTATTCTACGATCAGCCAAGAATTCGCGCATAGCCTGCATAAGACAGGGTGTAAGGATAGTTATTAGATCTTTAATAATTTATGATCCTCTACCGCGGTTGTAAAACAGCTTGAGATGAAAAAGAAAAAACATTTCGATCTAGTGAATTTTTACTATTTCATCATAGCCTTATATTGCTCAACCTCTTGAAATCTCTAGGTTTATAAACAGATTGCAGAGCATCTTTTAACTGCACTTCTCAGTGCCAAAACTTTTTGCTGTCTGGAACACTAAAGATTGCGGATTGTTTACTTTTATTGCGCGAATTCTCTCGAATTTTGGCTCAACGTGGCTAGCATGTAGTGCCAAATATCGTCTACCTTTATGCTTTTTGCAGCGCTTGCCCTCTAATTTGGCTCAGTAAATTAGCTCTGACATCGAGCTCACAACGAGTGGTACTCGCGTAATTTAGGGGTCAGAAAGTATCGAATAGAGAGGATAGTCGAATCTCAGGACAAAAATTGGAATTACATGCCATAAAACCTTTTTGCGATGCGCTAAGTATTCTATGTGGTCAATTATGACCTTTTTGATTCGCAAGCTTAACCAGCAAGCAAGCACTTTCTTCTCTGAAAGCCATGGTATCAATTTGTATACTGAAAAAGGACAAATGTACAAATTTGTTTGCTATGAAGCACTAAAACAACGTCTATTGTAGACATGGGGCGCAATACACAGATAGTCTTCTCATCTTTGAATCTCCAGCCTTGTTACAATTCACGGTTTACGATTTACGATTTACGATGGTTTTGTCGTAATTACGATTTACGATATACGAAAGTTCGGATTTTATTTACGCACACCCCTGGGCTGAAGCGTATGTCTGAACGGGGGAGCGAGTCATATAGGAAGAATGCTAACCCCTCAATTAGTATAAACATGTGTTTATTTTTTGCCAAGTCGTTAAACCCAAGGAGTAGGGGGTCCTTGAAGTCACAATAGAATACGGCGCATCACGAGTTTGGGGGTCTATCACGCCCGCTGCCGGCAAGCTGCTTGGAGCACACTGGAAGTGGGGTTGCTTCACGCGAGGAAGATCGAGGTTTTGGTTCTTGTGCGCTGTTCCATTTTTGGATTTCAACTGACTAATTAAGATTTGGGGATTCTGACGTTTATACCATTTTCAAACGTTTTTATGCCTAATTTTCCAGCTGAATGCTGTGGTAATCAACGTGATGATATAGAAATGTTCAACATTAGTGATACACAGTATACATTGTATCCGATTGAATCAATTTCGGTTATCCGATTCTAATAATTCGATCCGAATCATCCAAAAATCCGGTGTCCTGAAGTTGCCGTTATCCGAATCATCCAAAAAACCGGGGTTCGCAAAATTGTCGTTATCCGAATCATCCAATTAACCGAAGATTTTCGATCGGATCCATTGTATTGAATGAATCATTTTCGGATATCCCATTGGGATATCCCGATCCGAATGATCCAGAAATCCAAGGGCGTTAAAATCGCCCTTATCCGAATCATCCAAAAATACGGTGTTCCCGAATTCGTCGTCATCCAAATCATCCAAAAATCCGGGGTCCGCGAAGTTAGCGTTATCCGAATCATCCAATTATCCGAAGATTTTCGATCGGATCCAATCGTTACTATATATAATGAGAGAGGCATGAGTCACTGTCCGACGACAATGCACTTTGATGTGAAGCCGGCCTGCACTCTTCTGTGAAGCGGGCCGCGCTGAAGCCGGCCGCGTCCGCTGCGCTGAAGCCCGCCACGCCCGCTGCGTCCGCCGCTCTGAAGGCCTCCGCCACCGCGTGTGTTTACTCGTGAAGGAGCACGAACTGTCGACGGTGCATGTTGATCGCATCTAAGGTGTTTACGCACCGACTGCCAAAGGGGTGCAAAGCAGAGAACACCCTATCCATGAGGTTTCGTTGAGAAAGAGGAAGGCATGAGTCATGAACTGTAGACGATCGGCCATGTTGATCCCATCTTACGTGCTTACCGTCCAGCTTCTAGAGGAGTGGAAAGCGAAGAACATCCACCCATATCCATGAGATCCAGAGTCCGTTGGTTGTGCGTTTGCGCTCTGTACGGGTTCACCCACCTTTACCCTTCATTTTCGCTTCATTTTCGCATCCGAGCCTTACTGCATTTTCCTCTGCATTTCTGTATATTCAAGGCAATCAATATCGATCTATGTTATCGATCTTTTGAGCGGTGCTATGGTTTCCTTTTAAGCCTAACCGATCGGGGTGGGAGTTGTGGAATTGTGCTAGCCGAATTGAGCGCCTCACAGCAGGGGAAGTGCTTCCATCAGGCAGTCAATATCACCGATCTTTTGAGCGGGCTATCGGTTTTCTCCGACGGATAGTAGTTGCCTGATTGTCTTGACCGAAGGAGCGCCCCACAGCGGAGTGAGCTTCAGTTAGCAAACAATTGCGTCTTTTGAGCGGAGCTATGGTTTCTCTCAGACTTAACCGATGGGTGTTCAGTAATTATGATGGCCGAAGAAAGGGCTTCATAGCAGAATTTTCTCGCGCTGGGTTACTATGCTTTTCTAACCGTAGGTCCTCCAATTTTCAGCAGTGGACTAGGACAAGCCAGCGAAGAAAGTTTTGGGAAGCTGAGCTAGGTTCCGGTTCGTATTTAACCACGTCATGGGTCTCAATTTTCAGCAGTGGTTCTACCAGTTTTCTTACCAGGGAATGCCGTCAGCTTCCCATGGAACTTCGGATTGAGACCTATATCACGTGAAAGAGCTCAAGACGCTGATCACAGATATGTAGACCAAATTTGCTAAATGGATCTTCTAAGCGAGTTCTGGCCGGCGGAAGCCGCGATGTCTTCCATGTGTTAGGCGCGCTCAATCAGCGTTGGGCGCAGTATTGCGCGGTAATCAGCGGCTCGGCTATCAGCGCCGTCAGCAGCGGCGGCGGCGCAGTGGTAGGGTGCTCGCTCCAAAGGATTGGGTTCATTGGTTCGGTTCCCGCCGCTGACGGCTTTCTTGCATTTTGTGACCTATCTTCGACGAGGGCCTATAATCTCATTTTTAGCACATATTTGAGCGCACGGCTTACGTCGACTTGCATTTACGCCTATTTGAAGACGGAAACGTGTTTCAGGTAAAATGTTCTATTCAAGACGTGAAGCAAGTCAGAAATTCAAATCAAAACAAAATAAAAAGTAAAAACAAAATCGAAAATCAACAAAACTTAATAAACATAATAAATAAAAAGTAAAGGCACTAGTTAAAAGTTCCGACTCCACAAACACGACTTCGGTGAAAAAAAATTTTTTGCTGAAACCTCGTCTAGGGGGTTATTTGGGGTGCTGATCACGAATCTGACATCCGTTTTTCACGATTCGGTCGGAGACCAGTCATACCTTTAACAAAGGTGGTCCAGGCAGAGTCACCGAATTCGCTGAAACTTACTCAGAGGGGTTGCCTGGGGTGCTAACCACGAATCTGACATCCGTTTTTCACGATTCGGTCGGAGGCCACCCGTACCGTTGCTACAACTGTTCGGCCGAAGTCGTGTCGGTGGAGTCGGAACTTGTAACTAGTGCTCAGCCAAATCGGTGACTCTGCCTGGACCACCCTTGTTAAAGCTATGGCTGGTCTCCGACCGAGTCGTGAAAACCGGATGTCAGATTCGTGATCAGCACCCCAAATAACCCCCTAGACGAAGTTTCAGCAAAAAAATTTCGACCGAAGTCGTGTCGGTGGAGTCGGAAATTTTAACTAGTGCCTTTACTTTTTATTTATTATGTTTATTAAGTTTTGTTGATTTTTGATTTTATTTTTACTTTTTATTTTGTTTTGATTTGAATTTCTGACTTGCTTCACGTCATGAATAGAACATTTTACCTGAAACACGTTTCCGTCTTCAAATAGGGGTAAGTGCAAGTCGCCGCTCAAAAATGTGCTAAAAATGAGATTATAGGTCCTCGTCGAAGATAGATCACAAAATGCAAAAAACCCGTCAGCGGCGGGAACCGAACCAATGAACCCAACCATTTGGAGCGAGCACTCTACCACTGCGCCGCCGCCGCAGCTGACGGCGCTGATAGCCGAGCCGCTGATTACCGCGCAATACCGCCCCAACGCTGATTGGGCGCGCCTAACACATGGAAGACATCGCGGCTTCCGCCGGCCAGAACTCGCTTAGAAGATCCACTTAGCAAATTTGGTCTACATATCTGTGATCAGCGTCTCGAGCTCTTTCACGTGATTTAGGTCTCAATCCGAAGTTCCATGGGAAGCCGACGGCATTCCCTGGTTAGCACTGTATAAACAAGTGGATAGTATCTTTGCCTAAGGTCACCTTTTCCGAATGTCATCACATCTCGAGGCTTAAAGCAGGGCGACAGAGCAGAAATGTCAGACATTCACTGAGCTTTGACGAGCTACAATAGGTTGTGAACACAGCCCTAGACGAAGCAGGAGTCGAAGCAGGAGCAGTGAAAGACATTCTTCTGAGTGCTATACAAAGATGTGAGAGGTACTTAGCAAGGCATCAATCAATCTGTACTAGGCGCACGTTTCAACGTGTTCGACTTCGACGCTAGGGATGCTTCCTTACCCAGCGTTGGTTGTCGGCGAAGCCTGTGTATAATACAGAGCTACAAAGTGCATGAAGCACCACTGGGCACAACATGGGCAACGTATAAAGGCTACAGGCTCCTCACAGTCTGTTTCCACACATGGACCAATGACCTCGGGAAAAACCATCCGGCTTGGATTTTCAAAAGAGAACAGGATGTGACGTCGGAGGTGGTTCAAGTGAGAAACGCGGTCTGTGGATCCCGCAAATTAACCTAAACGGCATCGATACACTCCTTCCCTCATCTTTGCCTGTCACCTGGAAATCAGAGGTCTGCTGAAGGTTTTCTAAAATCTAACACCAACAATGTCTGCCGATGGAGAGTACCTTTCTTGCGAATGGTGATCCACCTGCTCCGGCTGAAGTGTGGTCCACCTTTAGACAAGGAACCTTCGAAAGAAAAAATCAAGCTAGGAGAACGGATGGCCAGCATACTCGAGGACTTCGAAGCACGTCAAATTGAAGTTGACGAAGACGTTGTGGTTAAAAAAACGGTCAGTAATAAACAAGTCGCAAGAAAGGTACTCTCCACAGCATACAGCTAGAAAATGCGCAGAAAACGTCTGAAAATTGTATAGACGTCAGAATCCCCAAAATCTCAACCAGTCCAAATGCAAAAATGCAGCAACGCACATGAACCAAACTCCCGACCTTCCTCACATGAAGCAACCCCACTTTCACTGTGTTCCGAGCCGCTTGCCGGCAGAGGCGTACAAGAACTCTCGAGGCATCGATTCCATTGCAACTTCAAGGAACCCCACTCCTTGGGTTTAACGACTTGGCAAAAAATAAACAATTTTTTATACTAATTGAAGGGTGATGATTCTCCCTGTATGACTCGCACCCCCTTCAGACATACGCTTCAGGCCTTCCCTTGTTAGTTTTGACATCGTTGAAACCCAGCCCACTCCAACTAGTATTGTATCCAAGACTCTTCCAATCACTGAAGGGTTCAGTTCTCGGAACTATCTGTTGTTTGTATGAAGAAGTAGTAAATCTTAGTAGTATCATGTTAAACTAGACATCCACAAAAAAACGACAATTTGATCAATATCGATTGATGGCGATTGAAACTTTAAAAACGAACATCAGATTCGTGTTCATCGAAAGGCCGGCAGCAGAGTCTTGCGGGTGCCGCGGACCCGCCATGCCAACGGCGGGTGGTGCGGCGCCGTGTGGGTTACTGTACGCAATACTGCATGCTTTTGCCGGCAGTTGCTACCTATAAGAATGTCAGAGATGTAGTAAGCAAAACGCTTTTTTTGTTTTGTGAAGAATCGTTTTCTAAGCCAAGTTAGGAGTTCTTAAATGTAAGCCCCGAAATCTATTAGAACACTCCTTATGACTCAACAGCTCTCAACCGTTTTGTGCTCGCTCCCACTTTTGTCCTTCTACCTCCGCTAAAAGTTCCTCGGTTGACAAGCAGCTCGACGATAATGTGGTAGCCCTTGTGATGACAGCGTTCTTTTCGGTGCCTTGTTGAGGTCCGGGAGGTCTGACCGCTGCGGTTATAGCTCCTACTAAAAAGAACGGTCTGCCTTGTTGTTGCATTTCTGTGGAAGGGTTTTCCCTAAACTTGAACGGCTAAATTGTGGCTGGAAGGCCACGAAGATTTTCAATGCAATTAAGGTTACCTAATATCGTGCAAAGGTTTTTTGTGCTACGCTTTGAGTGCAGAATTACATACGCCTCCATTTGTCGACACTAACGTTGATTATATTGTTGGTTGTCAAGATCTTTTATGGACAGAATTTATGCACCAACCTGCTGTGTTCCTAACATGTAGGTTCGTTAAAAAAATGTTTCCAAATAGATGAACCATAATCGACCCCATCTATCACGCCCCTGCGGGTCTCCCCGCAGCTCCTGGCACTGCGGGTGAGAGCCGCCGCGAACTACGGCAGCCCTCGGGACTTTTGCGACCTGCGGCTTCGCGGCAACTCGTCCGCGCAGCGGCTTCCACCACAGTGGCAGCGTGGGTCCCCACGATTACGGGGCAGCTCGGCCCCGAGCATGCAGAGTCATCGCGGGGAGGCAGATTCCAGACGGAAGAGTACCGGCGCCTACTCCGACCCTACATCTCTAGCCGCACGTGCAATTCATGCGATTGCTTTCCCACGATGGAGAGACTTCACATGAGATTCAAAAGAAAGAAGATGTGGCGGGATTTGGAAGTACCATTGTTGCGAAATGGCGTCGTTCGAAATGAATTAAAAATATGAATTAAAAATTTCTGACTTTAATCAAACATATGAAATATATAACAAAGAAAACGAATTGGAAATTGTCAACAGACATAAAATATAAAATATTATGCTTGAATAATAAAATTAAAATTGATGGAACAGAAAGAGTTCCATTGATATATTGTTTACCAAAATTGCACAAAAATCCAGTGAAATTTAGATTTATTACTGGAGCATATAATAGCTCCTTAAAACTTCTTTCAAAAGAAATGACTGTAGTTTTTACGTTTTTGAAACAACATTTTATTAAATATATTAATGTAATAACATCGAGAAATAAGAATTTCATTGGTTATTGGTCTATTAATAACATAAATATATCTGATAAAATAAGTAAAATCAATATCGAAAATTGTAAACTGTTTTCAGCAGACTTTACTAATATGTTTACTAGTCTTCCTCATAATATTATATTGAAAAATATTAAAGAATTAATAAAAAATATGCTTTCATAATGCAAGTAAGAAATATATTGCATACAATGGACATAATAACATTTATTACACTAATAATAATACACAAGGTAAATATAAATATTACACAGCAGAAGATTTAATGTTTTTTACTGAATATTTACTTAAAAATAGTTTCACAATTTTTGCAGGCACAATTTATAAACAAATTGAAGGAGTACCTCAAGGAAGTAATTGTAGTCCATTAATTGCTGATCTTACGTTATCAATATTTGAATATAACCTTTGTAAAAAGGTAGTAACACAAAATCGTCATATAAACATACATCCATTTAGATACATGGATGATATTCTTATAATTCACAATAAAAACAATCAACATATACAAGAAATACTTGGTGAAACATATGAAAATTCTCTAAAATTTGAGACAACACATGAGTCAGATTACGAATGCAATTATCTTGATCTGAATATCAAAATTATTGACAATAGGATAGTCACAAAATTATATAATAAAACAGATAATTTTAAATTTTATGTTATTAGATTTCCCCATTTCAACTCAAACATTTCTATAAAAGTTAGAAAATCAATCATATTCACAGAAACGTTGAGATTAGTTAGATGTTGCACGGTTTTTAACGATTTTATTGAAAACCTTATTAAATTGATAATTCGACTTATTAAAAATAACTATCCAATAGATATAGTCATTAGAAATATATTTAAATGTTTAAATAGAAACAAGCATTTATTATATAAATATAATCAACATAATATATTGCATCTTATACCCAATTTACTTAATTATAATACAAATAGTTTAAAATACTGATATAATAACATTTCTCCTATAAAATAATATAAGGTTTTGTAGTTAAATATAACATTTGAATAGAAGCATAAAGTGTATTTCGACGGATAGTGATAAGGATAGGTTGATATACTTTAACATAAACATAGTCAGTTTCATTTTATTGTTATCTCTTACAGCGATTGGTAAGTTTTTTAAGTTACAACATATATTTTTAAAAAATTAGTTTAAAAAAATATAAAAAATTAGTTTGAAAAATAAAAATAAAGAACTTGAAAATAAAATAAAATAAAATAAAATGATAATATAATTTGAAAAAATAATTTTAAAAAATATTTAATAAAAAATTAAATAAAATAAAATGAATTGAATAATAAAAACAATAAAACACTAAATAAATTAAATAATATTTTACGTAATTTTAATAAAATAACTTCACAAAGAAAATGAAATCATAAAAATTTGATTTCAAAGGATGTAGATCAACGATTAAAACAATGTAAATTATAAGTATAAATTATAAAGTTAAATAATGCATATACATTAGTGTGTATATGTGTTTGTTTGTATATGTCTGTGTAGGTGTGTATTTGTGTGTATGTGTTTGTATGTGTGTATGTGTGTATGAACGCATGTAAAAGAATGTGTGTGCATGTATATGCATATATATGTATACATATGTGCATATATACATATGTATGTATATATGTATATGTATATACATACATAAGTATTTAAAATTTATTCAGTGGTTAGTGACAATGTGTTAATAGTTTTGAATTATGGTACACTTGTGTTAGAACATAAGTGTATGCTATGATTTCGTTTGTACAATTTAGTTGTTAGTACAATTTATAAACACAATCTCCTAATACAGTACTAACAACTAAATTAATTAGTCACCTTCTTCACTGATGAGCCTCGGGTGACTAATTATAAACATGTTTTGTATAAAGGTAGAGGCGAAACAAAACATGTTTGAATTGTTGTTAGTTTGGAGTTTATTAGTTTGTTTCGTTGTATTGAATGTTATTGTCCTTTTATTAGGTTGGAAAAAAGTCTCTTCACACTTCGAAATTTTTTTTTACCCTTCCCCTTGTAAACGCACTAGCCAATGTTGATTGCTGATTTCGTAATCCTATCACACTTGTCTACCGTTCGCACGCGGACACAGGTTACGACTCTTCTTGTAATTCGTTATCCATCCAATCTTCCGAACTCAATGCCAGATCTACCTCATGGCCGTTTTCAGCACGGCATTCTTCATGAATTCATTAAAGAATCCACAGCATGTCAGGCAGCAGACCAAATTAACCATATATATGGCTTGGGATCTACTACTCATCGCGCCTGTTATGAGTGGTTCGGAAAGTCTTTAAAGGGAGATTATTCACTGAGGGCAAAGCATGGTCAGGAAGGCCAACTGGATTGGACGACACTGAACTACACCATCTTCTTCGTACCGATAGTTGGCAGACGACACGTCAGCTGGCAGAGAAGCTCGAAGTGTCTCATAGGATAGTAGGAATCCATCTGAAGAATCTTGGCTTTCATGGAAATTTGGAGCTTGGATTCCACATGCCCTGTCAGACACTCAGAAAGGTCGACGGCTCTCCATCGCTGCTTCTCTTCTGTCCAGATAAGGAAGAAAATCGTTTCTTCCGCGGATTGTGACAGGCGAAGAGTCCTGGGTTCTGTGTGCCAACTTCCGAGGAAAAGTCAATGGGTACAAAAGGGAGAGAGCCCTAAGTCTGATCTCAAGCCCAATGTTCACGAAAGGAAGATTCTATTGAGTGTTTGGTGGGATATCAGAGAAGTGATTTATCGGCAAACCCTCAGAAGTGGAGAGACACTTACTGCTGTCACATACTGCGGCCAACTCCACAAAGTCGTCGCAACTCTCTAAGAAAACAGGCCGGAGAAGTCGAAGGTGATGATCCTGCATGACGATGCAAAACCACATGTTGCAAGACTCACAAGAGAAACAATAAAGGAGCTGGGCTGGGAGGTAATGCCACATCCACCGTATAGCCCTGACGTCGCCCCTACCCACTACCATTTCTTCCGTGCTCTCAAGCAAGAAATTGGAGAGAAATATTTTGAAACGAACGAAGACCTCAAAAATTGGATTCAGCGATGGTTCGACTCCAGAACTGCAGTCTTTTAAGCGGGAGGAATTGAAAAATTACCCAATCTTTGGAGAAGTGTAGTGGAACAAAATGAAGTTTATTTCAATTGATTTGACTTCGTAGTTGTGAAGTAATAAATCTTTGAAAAAAAATGAAAAGACTTTTTTTCCAACCTAATAATAAGATTGTTATATTATTGTATTTCATGTTGTTGAAGATATATATATATGTATATATATTTTAAAAAAAAAAGACAATTTAATTTCAATAAATGATAACATAGTAAATATTTAAAGAATTTTATGCATAGAGTTACAACTAATTCTATTGGAAGTACCATTGTTGCAAAATGGCGTCGTTCCAACCGGTTCCAGTGGTGTTTGCTCCCTCACGGCAAAGGGGTAGAGATATAGCGATATATATCCTACCTCGAGATCGTCAGCTGTGCTATGAGTGGGCGTATAGGAAAACACTCTCAGACGGAGAGAGCAGCACCTTTGTGTGCTGTGGATGCCGATCGCTTAAGGATCGAGAGCGCGAGGTATACAATCAGCCTCTGCCTTCCTGCAAAGTTAGAAGTGGACACTTCATAACGGATCTTGAAAATCCGGTTCGCACTCACTTCTGTGAGCCAAGACCTCGTTCTATTATCGCCGTAGGGTGGTCGAGAGGTGCAACGAATTCTGGGCACAACCCTATACGGGAACTCCAACCAGCGTTATCCAAGGCTTAGTAGCTGATGTGGCACAGCCACGCTTCGGTCAGGCGACACATGAGAACAAATATTGTTTAGAGAACGATATTTATGGTTTCAGACGATACTTTCACAGCTCCAGAGCGGATGGCAGTAGTGGAACAGCTAACCCTCACGGAATGGGCAGGATAACGAGCGAACTTCGTTGAAGGGTTTCACAGTAAACTTCGAAGGGCGTTTCCTACAGGCACTCCTGCTATGGCAGCTCTATTACAGCTTTTGGCCTCACAGTTAACTATGGCCAAATCGCAGATCCTGCCTATAGCAAATCAATGCCACTACGAATACAACAGGGAATTGCTCTTCAACCGCCTACAGTCTGAACTATGTGTAGAAATCATTCATGGAAACCATACCGTGGGACTCGCCAAATTTTGAAAAAAGAGCGTCGAGTTCAAATGCTCCAAGACAGTCGAGTTCTTTACGAGACCGACAATAATGGACATATACCACATTAAACGGTGCGCCCAAGCCGGATCATGCACTACCAAGAAGTGCGAAACTGTCAAGCCATACGAGATTATTTCGGAGCTTAACTACACTTCGGAGTATCCCGGATATACTGGTTGCATGAACAGCTGTGGAGGACCACTCTGTGGATGCTTTGTCCCGCTACCGGCTTGTTGGTTCTACCGCGTCACGCGCAGGCCGCCCATCTACACTCAATTAAGTAGGAGCTGTCGTGGACACGGGCGCGAAACTTGCCCACACGGGTGCACCCACATCCAACCGGGCGCATCCAACGTCGGCGCCGGCGACCGACGCCGCGTGCACACTTTGCAAAGCCGCGTGCACACTTTGCAGCGAGCAGCGGGCAGTGGAATGTGGGCGGAGATGGTCGCCGCCCACATTCCACTGCAGCAGGTGGAACCGCGCCGCAGCGGCACGCAGCGCAGCAGTGGCTGGCTAGTTGCCAGAAGACAGCTGATCGAAAGCCTGCAGTTTGCTCCATTTTTAGCGGGCGAGCTCTTTTTTTTGTTTAACCTCTGTGTTGCTCGGTAGGTGTCGTATACGTTAACGCGTTAGGAAGATCACTTCATTTCGTCAGGGTTTTTAAGCCGCAGGTGTCGCAATACCTTTGTAGCCTTTTTTGCTAGTTTCTACGCTATTTCCCGTAAACTTCAGCTTATTAACCTTAACTTTCTTTTCGGTTTCTGAATTCATTGACTTGTTTATCGAGCGCGATATTTTCCATTAATTCCTAGTTTCCTTGTTAAAAGACACAATTCTTTCCCCTATTTCCTTTTCCTACAACAACTACATCAAACATCAGGATTTTACTAATTTTCATATTCTTAGGCGGGCTTCGCACAGAGAACTCATCAGAGTAAGTAGAATGCTCCAAGGTAGCAAAATTGATTATTAAGGTCCTCCAAAGAGAGAAATATGCTAAATAAGGATGAGAACAAAATGTTTGCCAGATAATAACTTTTGTTGTCCTATAGTAAATTACGTCCAGCCTGAACCGAGACTTATTTCTGCACAAAACTACGCTCACAGGGCTATAAAATAGGCAAAATGCCACCCGATAACACATTTTCAGGACATTTGTTAAAAATTTCCGGCCATTGCGCTGTTTTATTGGGAAAATCGAATTTTATGACCCAAAAACGTCCTGCACTCGAAACCGGTAAAATATAGAAGACGCTGTCGGCTATACAGGATCTAACTGAAAGTCCTACTCCAATTTCTGTATTGCAGTTAGCTTCGATGACGAGGCTAGTTCCGCTTCTCGGGATAGTGGTACCTTCTGACTTTATTTTACCAAAAGTTTACTCAAATTCAGTTTCCTTAACGTAGTGATGTCAATAGACATTGAATTTCGCCTCGGATTCGTCATTATGATTTTAATTCGCTCGACTGAACACTGTGGTGTCCCGTTTGTTGACTGCTTCAAGCTCATATCGGCAGGGATGCGGATATCTGCTTTCCTGGCATGAATAGTCAATAACGGCGGCAATCACGCAAAATGCCCGCAACATGGCGTGAATTGAGGTATTGTGTACACAACACCTCAACTCGGCGACACTTCACGTCCTTTCCACCGGCAGCGGCAGTGAGGAATGCCCGGGTCATTCCTCACTGCCACTGCCGCTGCGGCCGCTGCGGGCAGCACTGTGGCAGTGAAAGTGTGCACACTCCCTCACTGCGGCCTCCGCTGCCGCAGTGTAACTCCGCCCCTCCGCGCTATGCTTCAGCGTGGCTGCCGCGGTGCCGCTGCAAAGTGTGCACGCGGCTTAACCGAGAGGGCACCGACGGCTCTGTCCCGCATCCGATTCGTGATGCCGTTCGTGTTGTGCTCATCGGAATCGTGTTACATTCTGCGCGCTACAATTATGTTATGGGCGCTTGAGACGTGAGGATTGCTTCTTCCTCTTTCACCGTTATGGGTGGTTCAGTGGGTTGCGGAAATATACAAGGATAACAGAAGAGTGGATGAATTGGCTTTATTGAGGAACGCCGCTCCTCTAAGCGTACAGGTGAACGTCGTACAGGCACACCCAGCTTGGGTGCAGCGAGGCTCCGCCCCTTTACTACCGTATGAGCATCACCGGAGTCGGTGATACTCCCGGCGGGGCGCAACAATAAATCGCATCATACATACATATATGTAAAACATTTGAATTGGCGGCTTGCTAGGACGACGGCGCGGCGACTGCTAGATTGGGGACGGGGACTGCTTGTTGAACGTGACGACTGCTTGGCGGAGGACTGCTCGTTGACACATGACGACTGCTTGGCGGAGGACTGCTCGTTGAAACATGGCGACTGCTTGGCGAAGGACTGCTCGTTGAAACATGACGACTGCTTGGCGAACAATGGCTAGTGGTGCGGTCTCTTCATCGGATGCGATGGCTTCTTGCGTGTGCAAAGGAGGACGTTGTGGTCAAGACCACAATTTCCACACTTTACACGGCAATCATCCACGTGCTCCGGCATGAGACAGCACAGACACAGGCGCAGCCTTGACGCTTGGGCTGTCCTAGCGACAGTGTCGGCGAAACGGCTGCACCTACCCGAAAAGTGGTTGTCGCGGTTTTCGTCCACTGGACAGAAAAAACACGACGGCTTCGGAGACTTGTGCGGCGACGGCTTCGCAGTTGTGCACCTGGACGGAATCGTCCAGCTCGTCGAGCGCTGCTGCTTGGAGATCGGCTGAGAGAGACATCACGATGGTAACATGCTTCAGTGGAGCCCCTTTTTATACGCGATCGTGCCTTTGTCGATACTTTACAAGCCCCTTTGGCAATCCCTTTACGGTGTAGGGGATGCAGATGATAGTCGTATTATTATATTACAAGAGTGCCGCGGCGGCATCGGCGACCAGTGAGTGCGGTCGTCTATTTGGCTGATAGTGAGATTTTGGACTCGCGCATTGCGCTATTCGGCCGTGTTTGACGCAAATCTATACCCGCGGGACATACGCCAATGAGATATTTTGGGCTGCCACCTATATGGTTTGGCCACTTTGCGTCTTCCGTCAACACGGATCCGACGGGCAGCGACGGCGACGATGACGACGACGACCACCTATCCCGGAGCGCTAACGATGAGCTGCCGCAGGGCAGCTTCAAGGAGAAGCCTCAAGTGGGTTTCATTTATGGCTTCCATTTTTTGAGATGCGACACCCATCTCATGCATGCGTGGGGGTCCATCGCTTCCCGCAGACGAGAATTAGGCTTTTCCTCGACTGTGCGGAAGCATGAAAACGGCTTTTTTTACGCTGTTCAGTGCGGTAGGTAAGGTGGTGATGTGGGGGTAGGAGGTGTGCTAGGCAGGTCCCTATCATTTAACCCTTCATCTCGGGTACTCTCATTACTGATTATTGATCACCGCCGGTTGGATGTGGGTGCACCCGTGTGGGCAAGTTTCGCGCCCGTGTCCACGACGGCTCCTACTTAATTGAGTGTAGATGGGCGGCCTGTGCGTGACGCGGTAGAACCAACAAGCCGGTAGCGGGACAAAGCATCCACGGAGTGGTCCTCCACAGCTGTTCATGCAACCAGTATATCCGGGATACTCCGAAGTGTAGTTAAGCTCCGAAATAATCTCGTATGGCTTGACAGTTTCGCACTTCTTGGTAGTGCATGATCCGGCTTGGGCGCACCGTTTAATGTGGTATATGTCCATTATTGTCGGTCTCGTAAAGAACTCGACTATCTTGGAGCATTTGAACTCGACGCTCTTTTTTCGAAATTTGGCGAGTCCCACGGTATGGTTTCCATGAATGATTTCTACACATAGTTCAGACTGTAGGCGGTTGAAGAGCAATTCCCTGTTGTATTCGTAGTGGCATTGATTGACCTCGTTGCACACCAGGTCGGCTGAGTGTCGCATGTACCCATGCTGACATGCTGTGATCGATGAGACGATGCACAGAAGTGTGCACACGGCGAGGTGGACTGAACCAGGAAGAGGAGTCAGCTCAAAGCTCGGAGCAGTTGGTTCAACCGTGACACCTTTTGTGTCCTTTGCTTTTTTCTTAGGATCGGACCTCGATTTTTTGATCACATTTGTAGTTAGCCAAATTGCGATGAGAGCCATCGCAATTACTACGTAAGTGAGAACGGCTGTGGTCACAATAGCTCCGACGGGCCAGCAGTGTGGATTACCCAACAAGGTTTTTGATAGTAGATATTGGTGATCGCAGAAATTCGCGCGTTCACAGGTTCTGACTTCTTCCTGTACTGCTCCATTGGCTAACGTGCGAAGTCTGACATTGGCCCCTATTGGTGTAGGGGAGATAGGTAGCATATACCGAGTTAGTCGAGTGCTGTTGCTTAGAGCTTGGCATTCTCTGTCGATACATATTTCGAACCAGCCATTCATTAGCGGGATATCGATCATCCCCTTACTGCATGATATGAGCGAGGAATTCTGGACAGCCAGCGTCGGGGAGTTTATCACGGATAATAACATGATGAACTGCAGTGGAAATTTGGCTGGCATTAGCTGAGGGCAGCTTATGCTAGCTTCCATGCTTCTAAAGAACTCATAGGCTCTTGTTTTTGAGCTGCGAGGAAGCACTTCTCGTCTGGCTCCGTTAAGGTTTTCTTCCACTAATACCGTGTCAGCAGCGTTTCTCTCCTGAGGTGCACTTCTGATTTCGAGTGGATAGATTTTGTTTAGTGGACGATGAATGATGTTGCGATTAGGCATCAGGATTTTTGCTGATCTGATGAGGTCGTCGCCCGAGACTATGACTTCGACGACCTTACCATAGGGCCAAGAGCCTCTAGGAATCAGGTCTTGCTCTATTAGTACGATCTCGCCTAGCTCTGGGCATGATCGTTTTGAATGTCTTGGTTGCCTGAGATGTTGTTTTTGTATTTCTCTGAGCAACACCAGGTATTCGCATCTCCAACATTCCCAAAATTTGTTGGCTATATTCTCGGAAAACAGTAATGCTTCTTTGGCTTGTTCCTTGGATTGTATAAACTCGGGATCGTAATTCGGATCGTCGTATGAGTCGGAACCTTCTCCTTCCGGTAGGGAGAATTTGAGATGTCCTTGAAGGAAATCAATAGGCCGAAGAGGGATTTCAGCCACATCATCAGTATTCAGCTTTGTTAACGGCCTAGTGTTTAGTATCGCCTCAATTATGGTGATTACCGTACACATTTCCGTAAAGCTGAGCCGTTTTCGGCCTAGGACTTGTTCAGTGCCTTCTTCACTGAAGCTACTAGTCGTTCCCAAACACCTCCCATCCAAGGTGAGGCTGGTGGATTGAAAAGCCATTTAATTCGTTCTGACGCGCAATACGACATTAGGGAGCGTCCACTCGCTTCGTCCTTTTCAAACATAGCGGCTATTATTTGCTCGCCCTGTTTAAAATTGGTCCCGCTCTCCTCGAAATGAACCGTATAAAGCTGTTTAGGAAGGCACCTGTGGTCATGTTTTCCACGACCTCTAGATGCACTGCCCGGGTAGTCAAACAGGTGTATAGGGCAACATACATTTTTTCCTGAAACTTTGACGTAAAGGCTCCCATGAAGTCACATCCTGTGTTCTGAAACGCCTTAGTTGCAACCACTCTGTCTTTTGGGAGGGCAGGCATTGTGGGAGCACCCAGTGGGAGTCCTTGATACCTTTTGCAGGTGATGCAGTTTTTGATGTGCTTTTTGAATGCATTTGAAGCACGAGGAATCCAAAATCTTTGGCGAGCGATCGATAGCGTGTGCTCTTTACCGCAGTGTGCATTATCGCCGTGAATTTGTTGCACCATTAGGCGCACTAACTCTGATTTAGGTGGAATGTAAATAGGGGATTTAGTATCGGTAGGAATAGCCGCATTTTGTAGGCGGGATTCGTGTCGAATTATCCCATTTTCATCTATCTTCAGCATCTTGTCATGGAATCGTTTTTGAATTTCCACGAAGCTTTCACCGCTCTGCTCATGGGATATAACCACTTGTTCGGCAAGCTGCATATCGTTTGAAGTTATTTCACTCTCCTTGCTAAATTTCGAAAGCTGTGGGAGAGTTATGTTAGACGCACGATTTTTCCTCGTCAATCTGGCCCAATTGTTGAGACCTTTAGCGATCATGCATATGACCCTCAACACCCTATTTAGGTGAGAAAAACGTGTTAGATCAATAACACTGTACTCTATGCTTTCTGTTCGTTGAACTGAAGTGTTAACCAAGGCCACTGCCTCGTTTTCCTCACACTGTACTGGCAACTCGCTGAGAGCTTCAATAGACTTGACAGGCCATGTCTCAGGCTCAGCTTCTAGCCAACCCGGACCTCGGACCCAGTCGTGGTCGTTAATTGTTTTCGACGTCAACCCTCTTGTTCCTGCATCTGCGGGATTGTGGGCTGTTTCAACATGATAGAACGAAAGAGAAATCCCCTCGCTCTCCATGACTGCTTTGATTTTCTGGATTTTGTCTCTCATGTTGCTCACAAACACGGGCAATTTCTTAGACGAGTTTAGCCACCATAGTGCTATTTCACTATCAGATACTACTGATACTGTTGCCACTGTTTTCCTCATATTTGTTGTGATAGATCGACTTACCAGGATACTATCCCAACGGTAGGTCGGAACGGCGCAAGTGTTGTATATGGGCAGAACGGCCTCTCCCTGGGAAGTAACAAACTGCAGGTATCTCGACCCCAATACAACTCTGCGCAGAGTTAGAGGCGACGGAAGTCGCCTGTTGGCGCAGTGTTGATTCACGTGCTCCACAGCTGACGGGCGCGCGCGGGATGAGGGCTCGTATCGCGACTAAGCGTGGCGCACAGGTGGCGTAGCAGGGAAGCGCTCGGGCTCGTGATCGAGGGGTCGGGGGTTTGGATCCCGCAGACCGCATTTGTTTTGCAATTTTGCAAAATCCATGTTTATCATATAGGTAATCCACCTATGGGTATTATAGTGTGTTATAGAGCATGTTTACATATAAGTTATGCTTCAAACTACAGATTAGCTAAAATGTTCACTTCTGTGTGTCACTTATTTCAAGCCTATTTTGTGTGAAGCAGTAGTTATGTTACCACCCTTCTTAATGGTATGGGTGGCCTCCGACCGAATCGTGAAGAACGGATATCAGATTCGTGATCAGCACCCCAAATGACCCCCCTGGACGAAGTTTCAGCGAAATCGGTGACCCTGCCTGGACCACCCTTGTTAACGGTATGGGTGGCCTCCGACCGAATCGTGAAGAACGGATGTCAGATTCGTGCTCAGCACCCCAAATAACCCCCCTGGACGAAGTTTCAGCGAAATCGGTGACCCTGCCTGGACCACCCTTGTTAACGGTATGGGTGGCCTCCGACCGAATCGTGAAGAACGGATTTCAGATTCGTGATCAGCACCTCAAATAACCCCCCTGGACGAAGTTTCAGCGAAATCGGTGACCCTGCCTGGATCACCCTTGTTAACGGTATGGGTGGCCTCTGACCGAATCGTGAAGAACGGATTTCAGATTCGTGATCAGCACCCCAAATAACCCCCCTGGACGAAGTTTCAGCGAAATCGGTGACCCTGCCTGGACCACCCTTGTTAACGGTATGGGTGGTATGTTATATGTAAACATGCTTTATAACACACTATAATACCCCTAGGTGGATTACCTATATGATAAACATGGATTTTGCAAAAGTGCAAAACAGACACAGTCTGCGGGATCCAAACCCCGATCCCTCGATCACGAGCCCGAGCGCTTCCCTGCTACGCCATCTGTGCACCGGGACGATTCGCGATACCAGCCCTCATCTCGCGCGCGCCCGTCAGCTGTGGAGCACGTGAATCAACAGGGCGCCAACAGGCGACTTCCGTCGCCCCTAACTCTGCGCAGAGTTGTATTGGGGTCGAGATACCTGCAGTTTGTTACTTCCCAGGGAGAGGCCGTTCTGCCCACATACAACACTTGCGCCGTTCCGACCTACCGTTGGGATAGTATCCTGGTTAGTCGCATAGCCATGAGCAGGGCAATGAGCTCAAGCCGGGGTATAGCTTGCCTACACTTTCTTGGTGTAAGTCTCGTCTTTCCACTAATTAAGCAGGAAATTGACCTGGATTGGATACACTGGGCATAGGCACATGTTGCCGTAGCGAACTGACTGGCGTCTGCAAATACCCATAGACGTATTTTCTCGGGTGAGGTGTGGATTGGTCGACGCACAGATATTACGGCGTTATTAACCTCGCTACATAGTTGGTTCCACTTAGAATGCAGAGCTGGTTCAAGAGTGGTCTTCCAGTCTATGCCAGTGTCGAAAACCTCTCTCATCATAGATTTTAAGTTGACTACCAAAGGACCTGCTAGACCTATTCGATCGTAGACGGAGTTGATTTGGCTTACGATAATTTTCTTAGTCAACCTCGTTGTTCTTTGGAAGTTTGTTGTAACTTCAAAGCTGTCGCTTTTTAGGTGATAGCGGACACCAAGTAATGTTCCCTGATTTTGTTCCAATCTATCAATTTCTGGGATCTGTTGGTTAACTTCATCAGAATTTGAAATATATTCGCGTAGGTTCATGCCTATCTCTGCGAAGAGTTTCTTTGATTGGCTGTATTTGCTTAGCGCTTCCTCGACGCTTTCTGCTCGAAGCAGAATATTGTCTACGTAAAGGTTGTCGGCGATCTCCTTGGCTATTTCGGCATTGCAGCCGTACAGGAATGCTGAGAGAGCCATGTTTAGTATGCTAGGTGAAGCAGTGACTCCAAATGGCAACCTTTTGAACCGATATAGGATTAGAATGTCCTTGGTCGGCGGTAGATTAATGTCTTTTAGCCACAGAAATCGACATAGGTCTTTATGCGACTCTACTAGCCTTATCTGGGTGAAGGCGGCTTCTATGTCACACATGAGAATTATCTTGCATTCGCGCGAAGCAAGTAGAATGTCGTGTATTTTTTTGGTAAACGTTTCGCCCTTATGGATGACATCGTTTAGAGATAGTTTTCCTCTCCTCTTCGAAGATGCGTCGAAAACGATTCTTAGCGGTACCTTTTTTGTAGGCTTCCAAACGCCTGAATGTGGCATGAAGTAGGTTCCTACCGCGTCTTCTTGGGCTGTAGAAAAGGTTTCAATCATCCCTTCTGCGTGATATTTGTCAATTATCTGGCAGTACCAACTGCACTGCCGTTTATTCTGCTGCGGTCCAACTTGAAGAGGTTCTAGCCTACGAATCGCTACTGTGTAGTTGTCTTCCAGCTCGCTTATATTTTCTTTTAGCGGAAAGGGAGCTGTTATATGTCCGCCTTTAAAGGAAATTTTCTTGGAGTAGAGCTCCAGATATCTGTGAACCTTTTCGTCGGTTTGGTAACGTCATTGGAGATTCCAAGTCCTTCTAGCTCAAATAGTTTTTGAAGCATCTCCTTTTCGCTTGCTTCTATTACCGCAGTCATGCCATAGCAAACGGAATTTTCAGTAGTATCTGAAGAAACTGTTCCTTTGCCGTATATCGTAGGTCCAAATACGGTTCTCGAAGCATGTAACCCAGTAGGGGTTTTTATGGCACTGATTGGACCTGTAACTAGGTCATGATAATAATCTAGTCCCACGAGAACGTGAGGTATTTGGTGTTCACCACGAACCTTCGAGTTTGCTAGACAAATATTGTTCGCTTTCAAGAAGGAGATATCAATAGCGCTGAGATTTACGCTAGAAAACCCATTAGTTAGGACGGGCTTTGTTTGGACTTTCAAGTTTAGCTCCTCTCCAAATGCGGTGCTTAATTTGACCTGGACAACATGGCTTTTGAAGCTTTCAATATGGCCTCTTATGCCTGACATTGTGCATATCTCGGTAGTCTGTTTTGGGACTACTGGTCGATCTGCAAGAGACTCTTCAATAACAGTCTTCTGTGCGCCAGAATCAAAGAAAAACATAATCTTTTCATATTCATTTATATTATGATTCCATACGTTGCCCTCGGCAGTCATTAGAATGAGCTGGGAGGAAGCCCCGTTTGGTACAGAGGCAACCATCTTGGAGCACATCTGTGTGCTGTTGCCAGGTGTATGCCTTCGGCGATCTGGTTGATTTTCTGGATACCTTTGATTGGGCCGTGATTGGTTGTTGCCTCCGTTCTGGTACCTTTGAGCTGGATTCCACGCTCTATTATTGTTTCTTGGCCCATTCGTGTCCGTTTTGAAACATAGAGAAACGTGGTGCTTTTGTCCACATGCGGAGCAGTCCGGCCTTAAACAATCAAAGCTGCTGTGACTAGGTGAGGAGCACTTCCAACATCTGCGTCCCTCCTTTAATGACTTTCGGCGAGCTGTCTGGTCTGTTACTGCTCTGCAGGTCATGGAGCCATGGTTGTCCTTTTGGCAGAAACAGCAGCAGTCGCCAGAACGTTGTCTTTGATTGACATGTTTATCCTGAGACGTTCTGGTGCTATATGTCTGCTTCTGGCCAAGTCTGTTGTCGACGTAACCTTTCGAAGCGACCTCTTTTTTGAGATGGCCCAGCAGATCTTCGATCGTCTGTTGGTCGAGCGACTTGCCCGCTAACAACACAGGTTTTACAACCTCACGAGGAAATTTTGCCAAGATGGTTTCTCCCCACATTGGGTCACAAGTTTTCGGACGTCATATCCGGCTGACACCATCTGGTTAACAAGGACTTGAATTTGTTCCAGAACGGACGCACAGCTGTCAGCAAAATTAGTGGCCGATTTTAGACTTACTAGTTTTTGAATTATTTGTGATCTATTCATAGAATAGTCGCAGTATGTATCTTTGAGGGTTTTTATCATCCACTCATAGTTTTGTGGCAAGGGTTGTATGCCTTGAATAACGCTTTTGGCCCTTCCTTTCAAACTTTCTCTGAGGAGAATGATTTTTTTCGATGACGTCCAATTCGTCACTTTTATGAATCAAGGTTTCATATACTGCCCAGTACTCAGCGAATTCTTCTGGCTGCCCATGAAATTTGGGCAATGACGCCTGGGGAGGTTTTATGGAGCGGCGGACTCTTTGTACTGTCTGATTTTGTTCAACGCTCTCCGCTCCTTGTAGACTACTAACGGTGTTGTCCGAATCGACTGGCTCATCCTGGACCACCTGATCAGCAGCTATTGCAGCCACTGCGATGTTGTTTGCCAACGTTTTTTGTGAAATATAGCCAGGTGTAATGCAAATGGCTTGGTTCGCACACTTGTATTCGACCACTCTCATCATTAGCTTATCAATGAGGTCACTGGCATCATTAAGAGTTTTTTGCGGTTGAGACTCTTCCTCAATCTGATCAATTTCTACCATCAAGTCTTTTTTGTCCGACTTGGTTTTGCAGTTGCTATACTCTTCTTTTAGCTCCTCGAATGACTTTTGGAGAAGCTCTCTTCCATTTTGCAGCTGCTTTAGGCCACATTCTAGAAGGGTTATACTCGCTCGGGATTTTTTGCAGTTCTCTTCGTCTGCCGTGGTATAGTCTATGCCGATCGTATATTCTTGGAAGCGCATGACTAAATTTTTTAGAGATGTGGATCTACCCATTATCTCCACTTTTTGGAAATGAAATGAAATGAAGTGCCATTATTTATGTTTGGCTATTTCTTTTTCTTCCTTTTTTTCACTTATTTGTGAAAGATGGTTCCTTCTTAATGGAAACCTTTTTCTGACTAGCAGAAGGCTTGCTCAAAGTACTTTTCACGTAGGGGAGACTTTGTTTCTGGCTCGCAGAAGATTTGCTCCAGGTACAGAGTACGGGAGACTTTGTTATCTGACTCGCAGAAGGTTGCTCCAGGTACAGAGTACGGGAGACTTGCCCAGTTAAGGGATTTGCGGTCTTGAATTCGACCGACTTTAAGCTCAGATGGAGCTTTGTCTCTTCTCCAGGGATCAAAGATGTCACTCTTTGACGCGGGAGTAGGTTGGCTTATTAGGCCGATGCACCAAAATGTTATGGGCGCTTGAGACGTGAGGATTGCTTCTTCCTCTTTCACCGTTATGGGTGGTTCAGTGGGTTGCGGAAATATACAAGGATAACAGAAGAGTGGATGAATTGGCTTTATTGAGGAACGTCGCTCCTCTAAGCATACAGGTGAACGTCTGCTGGGCAAGGCACACCCAGCTTGGGTGCAGCGAGGCCCCCCCCCCCCCCCTTTACTTGAACACAACAGTGTTTATGGCCACATGTGAAGTTCTGCGCAACTAGACGCTTTGCTATTTTGCTTGCTCTACGTGAATGAATTTTATGCCGTTATTCCACGACACATGGCCTCAAGAAGCTTCACGCTTCAAAGATCAACTAACACAAAGTGCGTCTTCGGTGTCAGTCTTTGAGTTGAGGGTGAGGAACTGTTTTCCCTTGCAAAGCGGTGAGTGGTCGTGCCTTTCCCGCTCCTTGTCAAGTGAATTCCTTTTATCAGTCGAAGGAGCAAGGACTCCAACGCAACCCACTGTGGCAGGCTATACATAAGACTAGAGAAAATGAGGGGTTATAAAGACACTGAAGTGTGTCTCCCTAATATACCTCCACTATTGATCTGTCCATAAGCACTAATGCTTTGCTGGAGGGAGTCGGACAATAAAGAAGGTCTGAGGATGGACCGCTTCTACGCCCTCATTTCTTGGAATCATCATATTTAATCCCGTAGAAAATAGCGGTTTCGGTGCATCTTGATTCTGATTTGCAGGAAGTTCTATTCTTTTAGAACATGGCCTTCTTGAAATTCAGTATCTATCTACAGCAAATTTCCGCAACAATCGGCGAGCCCTGGAAACGCAGACGACGAGGGTGTTCTCCCATTCGGGCGCTGAGTCAGCTCGCTCGCTCGTAGCGCAGCAGGAGTGTCTCTTTCTCTGCACTCTCGCCGTTCCGCTGCTTTGGTTGACCTTTGCCCGTAGACGGTCAAGTGGGAGAGAAGTTATCAGGCGAAGGCCCCTGTTATACTCCCGCGGGAGCTTCCGCGGATGGGCGGAAATCGCGCCGAGACTCCTCACCTGGCCAATCGCCGCGCCTCGCCACGCCCGCCTCCGCCGTGCACCATTGGTCCGTGGACGTTCCGCGGATGCTCCCGCGGGAGTATAACAGAGGCCGAAGGGAGCACACGTCTTCCTCATTCTCATTGGAGCGCGTTAGCCATCCTGCCTCCTCATTCTTCCCATGACTCGTATTTTGTCCCCAATTCTTTCCTTTAACGTCCACTAAACATTAGTAACATCGCGGCATTAGTGTCCTATTCTTTCTCATTAACACTGCATTGATCCTAGAATGGACTCTTTTTGTGAGCACACTTTATAAGTAGTTGATGAAAAAGTGAAAAAATAGCACAATTTTCTCTGTAGCTTTAATTCACCTACCCAATAACTGGACACATTGTCTGAAGTTTTATAAAATTTTTATTTTTTTTTGAGGAAAAATAATGGTTTACAGCTTGTTTTGAAGAGCAGAATGGCGGCCATTCTTTTAGTACTAAAAAGAGATTGCGCCATCGCCTCTTCGAAGAGGTCTCGATTTTTATCCGATTGATAGCAGACTTCTGCTTACATGAAGATTGACACCTGTTAACGGTACAACAAAAACAACTGTAAGGAACACGCATCTTCACTTTAGTGGTTCATAGAAGTGGCATTTTCACTATCAATCAAATAAAAGTTGAGGTGAACTTTTTGAGTGCAGTCGCGATCTGACCTTTTTATGCGCTATATGCTTAACTCTTTGCTTTAAGAGAAATTTTGTAATGATTTATTATTTTTCTCTAAAAATAAAAATTTTATAAAATTATTGCACTTATTGGGGAAGGTAAACTAAAAAATCTCAATCTCAAAGAATGTTGCACCACATTTTCCTTGAACAAAAAATTATTTTAAGCATCTTATTGAGTCTCTGGTTTAACCTGCCTGAAGGTCATTTCGATTTGGAAGAGTTCACTTTAATTTCAAAGTCTTGGGCTAGCTTAGAAGATTGTCCATTTTGATTCGAAAAGTGTACAATTCGACGTGAAAATGGAAAATACAGCGTTTTAATAAATACTGATTCATTTGTACGCTCTTAAATACTGCATAAGGTAATAAACCTTTGAAAAAACATTCTATGCTTTTGTCACTGATAGGATCGAGACACTGGTGATGCGCCTACAGCTCCTGCTCCTGTTATGAGTTTAGTTGCAGTATTTTCATTCATATTATTAGCTTTTGATGTCCTCGAAAGGTATGTGGAAGGGTCTAGAGCGTGACATGCATGTAGGACTCTTTTTATCAAATAGAATTCCTGCACTAACAGTGAGAAAAGTTCTACATACATGCCTAGAGCAAATTGTGGCGAGTGCAAGAGCAGAAATACAGCTACCAGATAGTACTCGTCCGATTTTATTCCTCTTCTGTGGATAATCTTTGGCTTTTTGTAATTGCTTCAGTCTTCTAATAACGTTTATAACCATAACAATACTAACAACACGCTGAATGAGCAGGTAGGGCAGAATAATGGCGGGTGATAACACGTTCCAGTGCGAAGATCGTGCCTAATGAGAAGGTGGGACGGCTAACGCGCTCCAATGAGAATGAGGAAGACGTGTGCTCCCTTCGCCTGATAACTTCTCTCGTCAAGAGAGGGGGGGGGGATCACCACATAAAGCAGCGGCATATGGCATGTTGTTTTGCACGAAGTTAAAATTTTTATGCAAGTGTACTAGCCTTGCCTTGGACTGGCTGAACCACTTGTTATGTCGATGTATACTCATTTCCCGGTACTAAGCGGGTGCTGCCCGCTCCATTATAAGACCATGGTCGTGGAACCATCAGATAAAAACGGTTTCTGTGCTCTCCTTCGCTGACGCGGAGGAGAGCACAGAACTAGGCAAAGGAGGGAACTACGGGGTGTGGCTGATCTAACTTACTCGTTTTAAGATACCTTTCCGGTGTACAGCGGGCACAGCCCGCTTAGTACCCATTGCCGTTCTGACGAAGGCGTATGAAGGCCTAATACAAGGTTGCCCGTACCGGACCCACTTGCCGCCGCAAAATCTTAGTTTCTATTCGTTCATCCCCATTTGTTTACGGTTAGCTGAGCATTTAAAGCAAGATTTCAAGATTTGCGCTGTGACCCCATGAACATAAGTTGCACATGTGGTACTCCAGCAGAAAGTGCGCCCCAG
Source organism: Heligmosomoides polygyrus bakeri (assembly GCA_947359475.1). Lineage (NCBI taxonomy): Eukaryota > Metazoa > Nematoda > Chromadorea > Rhabditida > Heligmosomidae > Heligmosomoides > Heligmosomoides polygyrus. The sequence continues at coordinate 59,831,109 of OX375867.1, read as the reverse complement.
TGGAAGCGAGCTTCCACAATGGCTTGAGGAGTGTCCAGTTTCGGCTTTCAGTGTCATCAGTGTGTTCTGTTTCCAGTCTTTCAGGATGTATATGGGAGCTAGACCAAGACCTGACAGCAGCGAAGCCCCCGAGTGCCTTGCGCAAGCTTACTGCTGCGAGTTAACCGCTGAGCCAACCATTTCGGTGGGCGTTTCACTCTGACCCCCACCCAGCGGTGATGAATAGAGCGTGGCATTCCTTGCAGATAGTGGATAACGTTCAACACGAAGACGACGAAGACGAGTATGAAGAGATGGAGGAAGAGGATGGTGATAATGACGCCATACCTTTCCACGAAGTCACACATTTTGCGGATAGACGGGAAGTCGAGTCTGCAGGTTGAAGTCTTGGCTCTATTGTCGGATGGGGTGAATACTAAGTGCGTGCTGTTCCAGATCAGTGCGAACCATTCACCACGACTCCGCCACATTGCCTTGTTTGTGGCCGTACACGGACACCCAAAACCCGCCTCTTTAAGTGGCCTGATGATGCCTCGCTACGGAGGTCTTGGTGCGTTTCGATTTTTTTTTTATCGAATTATTACAGATCTAGCGCATTGCAAGTTTTGTAAAAAGGATGGTACTTCCTTGCCAAATGACTTGACGCAGCGGCGCGCCAAAATTTTACACGTTGCTGAGACACGGTCGCAGGTCGACCATAAATTTTGGCATCCGTACTGAACTTAAATCAGCTGATAAGAATACTGAATTGTAGAGATCAACCGGAATTTCCTGCCACCGTAATCCGGCGCGCGATTCGTGCGCGCCCCGTCCTTTAGGCCTATGGTATACTCCCGCGTCGCTGGAGACGGGCGCGGGCCAACTCTCAATGACGCGCTTTCGCTGCAGGGCTGCGGGACGTTATGTACGAATGATCGCCGCCGATGCGGCGACTCGCTCGGCGAGCGCGGCAGAAAACGTCGCAATTGGGTGACTTCAGCGGCCAGTGGTATCTAGACCTGCATCAAAACTTGTACATCAAGTGTTAGAAAGTGTATACAAACTCAGTTTCACTGCGACAGTGTGTTATATTTTCAGTTTTTCCTGAAGAAGCGGCATGTAATAAATGATGATGATGATGATTTGCTGGAATTGCTTCTTTTGCCTGGCTCCATGCTCATCTCCATATGGGCAAAGAAGCGCGCGGATAAAATAGAAAGCATCCCGTTTCTCTTTCGAAGGTGCACCACAGCGTCTTCCGAGCGTTGAACAATTCACCCGAGAAGTAGCAAGAAACACATCATGGTAGTAAGGTAATGTCAGTGCTTCCCAACCTCTGAACAACCGTTCCGATTTCCGACCTGAATAATCTTAAAGGGAAGAAGAGATCAGTGGGACAGATGTTACCAGTTGGAATATTTATTCATTCAAGACGCGAATCTCAATCGCGTAGAGGAACACGAAGAAATCGTTACGGGAAAAAACAAGGGCAAACGTTGTTGCATATTTGTAAATTAAAGTCACATTCATAAACACGCAATAGCTTTAGTCCAAGCTTGTCCATGTGCGTGATTACGATTTACGGGGATTCTTGAAAATTTTATACGCTTTACGATTTACATTTTGGGTGGTAAATAGTGAATTTCCGTAAATGTGATCTTTGATCCACTAACAATCGGCGTCCACGTGACGTAATGGGAGTCAGCGATGTTCCCACTTTCAGAGTCTCGTTTCCTAACGTACTGCTGCTTTCTTTTCAGTTTGGGTTTTTGATGTTCTGCGTCGCCGTAACGGAAGACACCACCTTGTGTGCAGGTTGTTCGGGCTTGACTTGCATAGAAGTTTAAGGCTTTTGTTGTATTGTCGCCTCGCCCCGGCGATGGTCACCCGACGCGACGGGGATAGCCGATGAGCAAGTCATTGTTCCACCCTACTCATATATTCTCCTGTCAATTTGAATCTGATTCGGTTTACAGTTTTTGATTCGTTTTCGCCGAAGAGACGTCGAAGAAGCTAGCAATGATCAGGTGCATAACAGAAATTCAGATTGCGTTACTTTGTGACACACTGTCAGCATTGATGACTACAGTGACGGTTTACTAAGGCCTGAGTAGATATTGAGGAAGTGCCTCATTTCATCAGAGGCATCCAATAAAAGCTCTATGATCATGTTTTTAGTGCACACATCCAATAGTATACTCACATGACCTGGAATTTTAAGGCTGGCGTTTTTCCATCTGGAACTGGATGCTCTAGAGCATTGCAAGGTGCCGTACATATGCAATATTCACTTCGACGCCAACCAGTTCCTCTATGAGGGCAACCGTATATTCTGGAAACGAGATCCTTATCCACGATATCGCCAACGCCGCAGCGTGCTGGCTGAACCTTTTCCGTGGGAATTGGAGCAAAACTTTGAGAAGAAGGTTCGAAGCTTCAGTTCATCAGCGTTTCCCCTCATGTTGTTTACCTGCTCGTGCTTCCTACGATTAGAGTGAGAACTTCTGGCTCTATTTTGTCTTCTGCCGATTTCATTCTGATGCTAAGTTTTGTTCAAGAAATGTCATGAAAAGGTAAAATAGCGATGGAGAGAGGGGAGGCATAAATTATGTCATTCGGTAGGGGTTAGTACATCTTTAACGTCCTTTCAGCTTTTTCAGCAGCCTTCGGAAAACTTCCGATGTCCTCGACTGAAGCACGGAGCAATACATGATCACCTTGTAACCTTTCGAGAGTCGTATTACAAAAGCAAGGTTTGTTCCCCTGGTCCCTATTAATTTATCTCACATCCAGGTCTACATTTGCAGACGAAGTCTTCCCACCCAGTGGCTGTGGTATCGCTGCCCGAGAACCCGAATGTGTTCTATGAGTTCTCATATACTAGGACGTCATCTATCGATTCGAGCAAGTTCTATTCATGCCTGACCTGTAGGCGCGCTAAAACTGATAGTAAGGCTTTGCATTCGGTGATCTATGGTTTGCTCTTTTGAAGTATCCTTGTTTAGCACGTGTGAAAGACGTCATTCGCACTATTCACATCAAAGATGGAGCTATTCAAAGCCGCGGAGATCCCTTTTGGGGACACCACTTTGCTTGTCGACCGTTTACCTCTCTGGTATTGCCGTAAGTGTTACCGTTTGCAGTTCAGTTCAGTGCAGTCGCGGCTATGCGACTATATCTGCCCGAAGTTATGATAGCAACTTCATGAATCAGGTCATTTAGACGATGTAGAGAACCTTGCCCAGAGGGTTACTTGGGGTGCTGACCACGAATGTGACACCCGTTTTTGAAATTTCGGCCGATTGCGGTAGGTAGGTAGGTTAGGTAGGCACAGATGACTAAGGCTGCCAGGGTCATATAACCGATTTCGCCCAAACTTCGCCCAGGTGGGTTATTTGTGGTGCTGATGACGAAACTGACATCCGTTTTTCGTTTTACGCTGGAGTACGGTAGGTGCGAATGACTAAGGTCATGGTCACCGATTTCGCCCAAACTTCAGCATAATACGAAAAACGGATGTCATATTCGTGATCAGCACCCCAAATAACCCCCTAGGCGAAGTTTGGGTGAAATCGGAGATTATGACCTCGACAGCCTTAGTCACCCGTACCTACCGTAATCGCCCGAGATTTCAAAAACGGACGTCAGAATCGACATTACCACCCCAGATAACCTCCTTAGGCGATGTTTGGGCGAATTTTTTCGACTTATCCTCGACCTCTTCAGTCCTGAAAGTACAATAGTGCCCGTTGTAGCCTTCTATACTTGCAGAAACTCTGGTTTTGATAGCTCTCTGATAGAGTTCGAGCAGAATAACGCAGCTGAAGCTAAGGAAGAGTCCTTGAGCCACATTGAAGAAGCAGTTCACTTCGGTAACGTTGTCGATGTTCTAAGCTAAATGAAGACTGCTGTGATGCCCACTTATTCAGAACGAAATACTCCGCTTGGTCCGCATCGGCTCATTGAGGGCATACCTGGTGCGTCTGGAATAGCAAACACCAGAATTACTAGGAATGAGGTGAGCTTTGTACGTGACAACATACAATCTGCGTCGATGCTTAAGTGATAGCTCGCGCATGACGTCTCTAGTCAATCTCTGAGCAACACTCACACTGAAAATAATGTGTTATGCCCCCTTAATGTCCATACGCAAGATGTTGCAAAAAGTGTTTATTCAGCTCGATTCGTTTTAAAATTCTCCTTGAGCTGTAATAAAGCAGTTGAACTTATCTTAATTACCAATAAAATGAAAATATTCCGATAGCAGTTTCAAGTGCGCTGTGCAGGTTGCGCTGTGCACTCGTCCAGTATGCCGCTACGTTATTTTCATTGTTAGTGCCAAGGTTATTTTCCCGGTGTTGTGCGATAGAAGATGGCGTGTATTTATGAGTTTGTCTCTTCAAGATCTGCTTCTTATGAGCAGTAAGGCTTTCCTTCCTCCTTTCCATACTACGTTCAGTACGCTCAGAACGGAAAGGCAGAATTACGAAGGTACGTGTCTACCACACTGTTCGGCTCCTGTAACCCGAAATACGTGGACGAAGGTGGGTGGGACGGTATTAGTGGCATTAGCAAAACCTAGCCCATCACCCCGCGTACCAATGCTCGCCTTGCTCCGTAGGCGATTATTTATTTATGTATTTCATGCACACATGGGTGCGCCACAAGGCAAAATGTTAGGAACAATGAAGGAAAACCACCATCATCGTGTCAGAACGCAATAAAATGATCAAGGATAAAATATATCAAGGGCGCAACAAGAGTAGAAAACTGAGGTGATTTGGCTGCTCTGTAAATAATGCTGTTCCTGAAGTACCTCATGTTTTTCGAAAGCTGGGAAAATATTACTCTCGAGGAGGCAATAAGGTAATAATTCAACCACACTAAAAATGCAGGAAAGGAAGACAGCCCCACACTGCGGTTCTACTTATATGAACTGAAAGATTACCCAGAAAGCAAAGAAAGCAGCTAATTGAAGATTAAAAATGTATAAGAGTTAGAAACAAATTAATTACTGACTTATATTATATAGCTTGACTATATTATATACCTTGACTTATATTATATAGCTTGAACGGCCGCTCCACTTTGAGTGCTACGACTTACCATTAGGCATATAGGCCTATGTTATACCTCGGCGACGGTGTTGTCGGCGACGTCGGCGGCAGTGTTACACGGGTTGCTACGCAGTGCATAGCAGCCCGCGCAACACAGCGTCGGCGACGCGTCCCCGAAGTATAACATAGGCCTTAATAGGCGCGCAAGCGGCACCCGAGCGGGTTCTCTATTTCAAGAACCCCTTTAAACTACTACACACCCCAGGCGATAGCCTACTAAGGCGACCTGCGGAGCAGCTAGAGCGTTGAGATAAAATCAGGTGAGTATTGAACAAAAAGTGAGTATCCCACCATATATAATGGAGGATAATATTATAGCATGAGGTTAAATAAACGATATATTATTTTTTTCTAGAGAAATAAACATTTCGCTATGATAGAGATTGCCTATAAGCCAAGGAGAATCGATAAAAAGCTCGCAGTACCTGAACTTTCCGTATTGATAGGATTTAACACTTTTGAGAGGCGATAGTGTAGGTATCAACTGCACCAGAAGAATTGGGGTATTTCGAGGAAGAGCACTAACAGATACTATGCCATATAAAGATAAGTGATAGAAGTTAAAACAGGAGGTAACATGAGAACACCATTCAGGAAGTCGGGAAAGAGTCTTGTGGAGTAACCTACGAAAGGGAAAGCCACACATAGTTATAGAAAAAATCATTGACATGTGATCAGTATTGTGCCATCATCCAAGAGAATAAGCTTATTTATGGAAGTGATTGTGCCCGAGGCAGCGATAATGGGTCCAAGCACGTGCGATACCTGCAACTAAGTAGATGAATGAATTTGAATTTTACTTTTCATAAAAAATGGCATAACAAGGAGTTGAAAACTTCCCTCACAAAGCAGTACCCTATATTGGTAGGGCAGATCAAAGAGCTAACATAACGTTGCAACCTTGCCTGCACGGAGATGGTGCTAAAATGCTTCAATTTAGACGTTATTGTAGGGAATGACCTTCGTCAACTAGGAGGCGGACCAATTACCGAAATCCTCAATGCCTAATACTCGCAGTAAATCAGTCTCGCTCAAACTTCTTTTAAAGATACTACTATTTCTAGAGGATAACAACCTAGAAGGTAACATTTGTAGCCACCTGGTGAACTGCAGGAGAAGAAAACTGAAGACTTTGGACCTCCTATTTTCCAGACTCATACGAAATCAAGTTTAAATCTTCCAATGCGCTGATTGCAGGGTCGAAGGATCCAGTACTTGCTAGGAGTAAGTTTTGTCTGTTTTGTCTCACCACGAAGTAGACGGAAACAAAACACTAAATCTGCAACAATCCGCCTGTGTAGTAGAGATCTTAGACCGAACAGTTTCAAACGCTCGCTCTACGGTGGTATGTGCTGCCAGTTGAGGTCACGAGACAGTCTGCAGCACGCTAGCCTTGTAATTGTTCTCTGCACCCGTTCCAATTTAATCATTAGTTTTTTAATTGATGGACTCCAGACTTGGGAGCGGTACTATAGATGAGGCAGGACGTAGGATCTATAAAGTCGGACTAAAATTGATGGATTATTACTATGAATGTTACGAAAGATGGAAAAGAGAGCCGCATAGGCTTTTCTTACCACTTCATCAATGTGAGACGAAAACTTAAATGATGAGTCAACAAGAACACCAAGATCTTTAGCTACATCACGGTTGTTTAGAAGAACACCACTTATTTCGTATCTGTTCAAGGGCAAATCGAAGAACAAAAGATTTCTCCAGATTCAGGGTCAGGTCCCATTCTACAGTCCAACAACTAAGCCTTTCTATGGGGTTTCTTAAAGCTAATGCGAAGTCGACGCAATTGTCCTTATTGTGTATTCCATAAATTTTGATATCGCCAGCATCAGTTTTTGCTTGAAGGTCATTGTGGTTTAGGACAATAATTGCTATGGGAGTCGATTTCGCATTGCAGAAGAATTTCAACATTATATGTTCGAACAACAGCCATCTACGATTTTTGATTAATCGAACAAAACATCGATCTAACAATTGTTCGAGCACGTTGTTCGAGCTCAACATCTGATTTCCTAGTCAGGTTTCCTTTAAAGAGATGTAGAGCTTGTATAAGTCTCTTGTGATAGCGAACTGGAGTATTTGATGTGCCAAAATTGTGGTGGTTTGAATATTGTGAATATCACGTAGCTCGTAGAATTATAATTTCAGCGTCGACCTCGATCTCTCCCTCAGTGTCATCTATGCCACAGAGTTTTGCAGTCGACGCACCTCCTTGTGCATCATCTGATAAGCCACATCAAATCTTCGCCGACGTGCGAACGCTGTGGATGCAAGTGAGCCTTCACAATAATGTTTTGTGAGGCACCACCGGGAGCTTTCCTGCGTACCCTCATTGAGTTCAGCACCATCATATGATCATACCCGCGAGAACTACGGACAAGCGAACTCAGACGATGCGCTAGTGCCACGTTAAGACTGTAGCATTCGCAACTCTTAGCATATTGATAGAAACTGTGGATGACTCTTACCTAATAATCGCGTACAATTTAGAATTCTTTTTAAAGTTTTTACTAATGAAATTATCATAAGGTCCAACAGTCACGAATTCGACGTGATTCTTGACACCTAGCCCAACAGTCACGAATTCGACGTGATTCTTGACACCTAGCCCAACAGTCATGAATTCGATGTGATTCTTGACACGTAGCCTTTTACAATTTCACGGCCACTGTCAAGAAACTGAAGTCGTCGATGGAGGCTGAGCTGGGCAGTTGGAACGATCCATGTGTTATCCAGTGAGTGATGGGAGGGGAATGAATGGGTCCTCCGCACTACGGCAGTTTACCTGATTGTACCAAAAAAATCCAGTAGCAGCGTTACATAAAATATTAAAAGTTCAGACATTTAAACATTTATGAGACGCTCTCAACGGGGGAAATTCTCCCCCTCCCCCCCCCCCCCCCCCTTTCGCACTGGGGAGGAATCAACACTGCCAGATCAAGTAGGTCCTGCGAAGAAAATTTCCTAGGAATACTACCGCAGGCCTCAAAACTGCAAGTGATTAATGCGCTCCTTCCCACTAGCAATAATCCATTCGCGCTCATTCATGTGATTCACTTTTCTCATTTAAGGATATCGCCAGATGAACATGTACGATTGCGACGGAAGAAGACATGCTCCTCGTGCTACAGATTAGCTTGAAGCCGTAGAATGGAGAGAATAAAAGGTTTATTGTAATCTTCGGATGTAGCCGTAATTCAGAGAACACGTGGTTCTGTGTGACCTGCCAGAATGTGAGATGAAAGCTGTGAGATATTGTTCGAGTATGTGGGGATCCATTGTTGCAAGCGTAAATATCTTCACATCGTTCCACTAGTCGTTCCAGCCAGGCCGGGTGCTCGGCCATCACATGCAACGATCTTCACCCTGAAAGCGTGTGGTTGTTGATCCGAGAGAAACAGTCTCCCATGATGAAAGTACCTGTCGACAGTCCGATCGATTGATCGATGTACATCTCGAAACTCGACTCCGTTGATCACAAACGTCCACACGTTGTCGCAGTATCTATAGGTGACCAGCTTGTCGGCCTTGAACTGGACCTAAAGGTACTGCACGTCAGCGTAGTTCCCCTCGACGAGCAGGACCTAGCGACCTTGTTCTTCACGCGGAAAGCGAGCGCCTTGTTTATGTTCTTGTCGAAGGTGGTGAGTACTTTCATTGCGAGAGGACGAGTGATGAGACCTTCCTCGATGAACTCATCTAGAGTACGGCTCAAGGCAGAACCTAGAGTCGTCTCTCTGTACATCATGTATGCCATCGTCGCCCTGCGAAATAACAACACAACTCGATCAGCGAAAACTAACTTGAGGTGAAGATGTCAGATACGTTGTGGTTACGTATAAACCGTAGTCATCAAGGGACCATATCTAAGGACGCACTTTATTCGTTAACCAGACAACCGACACCTAGAATCACAGATGGCTATGTGTAGCACTCTGCAGGATAAGACTATCAAGAATATCGACAATTTGGAATATAAGGCAAATCCCAGGCACAGGTGAAGGGCATATCACAACAGGTGTAATCACAACTTAGAAAATCACGTCCACTGGTACCATCTGGAAATATCAAAGCAGTTAAGCACAACTCGAAGCGATATGCGGTTCTATACAAGAGGAACACCTCTACTATAATAAATACATAGCTACTTAGAGACAACTATACAGAAGGCCACATATGCACTTTGAAAGCTTGAACGAAACGTTCTAGAAATGCAGCAGTCCGTCATGCCGATTATTCATGAAGTGGCAAGTTTCGCTGAGCCGTCACAAGCAACAAATTTGACTCTGTTCACGCGAATACTATCGCGGAAGTCTACTCGCTCCATAAGAAACGTCCACACGTTATCGCAGTGTCGATATGCGCGCAGTTTTTCCGCCTTAAACATCACTTGCAACATCGTTATAACCATGAGCAGATAGTAAGAAAAACATTACAAAAGTTGCGGTCACCTAGCGGGTGGTACAACCTTTCAGAACCTCATCACTTTCGTTTCTCGGGAATAAGGGGATGAAACCCTTGAAAAAACCCTTACATAGATATCAAGCCTTGTCATAAGCCACAATAGTACGGTTCATAGAAGGGCAACGGTCAACCGACATTGGTGGAAATAAGCCTTGTGATCCCATTCAAGGGGAGGCCCTGCTAAGGAATTAGCTAACAGTAGTAAGAGGGGGCTGTTGTCATTCACATACTACTAGTTCAACGTGCTCCTAAACAACTCGGCTTGTCAACAACTTGCACACTCGTAGGTAGAAAAACTTGCCTTGAAATACATCTTATTCTTAGCTTTTTGTGCGAGTGCTTTGTTGATCGCCTTATCATAAATAGCGAGAACCTTAAGAGCAAGCTGCGGAGGGATCATCTCTGGAATGGAACAGTTGATTTGTTGTCGTGTTAAGAAAGATGAGAACCGTTCATACTACGCGAGCGTCTGTACTTGCGAGATTTGAACAGGTCTTGAATGGAGAGACAGCAACGCATACGTTCATTGACCAGGTCGTCGAGGGTTTTCTGCAACGCCTCCCCGAGTGTTGTGTTCCTGTACATTTGATAGTAAGTCATCTGGAATGAAGAGGACGCAGCATTTATTACTCTATTTCGGTGTACTGTCAAGTTTCACAAATATGAATGGAATAAACTCAAGTCTAGAAGTAAAGCACTTTCAGGAAATCCGTTTATCATAACAATAACTGCAACAATCGCCACCAACATGTAACAATAGACTTCTTTAGGGCCCGAAATTCAAAACGAACAAAATTAAGTGCAGGACAAATCGAATATTCGTATAACTCCACCACCTCCAGCTGAAATGATTCGCAGTGGATTCGAACCTAATATTGCCATATCGAGAACATCGTCACCGCCGTTGCCAAGCTCCTGAAAAAAATCCCTAACTGGAAGCAAAACAAAGAAACAGCTACGAAGAAGCAGAACAACCTTATGCAGTGATCCATCTCTCGCATCAAATATTCGAACGAAGCCGTCAACAGAACCAACGCACACGAAGGGAGTGTTCCCTTCTATGCACCACAGAGCGCGGACAATTGCCTGTAAGGCAATGACGGATTGCTGGAGCTGAGTGTGAAGGCGACGACGCGTCTATTAGAACACGCTGCGCCTTTAGAGTGACCAACCAGCGTTGATCACAAGGAACGTCTGTGAATGTAGCCTCAACAAATCCCAATAAGACCTATATGGTTTTGTAGGGCATCTAAAAAGAAGCGCAGGGGCGAATATCGTTTATACTGCCGGCCGGCTCCAAAAATGGCAAAAACGTCATCAGATCAGTGCGGGCTGAATTACGCAAAAGTGACAACTGCAATTGCCTCCTCCTGTCCAGAAATTAGCCTAAAATAGAATTGGAACTTTATTTAAACTTAGTTCATTACAATCTGATAATATCCTAAGTCTTCTAAAGAAACTGAAGGGCACACCCAGATGATCTACTCGCTACGGCTGCGGCAGCGACCGATAGTCGAATGGATGGCGATGCGAACTACGAGAGGGGGTCGAGGGTTCGATTCCGATGGCGGGACCTATGCATTGTTATGCATGGTTCTTGCGTCCTTGTCAATGTAGAGTATATGTTGGCTTCCGTAGGGTGCCTTATTCGCTTTCTAACCCTGCTTTCAACCAGTTGTCAGATATGGAAGAGGTGTCAAGTCCGGTCCAGCGTCCATCGGAGCCCCATGTCGATCGGTGTCGATATTTTTTTACCGTCAGCACCCTCCTCCTTCGGAGTGCTCTTTCTTCCAGACCACTCTTCCTTGCTATGGCCGGGGGCCGTCAGAGCGAGACTGGGGGTGATCCAAAGGGTCGAACGCAGTGGGAACCGCGCCGCGCCCAGATCAAGCGCTGCGGGCCGGATCCCAAAACATTCTCGTCTACGCGTTCGCACCGAACATCCGGCACGACCACTTGGCCACTTACCTTTTGTTTGTGCTTGAGTTTCATCTGTACACTGGTCTTTGGTGGGAGGGCATCTACCTCTACATTGAGGCTATCCGAGAGGATTGCGAGGATACGCATCTGGTACGCAGATTTTTTGGGGGCGATTGAAGTAGTCTAACTCTCGTCTCGTTTACCACTCTAGTCAGTGGGGGATACTAAGTATCCTTGCGTGCATAATCGTGGTCGGGTCGAACTATTCCCCGTACATCTCCAGTTTATTATTGTCAACAGTGACCAAGGGTTAGCTACAGCCCTTGACACTCTTCGTGTTCCTTGCCTAATAATCCCTCGACGCGGGTTCCACTCTTTCGTCCGATTTTATTTAGTTTTATTTTCCCGTCAAGCGAGTCTTGCACCGGCCGCGTGTGGAACACCCGGTATCGGTCTCCCTGTTAGCCACATCGCTTTTCTTTCGCGGTAGGCTAAACCATAGCCCCATCCGCTACAGGGTAAATCACTGGGTGGAGATCCACTCGCCTAGGTAGAGGAAGGGGAAGTCCCTAAAGGGCTTAGGCACCCAGCTCGCCCCTAGTAGTGTCGACTCGCCAGTAATACCTTCCAGGAGCTGCGTATCCCCCTCCTGACCTTGCTTTGACGGACTAAGTCGGCGAGAACATTTAGCGGCGATAGTGCCATTGACATTTCCAGGGTACGCTTACTTGGGCATCGCCCTCTCTAGCCGAGAGACCACATAGTTAGCAGTCAGCTAGCAGTTCCCTAGTGGCGCTGCTCTAGCTTGACATCCTAGGCGGGCATTTTTAGGTACCAGCGTACCCTCATCGCCCCGCATTTCCCGGGTTTGGGCTAAGCAGCGTCTGCTGCATGGCGGTTGCCCTCACTGCTAAGTGAGAACCGTCCTTGAGGATTAGGTAATTCCCCAGTCGGGTTCGGTCTCCACCTTGTGGCTGACCCTCCTCCTTCCTTGTCCCCTCCGCCCCTGATTACGCGATTGGAACACGAAGGGAGTCAAAAGTGAGACAGCCGGTGGGTACCACCTCGTTATTCGTCCGAGTCCTGTTTTATACTCTCACACACTAACCCACTAACCAACTTTTATCGGTGGCATTTCACTCCTTTTGAGCTTATTGACATCGTATTCATTTTGAATTCATTTTTGATATCCTTCTAATTCCTCGTTGCATCTGCGTTGAAGTTGGTGTTGAACCGTTCGGCCCTCGTTTGTTTTTATTCTTAAAATTTTATAAAAAAACAAACTGTGTACCATCTAACATATACGGTTTAGCCGTCCGCTACCTAGAGGGGCGATGAAGTAAATGTTAGGAACAGTTTTGTAGCCCTTTCCTTTCTCTATCGATCGATCATTTACGCGTTGATACATGTGAGAAATTTGGCGGGAAAATGCGCTATCAATTCAGGAGGGATCAAATGTCCGAGAACTTATGCACCAACCTAATAAGTTAAGTTGAGTAGTTCTGAGTTGTCGAGTCGGAATTGGTACCGGTAGCTAAGGGAAAGCTCACAGAAGAAGAAAATCATCATGTCGGTAAACATGTATGGGGAGTCATTTCCCAAAGCCCTTTTGCCTGCTCACCCAGTGACAGTGCAGAAGGCCGACTAAGCACTCCGGGTGGAGATGCGGGCAGGCCAGATGGCAAGAGTAACCCCGCACCCACCTGCGAACTAAGTCGGGAGACGAGTATGGTTTACTCAATGCTATACACAATGCCAACAGTAACTATAACGCAGTCTTCGACATCTACACTTCCTCCCGTTCAAACAACGTTGCTCAGTCCGCAAAACACCAGCGTGACATGGGGCCAATCCGGGTTCTCATGTCCGACGCTTCGCATAACTTGACAGAGGCTATTTTTGTCGCGTGGAGTTAAGTCGCGCGTCCATTAAACCAACGTAGCCTTGATTCGCGCGTGAAGCTAGCGATATAACCTCTGAAATGTTCTCTAATAGTTTTGGAAGTGTTTCTCGCTGTCACCTCATTAGAAAGCAGGACCGGCAAGCGCTGCCTTGACCCATCATCAAGACTCATCGTTCTTCGGATTTCAACTTCTCTCTATTCTTCTCGAAGCTTTCATTAATTCTACCACCTGTTACAAAGTACATCATATTATACATATTATATCCACCACGTTTTCTTTGCTGTCCTCTTCCCCTTCTCCAGCATCTGCCCGCTTCGTAGCGAGGTCCGCTATTGCGTAATGACGCCACCTTTCTCGATTCAGCACTAGATCAGGGTGGACACCAGTAGCAAATCCATATGGCTTCGGACGCCTTCTAAGCCGCTTTCCAATTACCTCGAAGTTAATGCCTATCTTGCGGATGCTATCTTCTTTTGTATGCAAAAAGTATCATCGTATGCAAGCTTCTCGCATCTTTTCAGCTATTGGTGCAACACCGAACTACCGCCGAATGGCATCGTTTCGGATACGGTCCATGCGCGTGATTCCCGCCCTCACGCAGCATCTTCATCTCCATTACGCTGAGGCGACTTAATGTTTTCTTGGTCGCAGGACAACACTCAACGCCGTACATTACTAGCTTCTCATTCAATTTGAGTTCAAACCGCTGCAAGCGATCACACCAAGCTTGCAGCTCTCGCTCAAGTTTACCTTTACCTTCGCAAGTGATCTTGACGCCACCAGTATAAAGCAATGTCCAAGGGACACGGGCTTCTGAAGATCTCGTGTGATGGCATCCATGACGACAACAAAGAGGGGGAAAGCGCAGAACTCTGGGGTACCCCGATAGATGGGAAACTCCATCGAGCTTCCAGTTGCAGCCTGAACTCGGCTCTATGGACAAGAGAAGAGAATTCGCACCCACTCTATGAGCTCTTAAAGAACTCCATGATGTTGCAGGGCGTACCATATCACTTCATGCGGTACGCGATCAAAGGCCTTCTCCAAACCGAGGAAGGTGATATGCACTCGCCTACGTTTTTCGCGATGCTTCTCTACCAGGAGACGGTATGGCATCAACGGTGCCACAGTCAGCTACGAAGTCACAATAATTGCTGAAAAGGTGGACCATGTCCCGAATTCGTCCATCGACAATTCATGCTGTGCGAAAGCAAGCGAATTGGACGGTAATTGGAGCAGTCAGCAGGACTGCCCTTCTTCTTCCAAATCGGAATCAACGTACTTTGGAGCCAACACTCAGGTTATTTCTTCTCCGCTACAACCTGATTAAAGAACTTCGCCAACCACTCGGTAGAGTGTCAAAACTTTGACTTCCACAAATAAGCCGCCACGTCGTCGAGCCCAGTTCAGGGTCAAGCGTGGGGTTCGATTTCTGCCTAAAATTTTCGACCCCATCCCTCCCAGGGTGGATCTGGTACGACCCCCCCCCCCTGTGTAGACCACCGTTTTATTTCCTATCCGCACCGATTTTTTAAAAAATGTTATGCGATTTTTGTTCCGTTTAACATGTCCTTCTTTCCAGGTGCAGCATCGACTGTGTCAGTTCAATAAAAAGTGTTGCTGAATAACTGTTTAATTTAGTATTTTGTTAGAAAAACGCTGATAAAGGTTTTGTGTATGTAATCTTTTGATAATAATATTTCGTTTGTTTACAGCTGAAAATAAAGCACTTTTGAGAGCAATTGTCGAATTATTCACAACGAGTTCAACTTTTCAGGCTTTCCGAGCATCTCGTGGACAGGCCCATTTTTGTCGCTGAAAGAGCATCATCTGCATTCGAAATTGTATTCTATACAATGCCGAGTGTTAATTGCTAAAGCTGACCTAAGTGTTTTTCCTACATGATTTTTGGAAGCGCTCTTCGAAGCGAACCGGAGGATGGACTTGTCACTCTTCTTCTCTCTTCTGCAGGAAACAGCATCAGAAAGTGGAGTTGTACTCTATAAAATTTTAAGCCACAGTTTGACACACAGCAATAAAACCCGATTTGTATCATTTGCCGAAAACTTTCGACACCGTTAATTACATGGAGGCCGCTATTTTTACAACCTGCTTTTTAAGGCGTAGAATCCACACTTCCTATAGTGTTGAAAACTCTGTGAATTTTTCAGAGACGTCGAACAAACTCCGAAATATGGTGGGTTACGTGGAGTCAATGTGTTCGACGATATCATCGATCGCCACTGAGGATGGTCTTCTCGCGGAAAAATTTTCTATCTTCTGAGGGAAAGAACATGGGAGAGTGAAATCGTACTTCATGGAATTATTAAGTCGTGAGTATTATACAGTGAAAAGCTAGGCTTCTTCGCAGCGATCTCCGATATGATCAGGGAGGATCGATTTGCAAATTCTCATGTTTCATGAAAAATGAATTTTTTACCTGAAGCAGATCACGCACACAGTAAATAACTTGCCAGAAAAAGTTTCAAGTCCTGTTCAATGCACAATGTGAAAATCATGGTTTTCTGAAACGAATAGATTGGATCGACCCCTGGTCGATATGACACCGACATCATAGTAGCGACGAAATTCGACGTTCACAAAAATGACTATAACTCGGTAAGTTTTGCACAATTTGAAAAAGCCAATGAGTTCTTAAAAATTAGAAGAAATGGGCTTTTGCACGGTGTAAAAATCGGCTTTCAAAAACTAGGTCTTCATACGGGGCGGAGGCCCTCGATTTTTCTGCGGAAAAATGAAAAGATTTTGCATAAATAATTATATCTCGGTAAGTTTTTGGAATTTTAAAAGAGTTAGCTTTTTGAAAACTAGGGGAAAAGCGCCTTTGAACCATGTGGAATTTAGTTTTCAACAGGGAAGTCTTCAAAGGAGGCGGTGGGGGTTCGATTTCTGGTCTGGAATTTTTGTTGCAGAAATACGTGCCAAAATCGAACCCCCTCCCCCCGTATGAAGACCCCTTATTTGAAAAATGGTTCCTATACGGTTAGAAAGCATCTTTCCTCTATTTTTTAAAAAGCAATTGGGATTTTTGATTTTCAAAAAATGAACCGAGTTATGATCAATTTTGTGAAACCGTGACCAGGTGAGTTGGTCGGCCCTTCACCGGAGTCATTGGAGTGATTTCACAAAAAATGTCCATAACTCGGTAAACTTTTTGAATTTAAAAAAAGCCAATAGCATTTTGATCAAAAGATTACATACACAAAACCTTTATCAGCGTTTTTCCTAACAAAATACTAAATTAAACAGTTGCTCAGTAGCACTATCTCTTGAACTAATCTGACACAGTGGAAGCTGCACCTGGAAAGAAGGACCTATTAAAGGGTACAAAAATCGCATAAAATTTTTAAAAAATTCAATGCGGATAGGAAATAAAACGGTGGTCTACACAAGGAGGGGGGTCGTACCAGATCCACTACGGGAGTGTGGGGGGGGGGGGGGGGGGTCGTAAATTTTCGGCAAAAATCGAACCCCACCTTGACCCTGAGCCGAGGCCGCCTCTCGCCACGGAGGCGACGATGACCTAGCCGACCACGGGAGGTTGCAGGCCGAAAAGATTTGGTGTGAGCCACGAGGGAGACCAAAGCAGCGATGGCTTGATACGCTGCATCAGGACTTGAAGATGGCTAGGTTGCACCCTCATCAGGCATTTGATCGGGAAAAGTCGCGCCAACATTCCGCCAAGCGATTTTTAGGCACTGTTTGTTTTTCACTAAACAGGAAAGCGGACCCCGCAACTAAGCGGGACAGACGCTGAAGAAGAAGAAGGCAGGATCCTTTTCTGGCTCATTGTCGAGGCAGGATCCTTTTCTGGCTCATTCGATAGATCTCAAAATTCTAATACAGGAGATGGCTAAAATTGCACGAAGAATCCAATCAGATGGGCTAGATTTTTTAACAGAGGTCTATACGCATTAGTTTCAACATGACATCTCTTGAGCATTTTGTAACTGATTCTCCAATGGAACTATATAATGCACAACATCATAGCTTCCGATTTTATCGCAAGACTGAATGGGTAGCTCACCGTATCTAGTGCTGACCAAGAATAAATTTTATCATGCAATACTTGAAATTGCTCGCACAGTGACGTGCCTTGAAATCTTGCTGCAGAATTTTCTTAATTCTCTGGGGCTAATTCTAGGGTCTAGGTATAGGGTCTTGAACGATACTGCTGGCGAACCCTTGAAGACAGTTGACCCTAATTACTACAAATTTTACTAGAGCTGTAATACCTCGATATCTCTCTAGGTCACCTCCATCTATTGATGAGTTAGGAAGCACTCATGAAGTGCTTTGAGAAAACTAAAGTACTCAGGTTGTTCTTAAGAGGTCTACCGACTTTCAAATCGAATTCATCGTGCAATTTCAAACTGGAAACGTGCTCGACGCCCTGAGGATTCATAATGTAATTTTTTTAAGTTGAGCACTTGGCGTTTTCGTAAACGAATTCTTGTATATCTAACTGGACTCTTCATGCAATATTAACCTGTAAGCATGCCTCGCAGTTATTCCTGATATAAATAAAAACTGATATTTAAGGTAAAATAAAGAGTACCTAAAAATTCATCTTAAGGGTTGCTGAAGCAGTATCCTTTTTTTGGCTCATTCGATTGTCTAGAATCTGTAGTGATTCTAGCTGTGACTTACTAAGTCTACGAATGTGTATATGTGTGTGAGTGTATGTGTGTGTGAGTATGTGATTGCTAGAACTCCATTTATTGGCTACAACTACATCCCGTTATTCGTTACCTTAGTCACGAGGGCCAGACATTGTAGGGTCAGCGCGTGAGTTGGATTCTGAGGGATCCGCGGGGTGCTGCTTGTCCTCGGAGCTGGAGGAGACGACTGCGTCCTTGAAGTGGAGAAGAGTCAGGAGGAGACGACTGTCGAGCTAGTGCCCGGAGACCCTGGCTGGCGGCTTTTATAGAGCCGACACGACCCCCGGGCGCTGGCGGCTCCGCCCCAAGACCCCGTTGGTATACGGGGTCGCGACACGATAGAGTTCGAAATTCTGATATTGGAGATGGTACGGCCTAGTCATGGTCGTCTCTGCGGCGAGGGCTACCTTGGCTCAATGGGAAGCAGCGAGTGTCACGGCGCGAGTCGACGCTAATTTGCTCCACAGGCACTGTCCGCCTTCTTTGCTCGTGCCGCTTTCCGACACATCGTCCCTCTCCCGGTTACTTGGGATGCAGATCAACAATATAGCAACCCTTTTCAATGAAGCGATAGAATATAGTAGGTTAAGGAGCATATATAAATAAAGGGGCGTGCATAGAATAACCGGTGGCACTGCTGTGCTTTCACCATTTCAGAGGAGGACCCAAAAACATCCTCCAGGGATTATTCGGGGTGCAGATCACGGATATATATATATATTAATTTCGGTCGTCATGGCAGCTTACGGTAGGTATGGCTGAATAAGGCCTATGATATACATCGGCGACACGTCGGCGATGCTGCGACTCGCCGCCGACAATCTGTCTCCAACTACCTGTCACCGAAAGCGCGGCGTGACGAGCTAGAGAGCGCGGCGTGGCGAGCTAGAGAGCGCGGCGTGATGAGCTAGAGAGCGCGTGCACTCTCTTTCTCTCGTGCCGAGCGTGGTGCGAGAGAAACAGAGTGCACGCGCTGTTCGCTCTCTTTCGCGCGCTCTCTGCTACGCTAATAGTCTACCAAAATCAAACCGCAAATTGTTTAGGGAAACAACCTGAGGAGAAGGGTTTCTGTATATGCTACGTGGCGTTGTTGATACAGTATCGTAGATAGAGAACGTCCCATCGTTGCGTCCAACGGCCAGCCAAGACGAGAACGGCGCGAACTGGACACATTCCACACATGTCTTCATAGTATCGTCTTCCTGTAATGATACATGTTAAGTTATTTGGGATCTTGACGCTACATGGAGATGTTATTATTGTTAGACGAAAGCCAACCTTTTCATTGCGTTACTGATGTACAAGCTCTATGATATTTAGGGGAAAGAGGTTTCTGCCCACAAATTTCAAGAGCAATAGCGAATCATTCGAAATAACCGTCAGTAACCCTACCAGTGTTGGTAGACCATCGATGGCTTTGCTCGAAAACGTACTGCGCATTGGAGAACACTTTCAGTGCCACGCCAAATTTTGAAAATGTTGCAATGAAGGCAGCAAAAACTTAGGGCCCCAGCACACCTCTGCGGCAACGCCGCGGCCTATCCTTAACCATTCAACCATCCAGGGCAGGGACGCAGAGTTCGCCGTCGGCGGTGTCCTTCCCTGCCCTATCCTTAACATAGCGGCAACGCCGCAGAAGTGTGGGGGCCTTTAGAAGAGTTGACGATAAGAAGCCATAGATTGGTCGCTCATAAGATGAACATTTTCCTACGTAGAGTATGGTCGAGAATTATGATTCCGGCAACACAGCGCCACGTGCGTAGTCGTTGATAGGTTTGAACATTAACGAAAAGCTATGTCAGTCTGCGATGCACATTATGATCTGGCAATCCGCCAGAACTGTCGGCTCGTCCCCTTCATCTCACTATAAGGGCGCTTATCTGCCACTCCATGACGAGAAGTCCTCCATAAGTGTTTGTTGGCGTGACATCGCATGATAGAAAGCGGCCACGTCTGTGTCTGTGTCAACTGGGCTCACATCGACTTATATTCTACCACTGACCACTACGGTCCCAACAAATCTTCTTGTGTAGCCATCATACTCACAGAGGTAAGCACAAAGGAGCCATAATACTCCTAGTGCATCAGAGCGCCATCATACTCCCATAAACTGGGACATTTATGGTGCATCGGCTAAATCTAGCCAAGAAGTTAGCCTAGTCTAACTTGTTCTTTTCGGAGCAACTAGTTTGCTTCACACCTTGCACTTGTGCGAGAAGAGGTTAGGATTTTTCCATACCTTTGTGCTAATAAGCCCTAAATTCCGTGCCCTGCCCAAGAGCAGCTGTGCAAGAGGTTGGCCTAGCCAGTCCTTGGGACTAATTCAGCCCTAAATATCGTGCTTCGCTCTACCGCAACGGCACAAGAGGTTCGGTTAACGAAACCTTAGGTCTCTTACAGCCCCAAATTATCTGATTTTGTTCAAACAAAACAGAATAGCCGACGATGTCGCTCTTCTTCCATAAGAAAGCGATACTGACTAGCGCAGAAGCCATTAAAGAGGTTTTCGACAAGTATAAAGCGTATGGGCGCGTGTAGCGCAGTCGGAGAAGGAGCGACTGTCGCGTGCACTCGATACCAGGTTCCTGGTTCGGATTTCCCGCCCAGGCTTCCATCCCTCCGGGGTCGGTGAATTGGTACCAGACTTGTCTGGGAAGGATGAAGCGCTGACTTGATCATCGGCTGGCCACCGCAAGTCATTGTATGGCCAAATACGCATTCATGTCGCCTCCACGACATCTCGTAGAAGTAGAATGCGCTGGCGCATCCCAGAAGGGATTAAGTAACGCCGTCCTTTATCCTTTATCCTTTATAAAGCGTATGCGCAGAAGATCGTATACTCTGATGACGATAAAAACGTCATGGAGAATGCACAGCTAATTCAGTACTTCTCAGCTCATGTCTAAGCTAAGTAAAAATGGCGAGCGAAACCATGCAAAGCAAAATGGACAAAATGGAGGAATTTTGTCATTCCACGAAGTCAAAATCTGAGCAAAAAGAAATGTTGGCAGACATAGAAGAGTTCGATAAAGAATCTCAATATTCGGAAGTGTTGAAAAAAGCCCATCATTCGCTTATAACATTAAATCGCGGATGGCATATGCCAAAAGTGAACTGCAAAGGTACAGCTAAGGATGCGAATACTAGCATCACATTCAGGTGTATCCCAGCTCAATGATGGAGATTCCAACTTCATCAATGAACAAGGCAGTAGTGCCATACAACTGACAAGGGGAACACGATCAGTGAGTACCATCAATAAAACTACCGGAGTTTACTGGAAACCCAGAAGAGTTTCCCGAGTACTGGGCGGTATTTGAAACGCTAGTACACGACAATAGTGAGATCTCCACTATTGAAAGAATCGCCCTGCTCAAAGAAAGCCTCAAAGGTCCAGCAGAGAAGGTGATTATATGTATAAAACCCATACCCGATAATTATCAGTGGATGGTGGATACCGTAACCAAAATGTTTGGCAACAAACCAACAAACAGGTCAACGATAGTGCAGAAACTATTCGATTTGCGACCTGCGTCAAAGCAAGGACATAGTTGCCAAGAATGCTTTGACACAATAAAAACCCTAGTTAACCAAATGGTATCAGCTGGGTACGAGTCAGTTGTATGGCACTACTGCCTTGTTCATTGATGAAGTTGGAATCTCCATCATTGAGCTGGGATACACCTGAATGTGATGCTGGTATTCGCAGCCTTAACTGTACCTTTTGCAGTTCACTTTTGGCATATGCTATCCGCGATTTAATGTTGTAAGCGAATGATGGGCTTTTTTCAACACTTCCGAATATTGAGATTCTTTATCGAACTCTTCTATGTCTGCCAACATTTCTTTTTGCTCAGATTTTGACTTCGTGGAATGATAAAATTCCTCCATTTTGTCGATTTTGCTTTGCATGGTTTCGCTCGCCATTTTTACTTGGCATAGACATGAGCTGAAAAGTACTGAGTTTTTTTTCGAAAACAGTTTGAAAGAGTCTAATTCCACTCAGTTCGTGACATGCGAGCAGGACCCCTGCTCAATTGATATCATCAAATTGACGTCAAAACAGCGGGGAAATACGCCTTTCTTTATAAAAGGAGCAAAAGCAAATATGATGCTTATGATCATCACATTGGCTGCTCTGTTAGCTAAGACGGACGCAAGTTACGCTAGTTGTGAGAACGGCATAGTGAAAATACCTGCAAAGAATGCCACATTCGAACTATGCTTCAATGAGGAGTACAAAATATTCCAAGGCGATGGACTTGGAAAGTCTTACAAGCTTCCAATCCCCCGCTATACAGCACAACTGACGTTAAGTTGAAGCATGGAGAAGGCACATTTGTCACAATCTGTGCTAATACCGATTTCTCTTCGAGACCCAACACGTTACTCAGCACATCATTGCTAGGAAATCCACACTGTTGGCCGGTTGGAGCAATTGCAAGCGTAGCCGATATCACGTATCTGCTAGCACTATTCATGTTTACTCTCGTTGGTTCATCATATACCTTATCAAGAGCAGGAGTAGTATGGCTACACCAGCTGACCAGATAAACTGTATCAGTGGTGACCACGTGGAAAATATTGGACTTCATTCCTGGAATCCTTCCCCACTGAACGGTGGTATCTTTATCACACTGTGCATGGCGATTATCACATGAGGGCCGGTTGAGAGCTGTCAACATGGATTTACAAGACATGCAACTGATGTTGTTTGTAACCAAAGCGTCATCTGCACCTACGAGTTCAGTAGAGAACTCCTGTTCAGTAGGATTCAAACCGAACAGTGCATTGAAATCCGTCACGAAACCAGACCTGTGGGGCTGCTCAAAATGAGGGTTAGACCAATCACCTTCAACCTTCAGCTAAAGTGTCCAAATTCTTCACAAAAAGCACGGAACACAAAGTGTATACCAGCGTGAGATGCGCACAGGCGGGATCCTGTACTGGGAATGTGTGTGACACACTCAGACGAAACGATACCGTCCCTGAATTATCTAGGGCGCGAAAGTACCCGGGGTATTCCGGATGTCAGTATACATGTGGTGGCGTTAGCTGTGGATGCTTCCTGCTCTCGCCTGCCTGCACATTCTACAAGGTGGCTCACATCCCTACTTCAAGAGCTCTACCTTGATATCAGGTACCCACTCTCTACATTCGAAGTCATCGAATGTAGAGAGTGGGTATCTGATATCAAGGTGGAGCTAGAAAGCACCCTCATGAAAGAAAACAAGGAGGAAACCCTACTCCTGGAACCGTATGTGACAAGTATATTCCATAACTTCAACATTGCGGCTGTTTCCGTACAAAAACCTTCACTGGCAATATTTACCAGAAGGTTTGCTGTGTCAAGAAACACGACAGTCCTTCTTCCGGACCAGTTTGTCGTACCGGTTGAAAGTCCTACACGCCTCGACGCAGTGAATAATTTCCGCAACTGCGGAAATACGGTCATAGACTGTAATACTGGCTGGGCTAAACACCATTGCCACTGTCCTGACAACACGCTTCGGAAAGTTGCTATGGATGTCGGTCACAAATTGCCCCTAATTACACAATCTGTGGAAATTCATAGCACTGAAGATGGCATACTCGTTCTTATGACAGACATCGAGACCACAATCACGGTCCAGTCAAAGCTCTTGTTGGGCAACAGTAGTTTCACCCAAGAAGAAAAATGTTATGCGTCACTTGGTCAGCTAGCTAGATGCTACAGCTGCATTCAAGGTGTGGTAGCGACATCTCATTGTGAAACGAAAGAGCCTACAGCGGTCACGGTACATTGTGATCATCACTCATTCTCCATAGAATGTGGACCCTCAAACCCAGAAACCAAGGTGAAGTTCAGCTTTGACACAGCAGTGGTCAAACATAACTGCTTCACCTACTGTGGAAGCGAGAAGGTGATGCTGAGCATAAATGGTACTCTAAAATACCATCCCATACCGTATGAGTCGGTATTTGACTTCAACCACGACAGTTATCGGGAATCAACCTGGATGGAGTCATTGGAAAGTATAAAATTGCTGGATCTCCATCCCTTGATCGAGATCGCTCGCGTTCACTGGAAGTCGGCTCTTGGAGCTGCGACCGTAACAGTGGTGCTGTCAGTGTTATCGTACCTGTTCGGTCCAATTATCTTGATTACAGTGGCTAAAGTAGCGTTTGCTCTTTGTAAAGCCACCATTCATTTACTACTCTGGGTAGTTTCAATGATATGGAGGTCCACGAAAAGTCTCCGCAACATAAAGGAGCATCGAAGCCAGTAACGGACTCCATCTTGGCACAGGATTAGTTGTACGCATCCGTGTGCAATTTCTCACTGTGCTTTGCTTTCCACTTTACCTATGTTTTCTGTATTTTTTATCTCTAGTATCGCCCACCGACCAACATCCATCCATATCCGACGTTCATCAGTCCCATCACCGCTAAGCTGAACAGACAACAAGGACGATGGATGAGCAACTCAAACCAATGGGAAAAGCGAAGCCATGGGCACGAGAATGGAGGCCCACTGCGATTTTTCTGATGGCCCACAGCAATTTTTGCTAGTTTGGCTATGCATCCATACACTAGTGATTCACTTTTTGTAAATTATTACATACAAGTGCGAGTCTCGCACTTGCGCGCTTCGCGCGACATTGCAGCATCATTGACCTATGGAAAGTAGTTTTTGTAAAACTTAAAATTCGTTAACATCTAGGACCTGCTGCGTGCTTTATCGGCATCAAGCCGTTCGCCATTTCGGTACCTTCATCATAGACATTCTCTCCGGACCGTCCATTGGTTTGCTCTGCGCAGTAGTTCTGTCCCTCAGGTTGCTCTTCCATAACCGTTCTCATGCTCAACATCTAGCGTTTCCGGGTATCGTTGACACCTCTTCCGAATCCAGGTTCCCCCTCACTCGTTTCTTTTTACTGGATCCAATTGCTGATCCGCCTTTACTGGTCTTCCCTTCCCTCTTTAGTTCCCCCGCCCTCCTGGTCCCAACTCCTGGCCCACTTTTTTGTTTCCACTTTTAACCCCTACTGGTCTCTTCTTGCTGATTTTCCCGTCCTGGCCCCTGCTCCAGGTTGTTCCTTTTCTTCCTGCTCGCTCTCCTGGTAAACCCTAAAGGTTCCCTTACTGCCCTTCTCCACCACATCCTTAGTGGGCCTCCCATGCTAACGGCAGACGTCGGTGACACATATTCAGAATCAGTACGCTTGTTGCGCGACGTAGAGGGCCCATGTTCTGGATCCGGAATCTCAGAAGACCCGCCTTCCGAATTAAGAAGCTCAGAAGCGCGCGCAGTCGCCGCTATGTCGAGCCTGATGGCTATGCATATGGCAGATTCCTTGTTCCCCGTATGAATTCCCTTACGGCTCCCTTCTTGTTGGTTCCTAGTCCTGGTCCCGACTCCAGGTCCCTTCTTCCAGGCATAGAACCCCTCCACCTCGGAATCCTCCTAACTACTCTCCCACGCTCACACACGACGACGGCGAGCGAACGCCCATTGCGTGTCACTGATGTCACATCTTCTAAATCCGTACTCTCTTACTGGTAATGGATCCCCTTACTAACCCTCTTAACTGCTCCCTTCCCCCTGATTGTTAACTCCCTACTGGTCCCTCCTTAATGCCTAAACCCTTCTTGGTGTCACCTCCTGGCCTGCTTCATTGATCCCCTGTCGCCCCCCCCCCCCCCCCCCCCATCCCGATGCTTCCTTCAAGTCGCTACCTCCTGGTCGCTGTCAGTTCTCCACCCTCGAAGTCTCCCTTATACTCTTACCCCTTTAGTGGTCTTCTTATGCTAATGGCACGAAGTCGGCGGCACGGCTTCTGAATCTGGACGCTCAGGAACGCGCGTAAGTGCTGTTGTGTCAAGCAGTAAAAGAATGCGCTTTCCATGCTGCAGCAATTTCCACGTTCAATGGGAAATTTGTCGCGCTGTGGATGATACAGCGTACCTCACTTACGATTAGATTAAGATCATTCTACCGCTCTCGCTGTGGATGATGCGGCCTACCTCACTTAGGTTAGATCATTCGACGCTCTCGCTGTGGGTGATGCGGCGTACCTCACTTAGGTTAGATCATTCGACCGCTCTCGCTGTGGGTGATGCGGAGTACCTCACATAGGTTAGACAATTCGACCGCTCTCGCTGTGGGTGATGCGGCGTACCTCACTTAGGTTAGATCATTCGACCGCTCTCGCTGTGGATGATGCGGCCTACCTCACTTAGGTTAGATCATTCGACCGCGTTCGCTGTGGGTGATGCGGCGTACCTCACATAGGTTAGACCATTCGACCGCTCTCGCTGTGGGTGATGCGGCGTACCTCACTTAGGTTAGATCATTCGACCGCTCTCGCTGTGGGTGATGCGGCGTATCTCACTTAGATTAGATCACTCGACGGACAAACTCTTTTATATATAGGTGGTGATATTACTATAGCATCCACATCATCCCCTTTACATTTGCATTACACTCATCTCATTTTCCTTCCTTTTGTGCCCCGGAGTGTTCTGGCATTCCGCCAGAACTGTCGGCTCGTCCCCTTCATCCCACTCCATGACGAGAAGTCCTCCATAAGTGTTTGTTTGGCGTGACCTCGCATGATAGAAAGAGGCCACGCCTGTGTATGTGTCGACTGGGCTCATATCGACGTATATTCTACCATTGACCACTACGGTCCCAATAATCCTTCTTGTGTAGCCATCATACTCACAGAGGTAAGCACAAAGGAGCCATAATACTCCTAGTGTATCAGAGCGCCATCATACGCTCATAAACCGGGACACATTACGTTTGGTCAACAGACCAAACACCCACTGACATGGTTTTTGAACCACGACACTTCTCTTCAATCGACAAGCGATAGTTCGTGGGGTAATACCTAGAGATGTTAACAGCTCGCAAGTGGATTTATGTAAATTTGCTTCCACCCTGCTCAGTAGCGTCTGCACATGGCCACCTGACTCTGTCCAACAATCTGCCCTGCTCTTACCCTCGCATGAATAGTCACTTCAGGGACCGGATTCATCAATAATTAAACCCGTGGGTGTGCGGGGTATAAGAGGGTAGAGATAAGACAAGAGTCAGAGACGCAGGTTTCATCGTGGATATCATACCCGCGGGTTAGTCGTTGACGAGTCTGGCCCCACCTATGAAAGGCGTCGTCAAACTGTGCGTCCGGTGATATAAGTGTATCTTGAACTATGTTGTGTACCATACTGACGTTATAACCTTAATAAACCCGTATGATACAATTTACCACGTTGACGACCAGAACGATTTTCGCGCGTCAGTCCTGTGAGATCAAGCCCCTCACGACACGACATCCCGTGACCCAAACGTCACCCAAGGGTTATTTGGGATGCTGAACACCAATATCGGCAACTAAGGTGGTGTGGTCGAATATGTGAGTATAGTCGTATACGATAAGTCGATACTGTCGTCGCAATATATATACCGTGCCACGCGGAACTTCTATATTCGACCTCAAACTTGGGTAATTAAACTTTGTTTACATACAAATATACCGACAATAACGAATACACCAATAAATACAACAATAATCAAAAGGCTACCTTAATAATAGTATGACGTCTTGTCCTTATTGTTCCTTATAGTGTAGTGCGGAGGAGGAGGATAACTTATGGTGTATTTGCAGTGTGCCTAAGGAATTACAAATAACTAGAAGACGAGAGCAGGAAGAACTGGCTCACAGTTACAGCTCGCGCCTTTTATACGCTAGTTCCTCAGGATTGCGGCGAGGCGGAGCTTGAGTCATATATGATAACGGTGCGATATATCTATCTCGCGCTGCCGCAGGGCGGCTCACGAGATATATCAGATAACGGTGAGAACAGAGCGGTATTTAGGGCACGCATCTGAATAGTGTGTTCCCGTTTCTAGGCAGTACACACACACCACATGGTACTCGCTGTCCTTCATCCGAATGTCGCCGTAGTGCCGTTCGCGCGTGATATTCTCGCTCAGATATCGGGTAACCTCGTGCAGCTCTTCTTCGCACTGCCTTATTCTCTTCTCGTACTCGTGCTTAAGCTCTTCAAGGTCTTCATCAGGTTGCTTTCTCTTGGAGCCTGCTCGTGCGTTCCTTGGATCGTTCGTGGGCTGGTGAGTCGGTACTAGTCGATTACGATTTCTTGGCAGATCCTCGAGGCTCAACTCGCTGAATCGTTCATGGAGTTCCTTGATGTTATGCAAGATCCTTTCGTTCTGTGTTCAGGTTCTCTAGGATGTAGTTCGTGTGCTTGTTGTAGGCATTCTCCAAGTTCTCCATGCGACGTTTTTACTTCTTGGATCTCATCGCGCACCTCGAGTTGCAAGTTCTCCATGGCTAACCGTATTTCCGTCAGCACTTCATCTCCTAGCCTTCTCATGAGCTTCGAATGGGATTTTGCTTCTTCCTTTAGCGCTCTCTCTTCCTCTAAGAGTGCGTCAAGCTGGACCAACTGGAACCGAACCATTCCGGATACGTTGCTCCTTTCATAGTTCCTGTGTATTTCCAGAACCTCGCGATATTTCGGGTGTCCTGGCTGAGTAGGTTCGTAGAAGATTATTCGATTGAGTTCGTCTAAGAATCCCAGTCGTGCCAGCTCGTCTGCTTCATGCTGAGCATTGAACAAGCAGATCTCGGTCAAGAAGATCTTAACTTCATCGCCCAACATGGCATTACCTTATCCATGCAAGGAAAACGTCTGCGCTACAACCACATACCTGTTAGGATGTGACTACCTGTGGAATTTTATGTTGCCCATAGGGAGATTAATCCTTCCGTCCGGTCTCCAGCTGATACCAACAAAGTTGGGATATCTAGTCAGCGGTTGCCAATCAGAAGTGACAACGGAACCGGCCACAGCCCTCGCGATTACTACTTCCGATGAGGAGAAGGGAACATGGGATCGATATTGGGCACTAGAATCTTCGGGCACAAATGAATTCACAAGATCCACTCGATCAGAAGTGCAGCAGACCCATGACAAGGTCTTGAAAGAATTTCGTGAAAGCATACAACGTAGAGACGACGGTTACTACGTCAGATTGCTATGGAAAGAAAACTATGCTTCACTCCCGGACAACAAGTCCATCGCAATTAAATGTCTTTACAAGGTTCTAGAAATGCTCTCACACGACAAACCAATGTTGGAGCAGTACGACCACATATCCAAGGACCAGCTCGAAAAGGGCATCATTGAAGAAGTTTCACAAGACGATGCTACTGAAAGGATGGTAATTCATTACCTTCCACACCAAGCGGTAATAACCCCGCCAAGGAAACTACCAAGATGCGTATCGTATTTGACGCATCAGTGCACTACAAGGACAAACTGTGTTTGAACGATGTCCTTCATCAAGGACCTCTTATACTCCCAGATATGGTGTCCATTCTGCTACGATTTCGCGCACATAAGATAGCAATAATCTCCGACGTCGAAAAGGCGTTCTTACAAGTACGCCTACAGGAGATCATCCGAGACGCTACGCGTTGTATGTGGGTAAGAGACATAGGACGTCGCCCCACACCCGAGAACATCGTGGTGTATCGTTTCACCAGAGTTACCTTTGGTCTAAATACATCACCCTTCCTCTTAGCGTCCACGATCGAATTCTATTTGGATACCATGACCTCAGGAAGCAGTATGAGCCAAGAAATCAAGGAGAATCTCTATGTTGACAACCTAATCATTAGAGCAGAGTCAAAAGAGGAGGCACTAGACAAGTATTACATCGCGAAGAACATCTTTACAGGACTCAATATGAACCTAAGAGAGTTCCTATCAAATGATGAAGGCATCAACAAGAAGATAGCGGACGATGACCGATCAAAAACAAGTTGTCCAAAAGTATTGGGAGTCAGGTGGAATCCAAGCAAATACACAATCGTCCTACGCGGCACGATGAGCACGACAAGCATCGTGACCAAACGCACTGTGACGATGCAGCTTGCATCTGTGTACGATCCTCTGGGATTACTGGTCTCTGTACTTCTACCGGCTAAAGTGTTTCCTCAGCCATTTTGGAAAGACGAATACAGTTCGGACACACCGTTGTCACCACATCTACGAGAACAGTGGCTAATTATATCGACTAGGATATCTACTTTCTATAAGGAACTACAACGACAGGCAGTAGATCGTGATCAGCCTTCCACTATGTTCGTCTTTACTGATGCTAGCCAATTCGCTATGGCAGCATGTGTGTATATCGGTACATCTTTGTCAACCAATCTAATTATGGCAAAATCGAAACTCCCAACCTTGAAGACCGCTATTACAATTCCGAAGATGAAGATGAATGCCCTAATGCTTGGCGCACGTCTGGCACACTATGTTCACTCATCGTTGAACAAGATACGGCAAATCCGGCAGATTCTGCTCTTCACAGATTCCGAGATTGTGCTAGGATGAATTAAAGCACCACCAGACCAACAAGCTGGGGAGTCCTAGTATCGAATCGCCTCAAGGAAATTAGGAGAATAATGAAAGATTAGGAATCAAAGGGAGCTATCCGCTTATTTGGACATATACCAACGAACGAAAATCCCGCAGACTACGGCACACGCGGATTCAATTCCGGATCGTGTGAGCCTCAACTATGGTGGAACGGACGAAAGATCATTCGACATGGCATTATTGCAAAGGAAGAATTTAAGCAGATGTTCGCAATCACAAGACAAGACGAGGAAGAAAATAACGAGATTACATTCAATGTGGCCGTGACCTCGCTCTCTACAAAACGAGAGAAAACTCTCGAAGCCACCACTGTTTCCGATCTATCGCGCTTCCATAGTCTCTACAAAGCCCAGAGAGTGGTGTCATATGTGTTTCGACTCCTAAGAAGAATGCTACACAACTTCCCACCAAATCGGAAGGAAGCCATTTTCTCCTCTATTCCGGCACTAAGATGTGCATATTCGAAACATGAACTCTCAAGCTTGGAGCTGCAAGAAGCCAAAAAGGCCATTGTTTGCGATCATCAACGAGTATTTGTTGACGAACATCGCGTCAAGTCACAAAAGGACCTTAACATTCAGCAGGACGACGAAAGAATCTTACGCTGTTACGGTCGTCCAAACACGCATATATAGCCTCATCTGCAAAAACACTGATATCCATGGGACCAAAAACGGCATTGGCTCAGCTCATCATTTGGGAGGCTCACAACCTGTATCACAAAGGAGTAGCCCACACAATGTCTTCAGTCAGAGAGATATGCTGGATACCAAAACTGAATCAACAAGTGTCGCAGCTGCTCAGAAAATGCTTTCAATGTCAAAAATTTAACAGCCTACGCTACCGCTATCCGGAGATGGAAAACCTGCCCGAACGACGAGTACAATGAGTACGACCATTCGAACATATCGGACTAGACTACTTTGGTCCGCTTACAATTCAGAATACTACAGCGCAGTCGGACAAGGCCTACGGCTGCATCCTCACATGCGCCACAACTCGACTCGTTCATTTGGAACTGGTTGAAGATATGACCACGGAGAAATCTTTGAATGCACTTCGAAGGTTTTTCGCAAGGAGAGACACAACGAAGACCATTACCTGCGACAATGCGTCCACATTTCTACTGGGAGAAAAGATACTGCACGAGGCGATAAAGCAGATGATGGAACACTCGAACACGCCCGACGCGATTGCACGAAGAGAGATTGCATGGATCCATATCACCCCTTATGCACCGTGGCAGGGTGGATTCTACGAGAGGCTGATACGGTCCATAAAACAATCCCTATACAAGACGCTAGGTCGAGTGAAGTGTCATTCGATGTCCTACGAACGAAGCTTGCAGAAATTGAAGCAATGCTGAATTCAAGACCTCTCACACACCAAGAGGAAAATTGGGATCAACAACCTATCATCCGTCCAATAGACTTTATCAAGAAGTATATCATCCTAGACTATCCGGTAGACTACGTTGGTACGCTTTCAGACGACCCTATATACTAGATCCCGACGAGGCACAAAAACTCGCGACTCAACTCCAAGTGGAAAACGCCTTAAAATCTTCCTTTAAACTAACCGAGGATTTCTGGCACATCTGGTTTACACAATATCTGACGAGTCTTCGAGAGCACCACAGACGGGATATGGATGCTAAAAGAGGTACCACAACAACTCCACAAGAAGGGGCCGTTCTTCTACTCTGCGATCCAGACCAACCAAGGAATGCCTGGAGCATTGGTCGAATTACAAACATAGACCAAAACCGGGCAGAAACGATTCGCGAAGTCACAATAGAGCTGCCCAGTAAAAGGAAAGCGTTATTCCGCTAGAGACTGGTTCAACTTCGATGGATAGAGATCAAGACGACAGCAAGCCAGAATCAACTACTGCGGCTACTCTACCTGCAGCTGAGACACCAGCCATAGCAATGCCATCTGCTATTCCATACAGTCTTCGCAAATGGAAGCACACAATCATGCAGAAGTCCGATGCAGTCAGAATGCTAACGGAAGGCCGGTAAAAACCGCGCACCTGAATCTGGTCCGCAATATGACATGGATTCTGACGCTTCTCCTACTCCTAACGCCCTTTCCCGTTACCAGTTCCGACCCACCCCAAAGTCACCTACCACTGTGCGTGCTGGAGGCGCACTACTTACCCAAACCGTCAACAACAATTCCTACGATGTCTGCACGAAGGACTACTGCGTCTCCTTTCCAACACCTCGGACAGATGAAGTCGTCAAATTCCCTCCCCAAATAACTCTACTCGACTACACTGTGAAGTGGAAAATAACGAACGAGCATCAGATCGACATCATAGAGACTACCTGCAAATCAAAGCCCTTCTGCCCGATATCGACTGCATATTTTGCGTAGCCAACATCGCCAACCCAGAATGTTGGCCAAGAGCAGCAATCATCGGATTTGGATTGGCAATGTACGTTATTCTTCCGATATGCTACGTTTTCTTCGCTGTTCCCATCGTACTTGGAACACCAATGGTCAGCTTCGCGCTAAAAACCATCCTCATGACCAGAATTCCTGCATAAACTGTCGCTGATCGTCCCATTGAAACGACATTCACATATCATCTTCAGGAAACGTTGAAATGTGGCAAAGACGTGGCGCATGTCCCTGTCGAGAGCGTTTCTAGCCGTCGGAAGCATCGAACCGCGACAACTCGTCCAATTTCGTCGCGCACCGTGGGCGACGCCAGGGGGATTCGCGCGGCGTTGGAGATATGTCTGCCCCCGGACGGTGAGTATGTGCAATAGAATTAGTTGTAAATCTATTGGATAAAGGATCAAGTAAAGGGGTGGATACAGAAAAACTGGCAGAGTTGTACTATCGTGACTCCAAAAGTCGAGCAAAGGTCGAAAATTTTTTCGCCCAAACATCGCCCAGTGCAGCTATTTTGGGTGCTGAGCATGAATACGGTATCCATTTTTGAAAATTCGGCCAACCAGGGATTACTGTTGGTGTCGATAGTAAGGGTGGTGGGGTCATGATCACTGATATCGCCCTTTCCTCGCCTACAGAAACTATATAAGCTGCTGACCACGAATCTGCCATTCCTTTTTCTAAGTACCTATTTTTCGTGCACTACTTTCCACCTCAAAGCAGGAGATTGGAAAGCAAGCAGAAGAAAGAAATTCTATGTACTGACATTGATAATCTTGATCACTCATGAACATGCGCGATCACGCGATCACGTGAAACCATTTATCAGATTTGTGATCAGCGCCCCAATTAGCCTACAAGACGAAATATGGGCAAAAATTGCTTTTGATCTCCAGAGTCGTGGGAGTGCAAGTCTCTACACCTTCGATTAGCAGATAGTGGTGGGGAAAATAGGCAAAAGCGTTGTTAACTCGTACCATGCTGGTTAAAGCAAGATTATAACGTCACAACATAACGTATGGTACACAACATAGTTCAAGATACACTTTATATCAGCAAAAGAGCAGTGAGCAAGGCCAGCAATGCAGAATCCCAACCCCGGATCCGAACCCACGACCCTTTCCTGCAAGTCCGCCCCCGCACCCACTCGTCCAACTAGTCGTTGCCATCTGGATCGTGAGCAGCGCACCTCAATGTTCGGCTTTGGTTACTGCATCATTAACAAGCAAATTGTGAGTTCGCTGCAATTCCGCTACTGTTGCAGCCCCGAACCTTTTGCTGGTTAGATTCTAATCGCGACACGCAGTTCCAGACATCTGTTTTGCTTTATCGGCCCGCACTGAAGCGACATGTTTTTTGTAATTTTCGACCTACGCAAATATCCGCATGAAATTTGAAAACCACTACAGTGCTTCTCAGAGGATCCCCTACAACCCTCAATAGGTCGCTTTGAAAATTGCCACGGGACGTTCATTGACCTCCCTTGTTGGACTGCAGAAACATAACATAAGGAAACAGAAACATAAACCAATAAACCGTGCTGCGCAAAGTATGTGGCGTCTTCTGCATATCGACACATATTGCACAACGTCTGTGTCACGTCTTCTGAATCCGGACGCATGTGACATAACGCCTGTGACACGTTGACGTCGTCTATGACACGCATTCTGCATCACGACAAGGTGGGACGACGTCTGTGCACGTTATCAGAATCCCGGCGCTTGCATGACTCCATCCCTACCTTGATGCGCTGCCCACCCAATTATCATAAACTTGGGTGATCGGCTGCCGAAATTATAAGTTCTCGCAATAAGTCTGTAGAAACCTTTCACAAAATAATGGTAGACATCTCAACATCTTTTTTATAGTGCTGGTATCCAGTTATTAAGCGTCGACAACATCAACGTTTCATGGACATTCCAACTTGAAAATCGTGTTGATCACTGGGTATTAAAGAACTTGACTTAGGACAGGCCACAAGAACAGATCAGAGTTTTCTTCCGAAAATTTTAGCAAAGAAGGAAAGAATATAATACTAATCGAACGGAAAACAGAGGTGTTGCATATGGGGATAGAGCGTTCTACCCTCTCGGTCCCCTGGCCCGCCCACCCCCCAACCCCCTGCACTTGCTCGAGAGTCCAGCGTCTGCCTTACAAGATAAAGGAGACGCGAACATTTGCCACGCCTGTCGTGGTTCCCACGATTAAAGGGGCCCAGGTCACAACACGCGCATGGTCCCGGCAGGATACGGTACCGTTATCCCATGCGCACTCATCAATAAATTTGGGCTCCAGTGCTTCGTCTTCCTCCCGTCTCCACGACCGGCCTCCCGTCTCCGCCAGCAGCATCCGCCGCTGTCAGCAGCCTTGCGCCGCCGCCACGATCGGCCTCCCGTCTCCACCAGCGGCATCCGTCGCCGTCAGCGGCCTTCCGCCGCCATCAGCGGCCCTCCGCCGACGCCGTCAGCCCCCTCCGCCGCCACGGCCTCCCGTCTCTACCAGCGGCATCCGCCGCCACGGCCTCCCGTCTCTACCAGCGGCATCCGCCGCCGTCAGCGATCGGCCCTCCGCCGCCATCAACGGCCTCCCGTCGACCCCGCCGCCCCTCCACGACCCTGGATAACTGGGACTTGTGGCCGGCAACACGTAGGTCGTCATAATTG
Organism: Heligmosomoides polygyrus bakeri; assembly: GCA_947359475.1. Classification (NCBI taxonomy): domain Eukaryota; kingdom Metazoa; phylum Nematoda; class Chromadorea; order Rhabditida; family Heligmosomidae; genus Heligmosomoides; species Heligmosomoides polygyrus. Next base: position 59,795,501 of record OX375867.1, on the reverse strand, counting down.
TTTGTTGTTGGTTTTTTTTTTGATGCTGCGTCAATGTCATTAAAACTGCGAAGGCCTCTAGTCCGCGGTTTGTTACCCTACACGTGGAACGTGTGTATATTCATTATCCGTCAACTGGGTCAGCAACAATAAGGGTTACGATACCACTGGGGGACGCCTCAGTGGTATCGTGACTAGTCACCGTGCCGTCTCCCCCCTTCTCAAAGGTAGGGCCTACCCTGCAGCGCAGGAGAGCTCGCGCGCAAGCGCCAAATAAAAGAGGGGGATGGCAAGACAACGCCTCTGTTTAAAGGGTGGGGAGGGGGTAGACCACCATTCCGCCGTTGCAAATGTCTCCGTCTCCACTACCTCGTAATGCAGCCACTGGACTCTTGAGCAAGCCCAGAGGGTTGGAGTGGGGAGTGGGCGGGCCAGGGTGATGAGGGGTAGAACGCTCGTCACTCACATCTCCTGACATATCACCTGTATCACCTGTGTCCCGTTGATCATCGAATTGCTCGAGCGGGTGCCAGCAGCGTCTTCATTCGTCCCTGTCGCGTGCCAGAGTGGTCCAGTGGATCCTCCTCGCTCGAGGGACACGAAGAGCGTCATATCGGTCGTTCAGGGCTTTAACGAAGAAGTCCGACCAACGCGTTGGTGGGCGTCCTGGTGTTCTTTTGACATCCCGCGGAATCCAGACGGTGATGGCTCTCGTCCAGCGGGCGTCTGCGAAGCGCATTACGTGGCCGGCCCACCTAACTTTCGACAACTTGGCCCACGCGACAGCGTCTCTGATCTTCGAACGTCGGCGAAGCTCGGAACTCCGGAGGCCTTCTCTCACTTGCGTGAGTCGTGTCACTCCGAGCATCGTCCTCTCGGTTCCACGCTGCGCGACGCTGATCGCGTGTTCATCCTGCTTTCGTATAGCCCAGGTCTCTGAGGCGTATGTTAGGGCAGGAAGAACAGTGGAGTCGAATAGGTGGGCACGGAGTCGGACGTTCTTCGTCTTCTTCGCGACTTCTTCGACGCTCTTGAAAGCTCCCCAAGCCGCTCTTTTCCTCCTGCTCAGCTCTGGTGCTAGGTCGTTGGCCATGTTGACTTCGCGACCCAGACACACATAACTGGAGCATTCGGAGATGTTCGTTCGGTTGAGCGAGAATGGGGCATCAGAAACCCATCCGTTCCTCATGAACATCGTCTTCGTAAGATTCAGCTGCAGTCCAACGTTCCCACATACACGATCGAAGTCGGCCAGCATTCTCTCCGCCTGGCTGATGCTGACATATAGTCGAGATTAAATATATGCTCAAGTGGTGAACTATTGAAATACCAAATTTCCGGAGAAAGTTGGTGGTACGTGATCCAAGGTAACGGTGTACGCCGCTCGTAAGACACATAATGCGTTATAAATTTCCTATTTGTAAAACAAACCCAAGCTTTTCATAGTAGCGGCATTACTAAAAGAAGCACTGGAAGAAGTCTGCGCGCATAGATGCTACAGATAGCCACAGATACGTCAATTACAGCTGAAACGCCGACTTCATCCTTCAAAGAAGTAATTTGCCAATTTTATCATCTTGAACCCGCTCCCTGAATCCCAAGTCAATTCGTTACCTAATTTTTAGTTGCGCCTCCCACCCTGACTAGGAGAGATCCGATGGTTTTTAACATCCTCAAAAAATTCCTTTTCGATATATTTATTGCTCCGATGCAATAGTCGGTCGATATTATCTTTCACAGCCTTCAATTTATCAAAATTATCCGAGCTATACGCAAGATTGGAACAAGTTCCCGCCAGTTTTTTGCTTTACTTAAAAAACTTAAGTAAATTAGGAAGAAATTTAAAAAAGGTTAACTGGCAACTTCTCTACAGGCACGAGCTGTTCAAAGCAGTCGCGAAGGGTGAACAAAAACTCCTAATTGTGGTTTACACAGGAATATCATTCAAGAAGTGTTCTCCATTCTCCTTCGACAGAGAATAAAAATTGGCATGTGAGGTCGTAGTTGGCCTTATGAAAAGCCTTTCGCAGCCGGTATGCCCATCTGTTTGCAAACCTTCAAGACTAAAATAGATGCTTGAATGACCACTGCAATCTATTTGCGATATAGAAGCTACGGTTTTAATCAGTTTTGGATGACTGCTGAGAGCAAGATCGAGTAGATTACCATGATGTGTCAGTTTCAGAAGGTTTTGCTGTAGCTTGCATGATTTGCACATATCCACAAAACATTGGGTGGATGCAAATCAGGAACCACAGGGTGCGACAAAATTAGGGCGACTAGCTATCCAAATCACCGAATGCGAAAATGCAACACTTTCGAGAAACCAATGATTCGATAATGTTTATTAGTCAATTGTAAACTATACACAACATTGAGATTTGAAGATATCTCCATTGCGTCGATATAGGCTTTGAGGCGCTTCGGGAAGGCATCGACGTCGGCACGCAAGTATGGCGCACCGAGCTCATCCCGCGCCTTCTGGAGAGCTTCCTTCAAAGAATCCACGAAGCGGTGAGGTTTTCCGCAGACTTTGGCTTCTAAACCTGACGAGACGGTGTAATTTATCGGATTCAGATCCGGAGTGTTGGCTGGCCACTCATGGAGGCTGACGATGTCCGGGAAGTTGCCTTTGCACCACTCCTGCACCACTCTTGTTCTGTGAGCTGGAGCTCCGTTTTGTTGCAAGGTCCAGGTGCAGCTTCCAAAGTGACCGCTAGCCCAGGGCTACAATTCGTCCTTCAGAAGACCTCCTTGGTGTCCATCTCTCGCGGCGAACCGAGCGTGCTGGGTCCTGCTAATTCGTTCACGTACCTCCCTGATGCTGTCCGTAGTTGTCACAGATTTCTGTCTTCCTCGTCCGGATCTATCATCCTCGCTTCCCAAGTCTTCGTAGCATCTGATGAATCTATATGTAACACTTCGACAAACTCCAAGACGGTGGTGAGTATCTCGTGCCGATAAGCCTTGACAGTATAGCTCAATGACTGAACCACGGTGGCGCAAAAGTTTCACTTTCTTGAAAAACAATTTATTTTTTGCTTGACTGAGATAAGCATAAACAAGCTGATGCAACAAAACAGTAAAAGCACAGAAAAAGCGGACCCTCCGAATAGGAGGTCAAATTGTTCGCGCTTGTGCTCTCGCCATAATTTTGGCGCACCATGTAGTGGGCGGGGCCGCCCACTACAGGGTGCATGCGCGCAGCCGCTGTTTTGGACGAGTCGCTACGACAGTGCGCATTGATGGATTGGGTCGCCATAATAGCATTAGTGTGGTAGCCACACTACTGATCGGTATCCATTGCACATGAAGAGGGGGATGTACGCGCAGGCGGTTCACAATTTCCTAAGCACGCATGTGCACGTTCGATTTCTATGAAAGCACGCCAAATAGGCGGCCATTTACTTCGAAGCGTAAACACGAGCCACAACTGACTACAAGAGATTTAAGGAAGAAAGGGGATTTGAAGAGCAAGCTTTACGCACCCAATAATCCGGCATGTGAAACCTCAACCTTCGAAAAGCAGCAGCTTTTCTGAACCGCTCTGCCGGCATTTTCGTCACGTTACTGCAGATGCCAAATAAACTGGGTTCTGAGAAAATCTGGGCACGTAATGTCTTTCAATTCTCGATTTTTTGAGATGGTACACACTATTTCAGCTTTCCTTTCACGGTTCTCATCAGTATTCCCTCAAGCAAAAATTTGGAATTTCCGACTTATTAGTAAGAAGTTTGCACATCATAACAATGTGCTTGCTCTCTTTCCGAGCGGTGGCTCAGTGATAACATATCAAAAAGCTCAGATAATTGAAACTAGTTGATACGATGTTGTATATAACTCATTAAATAAAGCCGTTGATTTTTTTGTGGGGCTGCTTTGAGATTTTCCAAAAGACCGTTGTCGCAGTTCCTACGGCACCCCGAAACCATCGTAGGTTCGGTAGGGTCGCTTCTAGAACTCTGTAACAAACGTAATGCTGAACAAGGTTATAGACGGTAAACTGTTTTCTCTAATTGTGAGGAGTCTACAAAGTTCAGTCGAAGAATGGTTTCCCAACGAAGCTCGGACATCGACCATCCTCAATTACGTTCAAACCCAGGTCGAAATACTCACTACATGTAGACTCCATGTCCGACTTTCCATGAATCTCGGCATGATGTTTCGTGTTGAATTGTTTGTTCGTGGAGCTGTGCACCGAGATTGTTACAACACTACATGTATGTGAGTTCTTCATCCAACCGTGAGAAAATTGTCTATCTTCAAAATAGTCACCACTCCTTTGCATAACGCATTGCTATCTGAACAGGATCCTCTTGTAACTTTTGATATCACCGACATATTCGCAGTTGGCATCCAAGTTTAGGATTGAGTTAACAAGTTCATAGGTATACAGTAGTAATAACATACGACAGAACACAATGCTCTGAGAAACAGCACCACGCCATGGAGCACTTGTCCCAAGCAAACTGCATATTCAGAAATCTTTCATTCAAGTCTAGTATCGCGTTCTTTTACACATCGTCTTCCACTTCGGCATCAGTGTTGGTCAGTGCTATGAGATCTAATGCTTTGAAGCAGTACAAGATCCCTAGGACTCCGAGTCAAGCATCTCAACTGTGAAATGAACTTGCGTCCGCTGCTATAATTGACAGAGTATTTCAAGACGTGCACATAACCACATTCAGTTTTCAAAATCTGTGTGACCGAAGACTAAAAATTGGAAAAAGACAGTCTTGGGGACTGCAATCCGAAAAACACTGATAGTATGACTTGTACGCCCGAGAACCCTCTATATCCCCTTGGGTCCTTGAGCCATTCCCCTTCTGACACACTGTTCATGTGGCAGAAACATAATCCCAAATTGGAGTGGCCCCTGAAATCATCATACGTTCAAGTGAGGCGCTCCCGCCGAGATCCCTCATCCGCGAGGGATCCCGTTGCTGGTGAACCCGCCCCCGCGATTGTGACCATTGGTGTGCACCCGCAGAGTTCGCTTCGTACTTTGGTTCACCGAATTGTGCTGCGCAGGATGTCTAGGCCTTAAGCCGTCCTGCACAAAGAGAATCGCAGCACAGTATTTCGAAAGCATCTGAACTGATTCGCACCACACAGTCTCAAACATTATAGAATTCCTGAGCAGAATTAGAACGTCACCACCTCTTGTCACGTCTTGCATAGCAGAATCTTGACTCAGATCACCTAGAATTGGTGCTAGATCGATTAAGTCACCCTTCCAAGACTGCGATAACGATTACATCACATTACATTACCAGGAACTGGTACCCGAAGAGAGCTCAGTTGTTTACCATAGACACGCTCAGTAGGCCGCTTTAATTGCTGAGGTTTCTCGAATTCTGTCAGCGTCTGAGTGGATTTCATATTTTAGGGTTGAGTTGAGATAGGATGAGGAGAAGGATGATGTCTCAGGTAGAGGGTGAGGTCCAGAACTTATGAATCGCTGGGTGCAATGAAGGATTCTTAAAGATGTGTTCACGTTATCGCTGAGAATTTAATATCAACATAAAAGGTACGACGCGCTAGCGTGACTATACCAGAAATTAATAAACACACCGACCTCTGCAGTGTTTTCGGAAGGCGATAGCGCAGTATACGTCAGGATTTGAGAGATCTTGTCAGCATGAGCTGTGCTGACAAGAACAACACTGCCTGAAATCGCAGATCTTACCGGGAAAATGAGTAACTCGCTTGGCATCCAGTTTTGTCAGAACTCTGGAGAAAACGGGCAAAATATATTTGAATAAGGCCTCACAGACTGGTGGTACCAATGAGTACCAATCATTAAAAATTAACAACTTCTACTAGACATACGCATACCATTTTCCATTCCTACAGCTGCAATAGGCTGACTGATGTGGTGATGCATACAGCTGACAGCCCAATTGACACTTGTCATCGTAAACGTCCCATCCTTCAGGTTCCATAATCCTAAACATTGTGTTACACATAAGGGAACACTGCCGATAGGTGGAATAATAATTGCCACGAAGAACCTCACCACCAGATTCATAATCGGCACACCAAAACCCATCAAGCGACGTAGCGCCTGTTCATATTTCGCGACAGCAGCGACAAGAGCGACGACAGCTGCGCGCGGAAGTATGAACAGGCGACTGCTGCGACTATAGCGACGAAAGTGACTGTAGCGACAGCGCCGGTGCTCGAGTATGAATATTTTTCGGCGGCGCGCGCTCGGTTTTAATCGATTTGCATGTTTTGTACGGGCGACGGGAGCGACGAAAGCGCGGCGCGAGTGGCGTGTGCGACGTGCGCAGCGTGCGGAAGTATGAACAGGCGACGGCAGCGACTGCAGCGACTGCGCTGGCGCTCGAGTATGAACACTTTTCGGCGGCGCGCGCTCGGTTTTAATCGATATGCATGTTTTGCACGAGCGACGAGACGATGTTGTCGCGAAGCATGAACGGGACGGTAGGGGTGGGGCAGGGGGAGGCGCACTATCACAACCTAGATACCTAGAGATTTAGGCGAGAAAAATGCACGGTTGCAATAGTTAAAAATTAATAGTTCAGGAACTGCATCACGTCGATTCCGATCCACTGACTTCTTAAATTTTGCAGGGCGGCATGTGTCCGGTGCTTACAAAATCAAATAAGCTTTGTCTAGATCCATCTCTTCAAGGTAGGCTGGTTGCCAACGTGTCTCATGGGAATGCAAACACCGATCTTCCAGTTTTTGGGCCAACAATTGCACATGACACATCCTGGGGCCAGATTCATGAACGCGGCCGGAGGTAAATTCTACCCCCACTTACCTCGACGGTCATTTACCCGTCACTTTCCCCGAACTTACCTCCGTTTTCTGATTCATGACGGCCAAGGCGAGGGTTTTGCTCCGCGGCCAATTTCTGACCCAATGTGCATGCCTCCGCTGGCCCGCTGGCATCAGCTAATAGCGAAACCAAGCAGTCACACTTGCTGCTGAGACGTCGCTGGCACCGACACTAGCAGCATCGCATTTAGGGGAAATGAAATGTGAAATGTGGGGTTGGGCGAGGGGGTGGGAGGGAGGGAGAGGGGTGGAGACTAGTAGCATAGCAGGAAGTACAGAAACAATGGTAAATGTGGGCTACATGACTAATAATGGGTGCCATCCACCACAGTAGCCTCCATAGACAACATATGCCAAGGAAGGCTAAGGTGGCGGACGGGCTAGTCCACCCACGCAAATCTCAAATTACGATTTGCGTGGAGGACTAGGCTCATGGTGGTCCAAGCCGACCCACAGTGTCACTAAAGGAAGCAATTCACTTGAAAATAAGTGGCATTGTGGGCCGCCATGGCCCACAGAGCCCAAAAAATCATGGAATGCAAGCTTAATAGAGAAAAACAAAGGGTAAACAACTCACCGAAGTGCGGCGAAAGACGCGCACATGGCGGCGGCAACTGGGCGCCCCTGCCAGGCATTGAATTTGCGGCTGGCGGCCAGCTCAGAGCTGGCTAAGGGCCAGCGGAGGCATGCATTGGGTCAGAAGTTGGCCGCGGAGCAAAACCCTCGCCTTGGAGGTAAATGTTCCCCGACGCGCTGACGGGGTAGCATTTACCTCGACACTTACCTCGGATTTTTCCCGCCGCGCGTTCATGAATCGCGCGTAAGTGGGGAGTGGGGGTAAATTTTGCACTTACCGCCGGTAAATCGTTCATGAATCCGGGCCCTGATGACAAGCCGCCTCCATTAAAGAGTTCCGCGCCCCGTTCGCGCGGGCGCTCTCTGGGCTCTCCTCCTTCCCCGGGCTACTTCTCTGAGCCTCCTGATTTTCAAGGTCTTCTTCCTAATCAGCGCTTCCTGCCTTCGTTCATGGACTCGCGGACAGGCGTGAGGCTGTGCGCGCGTCCGGGGAGGTGGTCTGAGGGGGAAGGGTCCATTCTTTTTTTCTTTCCACGATCTTGAGTCGTGGTTTCTCCTTTCCGACTCCTTGTGCGTGCCTTGTAGGCCTTGATTTGTTCATAATTTACTGTTTCTCGAGTTCTCATGTATCTTTGGTGTGTTCATTGGTGTCATAGTCTTGCTATCCTTTATTCTGTTGTTCGTATATTTGTTGTTCTCCTTATATTCTGATGTTATGTTGTTCTCTGGTCATATATGCTCTTGTATTGCATTGTTTTGCCTTGCCATGTCCTCATTATCTTCATAACCTGGGGTTTTGGCTATGATCATCATTTCTACTGTCCTTTGCCGGTTCACTTAGCTGGTTTAGGTTTCGTATAGCGTTGTTCTTGTTCATATGAAGTTCGTTTCGATTGCCTTGTATTATTTGCGTAGTAAAGTCATGTCTTCTTCATGTTTCTCTTCCCATATCATTCTATTGCTTACTGTCGATGCTATAATTCTATATTCGCTATTCGCGTGCGTGTTTATTTTGTGTATTTAAAGATAAAGGTTTAATTACCCTAGTTTGAGGTGAGGCACGACGCGTGTGGTCGCATTTCTATTAGGGTGTCCCATAATTTTCTGGGCTATTTGAACCATAAGTGTTTGGCGCGTTATAACTTCTTTATACAAAATCCAAACGGAATGTTCTCTTGGCATAAGAAGGCGATTCGAATATGTTTCGCAATAGCATATCGATTACCTCTATCGGCCTGCTGCCCGCGCTTTGGCAATTTCTCAAAAATGAAGCAGAAATCCACGTATCGCGACTTGCTTCTTCATCACTTCCGTTCTGGACAGTCTGCGTACGCTGCTGACAAAGCTATCGTTGCTTTGTTAGGTCCTGACGTCTGCAGCAAGTTTAGTGCGAAACTTGGCCCAATCGTTTCCGGAAGGGAATATACAGCATTACGGACAAGAAGCATACTGGAAGAGCGATCGGACCGAATGAACGACGAGTGCCTGCAGCAGTCGGGAGGCAACCTGCCAGAAGCGTAAGGACGATATCGAAGGCTATCAGTACTCCACGTGGCTTGCTGAGTATGAGTATTCATCGTTACCTGAAACAAAGCGGAAGAAGGGCAGTCTTGCCAGGATGGATCCCGCATGCACTGACTCCGTCTCAGAGGCGAGAGTGAATGGTCACCTGTCAGAATAATCTCAACCGCGCAAGATGACTGCGTGATTGAGCACGATTGTGGCACAGGACGAGAAGTGGTGCATATACGATAACACCACACGGGTGATCGAATGGCTTCTGAAGCATGCAAGACCAGAACGAATTCCGAAGCCGTCCCCACATGGGAAGATGATTTTGTTTTCATTTTGGTTCACGAGTCGGGAAGTCCCGCACTACTCGCTTTTGCCGGATGGGCAGGCGATTACAGCAAACTTGTACATTGAAGATATGCTGGAGACGAAGCGTAAGCCGCTTGAGAAGTACCCGAGATTCGGTACTATTCGGTGTTAGTAGATAATGCACGACCGCATCGAGCGAAACGAACACAGAAGACGGTAGGGAAGGAGCCTATTTAAATTGCGGCACATCCTGCGTATTCACCAGATATCAGCCCTTGTGGCTATGCTGCATTTAGAGGTCTTGCTCCTTTTTTCCATTAACAAACGATGCTCGTAACGTCAAGAGGTTCAGTGCGCAATCGACGAATGGATCGGCAGCAGGCCAGCTTCTTTCTGATAGAATGCAATCAACTCTCTGCCCAATCGTTGGAGAAAGGTTGTGGCCAAAGATGGAGAATATATCGGTTGACTACCCTTGATCATTATGTTGCTGTAATAACTTTTAATAAAGATGGTATGATAGCCCAGAAAATTATGGGACACCCTATAATTCCGCGTTGCAGTGCTATTTTGTGTGAGTTGAGGTCGCTTCACATCCTCAGCCGAACCTCCAATAGAGAGGATATCAGCTTTAGTTGTGTTTGTTCTTTATTTTTGCCGGTTTAATTTAGTCCTAAAATTGATCTCATTCGGAGGATCGAAACGCCGTTTGACTGAACAGCTTGGCGAAGGTAGGCCAAACAGTGGCAGTGGAGTGTGCAAAATGTCAAGAGAATGAAATCACAGGATTAAGTACCACGAATGTGTGGGAATATTCTCTTCACAGACTACAGGAAGCTTAGTGCCTGCTCAAACTTCGCGACGGAAGTGACTCGTCGCCAGCGCAAAAAGGGAGGCAGTCATTAGTCCTGACTCGGTCGCGCAGAGACGATGCCAACAGTGCCTGCGGAAACCAATGTCGGCTCGCGCCGTGGCACCCACCTCTACATGACGATCCATGGCAGCCTTCGCCTCGAAAGCGATGATGACCCAGTCGACCACGAGAGCCTCCACATCGACCAGATTTGGTGTAATTAAAATTGACAGAGCTGCGAGGCTCAGAGAGCTTGCGGTGGCAATCCAGGGATTCGGATTGACGTGAACCTTAGCATCTCCCCTATTAGAATTTCGAGCTCTACGGAATGAGGCAGAAAAGAATCCTGCCTCCACAACCTTTAGAGCGATTTTTAATCACTGTTTATTCAAAATCGGATTTTATTTATATCAGGACTAACTGTAAGGCATGCTTCCTGGCTAAAACTGCACGAACAATCCAATTAGATAGACGAGAAACCTTTTAATAAACTCTAAACGCATTAATTTCAACATGATATCTCTTAAGCATTTCGTAAATAATTTTTCTACGGAACCTTATAATGCATAAATCATATCTTTCGGGGCTAACCAGGATACTATCTCAACGGTAGGTCGGAACGGCGCAAGTGTTGTATATGGGCAGAACCGCCTCTCCCTGGGAAGTAACAAACTGCAGGTATCTCGACCCCAATACAATTCTGCGCAGAGTTAGAGGCGACGGAAGTCGTGTGCTGGCGCCCTGTTGATTCACGTGCTCCAAAGTTGACGGGAGCGCGCGGGATGAGGGCTCGTATCGCGAGCCAGCGCAGTGCACAGGTGGCGTAGTAGGGAGGCGCTCGGGCTCGTGAGCGAGGGGTCGGGGGTTTGGATCCCGAAGACTGCGTTTGTTTTGCACTTTTGCAAAATCCATGTTTATCATATAGGTAATCCACCAGGGGTATTATAGTGTGTTATAGAGCATGTTTACTATAATATACTACCCATACCGTTAACAAGGGTGGTCCAGGCAGAGTCACCGATTTCGCTGAAACTTTGTCTAGGGGGTCATTTGGGGTGCTGATCACGAATCTGATGTCCGTTCTTCACGATTCGGCTGGATAATATAGATACAGGAAGGCACAGGATTACATCTTAAAGTTTCTGCCGGTGACGGCAGGTAAAGACAGAATCGTGAAAAACAGATGTCAGATTCGTGGTCAGCACCCCAAATAACCCCCTAGACAAAGTTTCAGCGAAAAAAAAATTTTGACCGAAGTCTTGTCAGTGGAGTCGGAGCTTTTAACTAGTGCCGCAAAATATCCATCGTTACATAACTACAGCTTCACACGAAATACTCTTGAAATAAGTGACACACAGAAAAGAGCATTTTAGCTAATCTGTAGTTGGAAGCATATGTTATATGTAAACATGCTCTATAACACACTATAATACCCCTGGTGGATTACCTATATGATAAACATGGATTTTGCAACAGTGCAAAACAAACGCAGTCTTCGGAATCCAAACCCCCGACGCCTCGCTCACGAGCCCGAGCGCTCCTGTCAACTGTGGAGCACGTGAAACAACAGGGCGCCAGCACACGACTTCCGTCGCCTCTAAGTCTGCGCAGAATTGTATTGGGGTCGAGATACCTGCAGTTTGTTACTTCCCAGGGAGAGGCGGTTCTGCCCATATACAACACTTGCGCCGTTCCCCGATGAGATAGTATCCTGGTAAGACTGAATGGGGTCCAAATCTAATGTTCATCGAGAAAAAATGTAGAATACCTCAAATTGCTCGACCAGGGTCCTGCCTTGACATCTTGCTGCAGAATTTTCTCATTTTTCCGGAACTAATTCTGGTTGAATGGTACCCCGGCGAACCTATACAGGGTGCGCCAAAGTAACGCGTTGAGAGTTTGGTGTTTTCCTGTGCAAACGCATCAACCCGCAATGCGCACTACGCCTCTGGGGCCAATTGTTTCGGCACATCTTTTTGTATCGGTCAGTTTCCTGCGAGTTCAATTTGGAGCCATCAACCGTGTTTTGATCTGCATGGAGGCGATGTCCGTTCCTCCTCGTGGTGCCACTGGAAACTGCTCGCTTTGTGAGCTAAGCTAAGCACGGATACTCGAATGCAGGCGACAGGCCGGCCTACGAAGACCCATGTCATATCACATGGTGTAGGACAGTTCACGTTTCTCGAGATAGTGCTACGGCGTCCGCGAGAATCGACGCGCACTCGCAGAACCCGGCGAGTGTGGAAAGTATACGAGAGTCTGAGGACGGCATCGGGGCACAACAGAGCTAGTCCGAAAGTCACGAAACGTAAGCACGACCCGCGTAGCAACGCTGAATGTGGGTACGTTGACGCGCCGCTCGTGTGAGGAACTGCGAAGAAAAGTCGCCTGTTCTTTCATTGGTTATGTTAACTTGACTTGAACGAAGCGTAGATGTAGACTGGTCGCCGGAGGATGACGACGATGTGGGAAGTATTACGTCTTCTTGTAGCAGTGACGAGGTTGCTGTCTGTGACGGCCGTGAGATCTCTAGCAATATGGTTGGTTGAGGATGGAAAAAAACAGATCGATACTGTTTGCTTTCTCTCCAGAGTTCGAATGGGGGTCGAAAAAAATTACACATGAATACATTAACTAATTAATTAATTAAAAGTATAAATATAAATAATAAATAATAATAAAGTATAATAAATGAAAAACAAAATTAAAATAATAAGGAAATAAATAAATAAAAATAAAAAATCTTTTTTATTGCTGACAGACCCACCGTCGATGCTTAACGAAGACGGTCAAGACATAGAATACTTTCTATATTGTACGCAAACGAAAATCATTGTTCTTCTCAATCGCCAATCGAATGTATTATGAACGCTGTTGCTTTACGAATTTATTTTTGCGTTTATATCGTATCATCCAGGTTAAAATAAGGTTATAATGTCAGTATTGTACACTACCGTTGCCAAGTTACACTTTACATCAACAAAAATGGATCGAGCAAGCCTAGCGATGCAGAACCCCGACCCTCGGATCCGAACCCCCACCTTTTCCCTGAGAGCCTGCCCCCTTATCCACTCGGCCTTCCAGTCGCTGCCTCCTTAGTGGTTGCGGCGCTCGTCAATTTTCCACTTCGGTTACTGTACCGCTAACAAGCAAATTGAGAGATCGCCGTAATTCCGCTACCGTTCCAGCCTCAAACCTTTTATAGGTTAGATTGTAACCACGACATGGCACTTCCAGACGTCAGCCTTGCTTTATCGGCCTGCACTGAAGTGCAGTTTGTTGCAATTTTTGACCTACCCAGATGTCCGCAGGAAATTAGAAAACCACTACGGTGCTTCTCTCACAGCCCCCTACAACCCTCAATAGGTCACTTCAAAATTGCCACGGGACGCTCATTGACCTGCCTTGTTAGTCTCATCTCCTCATCAACATGGCTTCATTAAGGGAAGGTCAACTGAAACCCATATGCTAGAAGTGCTCAACGAATGGACTTCGTCACTTCAGAACAAGGCGCCAGTTGATGTTGTCTACTTCGACTTCACAAAGGCGTTTGATAAAGTTTCACATAGTTACTCAAAAATAAAATGATAGAAGTAGGAATTCAACCGAAGGTAGTGGACTTGGTTTACAATTTCCTCTGCGATCGTACCTTTCACGTCCGAGTAAATTATTCTTACTCTTCAGTTCGAAAAGCCCTTAGTGGTGTCCCACAAGGCTCCATGCTCTCACCCATTCTGTTCAACATCTAATCGTATGAGCTCCCTGAACAAATGATGAAAACTGGCGTCAAGTGCAAGGCTTCACTGATGATGTTAAAATTTACAGTGAAGTAGATTTTGCAGGATAGGAAAGAATCCAGTTAGCGCTGAACGCTATGTACCAGTGTCTACTTCTGCTAATCTCCCACTTTGTGCGGACAAAACGAATGTACTACATATCGGCGCCAACAACACCAAAGCTGCATATCATATAGATAACACGGATCTCAAGGCGGTATCCGAAACGGTTCATTTAGGGTTTCACATAGACCAAAACCTTGATTTTTCCAAACATTGTGACGTGATTACAGCCAAAGCCAACAGAAGGTTACACAACCTATTCAAGGCACTCTCCACATCCAACCCCTAGCTATTAGTGAGGTGTTCAAGATTGAAGATTCAAGATTCAAGACCTTCTATGTAAGATCCTTACTTGAGTACGGAACAACTGTTTACAGCCCCCACAGACTATCTTGCGTACAAAGGATTGAAAGAGTACAAAGCGGTTTCACGCGCAAGCTTTTCTTAAGGGTGCAAGGCTTTGACTATTCCTTAATCCCTAGGAGTAATTTGAGAAATAAACTCCTCAAATTGGATTCTCTGTCACAGAGAAGAGAAGTAAACAACATAGTAATGGTGCATAAATCTATTAAAATAAAATTGTTAATAATATAGTAAACGTTTAACATGAAGAGTTTTTCAAACTGCAGCCCTCAAACACCAGTAAGCTTTCCTATGGAAAGGCACGTTCCTCTGTTAGGCGACACTTTTTTTTTAACCGAGCGGGCTTTGAGTACGTACGCCTGAGCCAAAATAATATATTACCTATTTCTGTTCCCGCTTTAAGGAAATTCGTACTCTCGTACTTCGTATTTCTTCTCGTTTTCTACCAGATAGCGAGTTTTTGTTAATTAGCCTATTTTGGATGTCTTGTTGCTCTTATTGTGTTTAAGTTTTTCATTTATTTTTAACCATTGTACACATGGGTACACATGTAATAAATAGTAATAGTGCATTATTCTCCATGTTCGACTGTCATGGAACCTGGGCATGTCTGAATTGTTTCAATACTTCTGTGCCACGCAGGTTTGATATGATGGAACGTTTATTTCGGCCTGATGTTTCGACAATTTCGTCGTTTTCAAAGGCCCGAAAGAAGTTCGAAGCCTAAGATCAGGCACTCGTCTCGGCAAAGACTAAGGCTTCCAACTCAGCCAGTTTTGACGAATTCCTAAGAGCGCCAAGGTGAATCTTACTGAAGCAAACCGAACCCACCGTTGTTCCACCAGCACTGAGCGAAAGCTCAGTTATTGGACTACCATAGAGCAAATGAGGGCTACCAAGTACAAATCTGCAGTGATGTTAAGCTATATGTAGAAGTACTTGGTCTTGGTCTCATATCCCACACAACGGAATGAACGGCAAAAAGTCACTTGTGACCGAAATGCACTCGTTTCGGTTGTTCATCGTTGGGCTCCGTTCTCGAATCCAAAAAGCCTCTAGTCTTTCTGGCTCCAATCTCACTTTCACATACCAACGCAGTGCACTTTATACTAAAATCGTCTCCACCGTGAGCTTCCTCTCGATGTTTACCGAGTGGGGTTAGTAAGCTTCGCTTCTGCTTACCAGCTAGATGTTCACTGATGCGAACACTTAGTGCCCCCCCCCCCCCCTGTTTCACCTATGTATAGCTCGCCACAGGTTAAACATTGAAGTTGGTAAACAACGCCCTTCTGCGCACAGTCTCCACTCCTTCCATGCGGGCAAACCACGCAGTCTCTCATTATGCATGAGCGATCGTAAAGCCTATCGAGAACGGAACCCAACGATGAACAACCGAAACGAGTGCATTTCGATCACCAGCGACTTTTTGCCGTCATTCTGCTGTGTGGGATATGAGACCAAGACCAAGTACTTCTATTGCTATAACATTACTTCAGGTTTGTACTTGGTAGGCCTCATTTGCTCTATAGTAGTCCAATAACTGAGCTTTCACTCAGTGCTGCTGGAAGAACGGTGGGTTCGGCTTGCTTTAGTAGGATTCACCTTGGCGCTCTTACGAATTCGTCGAAACTGGCTGAGTTGGAAGCCTTAGTCTTTGCCAAGACGAGTGCCTGATCTTAGGCTTCGAACTTCTTTCAGGCTTTTGAAAACGACGAAATTGTCGAAACGTCAGGCCGAAGTAAACGTTCCATCATATCAAACCTGCGTGGCACAGAAGTATTTAAACAATAGTGATAGTAAGTACGTGTTCTTATTCCACCCGGTTAAATAGGTGTTGTCGTCATCTGTCAAACTGCTATGTGCAAGACTTGCGATGTGGCAACAGAAAGAAAAGTGGAACAGTAAAAGATTCACAAATTACAAAAAACTGGTCATTCGAGTTTCATAGTTATTAAAGAGTATAGGGTACAGTATGCTCAAATGACCTATCCGAGTAGGTATACGAATGATTTTCGGCGCAAATAGGATCCGGGGGTCACCTTATAAAGGGTCACCAGCATGAAAAGAACGAGGCAAGGCACACTGATAGTAGAGAAAACAAACAAATAATGCTGTAGCCTTGTTCTGTGCTCTCCTCCGCTGATGCGAAGGCAGGGGAAGGGACTCCAGGGTGTGGCTCAAGTGACGCATCCGTGTTAAAATTGCCTACATACTGGAGTTCCCTCCCTTGTCCAACTAGGAAGCACATAAGACGCGGATCTATAATCGAAACGAAGAGATAAGGCTGCATTTACATTCACTGTATGTAGCTACTCGCCACACCGGCCCGCCGCGCAATGCTGGGTGACCTTCCCCCACCAGGACCCTGTTTGCGCCTTATTTTCATGCGAATTTGAATATTCGAATTCGATTATTCAAAAAGTCCAAGTTTCAGAATGTAATCGAATTCGAATATTAGAAAAAATTTCTAGTGCACAACTATATAAAGTAGTGATTTACGGAGCTACCCCCCCCCCCCCCCTCCCCCAAAGTTTCATGCCAGTAGTCCATCGGCGAGGGTCGTTTACAGAATCTTCATTGACATTTGAGGTTGATCCGAAAAGATGGATTAGTTACTCCCAGACTCCATAATCCACAACAGATCTCCTATTTCAGATTTTAGTAGGAGAGACAAAACGTCGATGAATATACCTGGCAATCCAGCTCAGTGAGAGAATAGAAAGTCAAATTGCCTTGCTGTAGTGTTGTAGGATAGTTGTTTCTTAGGTCTCACAACCCCAAATCATGCAATGTCATCTCCTCGTTCTCCTTTCTGTCTCGCTCGAAGCCTTTCCTAGGGAAGCCGGCGCATGAGATGCACGTGAATTCACAGACGCAGTGCAGGTGCCGCCACTGGCCTTTTCCTCTCTGGAATCTGCCCCTTTGCAATGACTCAGCGTACTCGGGGGGCGAGCTGCCCCGTAATCGTGCTGGTAGGAGGCAGTCTCTGCGTCTCCTACCAGCGCACGCTATTCCACAATGCCTTAAGAAAGACTATGATATTCGTTCTTCCCATAGCAGACTGTTCCTAGTATTCTGAACAAGCTTTAGTGCGGTACACTAAGTACAACCGTACCGGCTTTGATCGAGGTGAGCGGTGGTATAATAAAAGCCTAACACAAAAGGAGAAAATAAATGAATGAAAAGGAAATGAAGACACTGCGTAAAATACTATGCTATGTAAGCGGCGGGAAAGATGTGCAACAACTTTTAGCAGGGCTGAACGTCTCATTGCCAGAGGTAAGGATATTTTTTATCTATCCGTTTAGAAGTTGGAAATAACATTTTAGACATCGCTTGAAAACACACCAATAACTGACTTACTGAACCATCAGCATAGCCAGCCAACAGTCGCCTTCCATCTGGGAGAAGTATACCATCAGCACAAGAAGAACCATTTCCACTGTACACCTGAAGCACTAACAGCTAGGCTAAATCAACAAACATATGAGGAAAGGCTCCACAAGCAAAGAAACAAGTTGACAATCAAGGAACGTGTGCTCTAGGAACCTTTGACTGTGCAACACCAGAGGGTCCAATCAGCCACATCCAAACTAGGCCGTCTTTATCGCCAGCGAAAAGAATATCACTAGTTGTATGCCAACACATCCACTCCAAATCGTTGCATTCGTTGATCTGCAAATGCGTTGATATAGGAATTACGATGTCAGCATTAAAACTTGAACTTATAACCTTGGCACGAGTATTGAGGTCAGACAGCTGAGTAACAACTATTTTTCCTGACATATCAGCTGTGGCAAGTAGCGTCTGTGCGTTGTTGAAGCCTACGTGTGTGACAGAATCGCCGTGCTCAATTTTCAAGACGGGATCAGAGTCTGAAAGCACCACTCTTTACAAGCAAGCATCAGCTGCCAAGACTGCACTACACTTTACGGCTTAAAATAGTAGTCTATAACAAGAAGCTAAATTCCCCAACGCTCTGAACACTTCGGAAAGGATTCAGAAAATATACCCTGGCCGTCGTGATGTGTGGCAGTCCCAGGTACCAGCGCTCAAAACGCTCTTTAAACAAGAATACATACGGGAAATTTGAAAAACCTCAGCACGCAAGTTATTTCCTTAAGAAGTAACCGAACCTTATGTCAGTACAAAGCAACGAGCGATACCAAGACTCCCAGTAAAACCCTAGATAAATAAAAATATGTATACAACAAACAATGCGTTACAAACTTGCCAGACACATGCTGATCCCAGAGGAAAGCAACGTCGTCCTCTCCACCTGAAGCCAGCCATCTCTCTGCGACTATCGCAATTGCAAAGCAGTCTTGTTCATGGGCCTGCAAGGCGCACAGCGAATCATCAATCACCTCGCGTGCGCCCCCTTCGGAGATGCTGAAAAGGAATCTCTCACTCCAACCAATGACCACCGAGCGAAAAATACTTAAAGAAAACTGCGACTACCCACTTAGAAGTGCTTTGTTGATCCTCATCATCACTACTAGATTGTTCACCGCTTGGGTTTCGTAAATCGCTACAATCGATTACCTGAACTCAGACACAATTGCAGTCGAAAGAAAGTTATGGACCCGAACACTAGGTGTTTCCACGGATCCGATTTTAAAGCATTTTCATGTTAAGCAAATGATATACGAAAAATGATGGCGTTAGTCAACCCCTTTTGACATGCCCCACGTCTTCTACTTCTCCGTGGTGTCACGCGGACGTCCAAAGCGTAATTTGTCCATAGAATGGCTTCCGGTGACCAGCCGACGGACAAATCCGTGTTTTATCCTTCTCAGACAGGTGTGATATCAATCCACCGACCTCGAAGGGATGAAAGGCGTGGTTGCCCTGGGAAGGAAATCCGAACAAGGAACCTGGAATTGGGTGCATGAGACAGCCAGGTATATTCCACTGACTGCGCACCATCCCTCCTTTGAGCCACATTGAGCCAAAGAATACCTGTCCACTCCCCAGGCATTGATTAGCGAGAAAATCTAGGTTATTGTTTGCCAGAGTTATCCATTCAATGACCAAACGTTGTGAGGTAAATGAATAGGCACTATCCGACTATGGTGGTGCACAAAATAATGTAGCTAATTAGATAACTATAGGTACTATTGTACTTAGTGTACCGCACTAAATCTTGTTCAAAACAAATCTACTAGGGGTAATCCATGGGAAGAAGGAACATCATTTTTTTTTGCGGAAATGTCTTATAAGCTCGTTATATTAAGATCGAGTCGAATCCCCCAAGGACTTGCGAAATAGCACGCGCTGGTAAGAGACGCAGACTCTGCCTCCTACCAGCTGCATTCGGGACCGTCTCATGCGTCAACAGAGGATAACACAGAACAAAGTTTTCGGCACTATTGTACTTTCACAACTCCACGGGTCTGGGAGAGGTCAAAAAAATTTCGCCCAAACTTCGCCTAGGGGGGTTATTTGGGGTGCAGATCAGGAATCTGAGATCCGCTTTCGAAATTTCGGCCGATTACGGTAGGTACTGATGACTCAGGTCGTGGTCACCGATTTCGCCCAAACTTAGGCTACAGGGGTTATCCGTGGTAGTGCGGCAGAGGTACAAAGTGCAAGCGATCCCACAGCGATCGCCTGAAAGCACGCAAATTAGCGAGAAACTCTTCGATAGGCGAAGGCTTAATGGAGAGATAGCAATCTAAGTATCATGGCCCTCCAGGCACTGTTCCACAACCTCCGCCAGGAGGAAGTGCACGATTTTAAGTTGGAGGACGCCTTTGAGAAGCTAAACATGGACGCAGCCGATTCCAGGAATGGCTTAGAAGAGTATCAATTAACCGATACCCCGGAGGGATGGAAGGCTTGGTTTGGAGGAAAACCCGACCGAGGAACATGAAGTCGAGTGAAAGTACACCCGGCGCCTCCCTCGACTACGCTACCGTAATCTATCGTACTTCAGCATAAAACGAAAAACGGACGTCATATTCGTGATCAGCACCCCAAATAACTCCCCCCCCCCTTGGGCGAAATCGGTGATTATTACCTTGGCAGCCATAATCTCCCGTACCTACCGTAACCTACCATAATCAGTCGAAATTTCAAGAACGGATCTCAGATTCGTGATCAGCACCCCAAATAACCCCCGTAGGCGAAGTTTGGGCGAAATTTTTTCGACCTCTCCTCGACCCGTGGAGTTGTGAAAGCACGACAGTGCAGTTTCCAAGGCTTATGCCCTGGCTAAACTCTGCTGCAGGTTAGAGACGGCGAAATAGTGCGCATCGATAACTATATTATTATTTAATCAGTTGTATAATTTTTTCGCCAAATCTCTGCACCCACCGTAGCCGGATAGCGCCAATGAATAGTGCAGTTTATGCTAGCTCTGTATGAATCGGTCACAGAACTTTGGCCAGTCTACTTTAACTACCTTTACATCAATTTGCAAACGTTAAGACCTAGGGTATACTCCCTCGGGAGCATCCGCGGGACGTTCGCGGACGGAAAGTGCACCGCGGACCAGGCTCAAGCCTGGGCTGCAATTTCTCCCAAAAATTTACGACCCCCCCCCCCCCCTCACCATCGAGAAAATTGATGGATTTCAATGTTAAGTTGTCTCTTATGTTGCAAACAATTTTAGAAAATGTGAAAGAAAGAAAAAAATAATCAATAATGATCAATTAGTAAAGTTTTAACGCAAATAAATCAAATTGAAGATTTTTGGACCTGGCAACACCCTGAGCACCGCTTCTTCTACGGTAAAAAGACGTCATTTGGATTTGAAGGAAAGAAGAAGTCATTTCGATTAGTATCTAATAAAAATTGAAGTAGTCATTGTGTTAGATAATAAATTTTTTTAAATCAGTTTTCAAAGTAGCTGAAATGAACCGATTGCTGCTCAGTTTTCGCTGAGACGGCGCGACGCATTTATTTACTTTGTACGTGAACAATCACGCAGTTTAAAACGAAAACAAACAAACAAGCGAACAAAGAAGATCATGTTAATGAATAGGAAAGCACAGATAGCGATAACTAATACAAATTGCACTTGAGAGATGTAACTAGTGAAGTTGAAAATGGATCTTACCGAAAGCTAACCTTCGATTTGTAGCAGGCAAAAAATCAGCCATCTCCTAACCAGGGAAGGGTCTCATGCGTAGGTCTGAACAGGATAAATGGATAGTACTAAATGGGGAAATGAATAGTACTACGAGAATCTCCACCCTTCATATAGTAGAAAAACATGTTTCGTTTTTGCTGAATCCTTGAACGAAAGAGCTACGGGCCCTCGAAGGCGGGGGTATAGTAGCGCACCGTCAGCACGTGCGTGCGTGCATGCGTGTGCGCGCTGTTGTATGGGACGCAGCGAAAGGCTCTCTGGCGAGCGAGTCGGTGGCTCAGCAGGGTGCAGGGCTGCTTCAAAGGTGCCACACCAGATGTTCTGCTCCCGTGCTGTGCACCAATTTTGCACTTCTTCATAACCGCTGTTTCCTTCACCAATTTGCTTCCTACACATTTATTTCACTCTAAATTGCCAAAAGGGTAAGATTCGGGATCAACACGCCATGACCCCGACAGCCCTACTCCTACTCACTCGTACCTCCTGTAACCTACCATATCAGACGAAATTTCAGAAATGAATTCATGATCAGCACCCCAAATAACCACCATGGGAAAGGTTTGAGCAAAATCGGTGATTATGACCTCGACAGCTGTGGTCACCCGTACCTGCTGTAACCCGTACTGCTGAAATGTCACTGTTTACCATTCGCTTAAAAACAAAAAACGTTGTACAACACAAAAAGTGAGAGAAGCGAGTGAGGCACAGCTCAAGGTAAACCCTTATTTGAGAATATAGAGTGAAATAAATACGTAGGAGATGCGTGGGAAGCGAACTGATTTAAACCGACATCAAGGCATTATTGTACTTTCGGGACTCCAGAGGTCGAAGAGGTCGAAAAAAAAAATGTTTCGCCCAATCCTCTCCCAGGGAGGTTACTTGGGGTGCTGATCACGAATCTGACATCCGTTTTTGAAATTCATGCCAATTACGGTGGGTTATAGCGGGTACGGATGACTAGGGCTGTCGGGGTCATGAAGTGTTGATCACGAATATGGGGTTTTGATCACAGCTTTCATTTAGTTACTTGTTCAAAAAATCAAGTCTTTCCTAAGCGATTTTCCTTACGATCGGGTGAGGTCATGCTCAAAATCTTCTTTTTTTCAAAAATAAGGATTTTCTTCCGATGTCTAGACCTGACATGTAGCTTTAGAAAACGGTAATTTATATTTCGTATATATTCCAAAATCGATCCCTTCCTAAGCGATCTTCCTTGCGATCAGGTGAGGTCATGCACGAAATTTTCTATTTTCAAATTCTTCTACCTGAACGGAACGATGTCTACAGCTGAAATATAGCAAAAGCACAATCTTTCACTGATACATAACAAAAACTCAGCTCATCTGGAGGTATTTTCGATGTGATCAAGGAGGATGGATCACTGGTCGATTGCTCGCTGATGTGATTGGAAGGTGCTGTACTTTTACCTTGGTCAACCGGTCGTTTAGTTTTGAGTTTTATGCAAATGCGGGTTGCATTCGAAATACTAGAAGAAATTTTCTTTCTTATGAGCATAAAACCACCTTTAAAAAAGGCACCTTCATGCGCAGCAGGGAGGGTGCGATTTTTGCTCGAAAGAATTTGAGTAGTTTTACAAAAATGGACATAACTCTCTTAATTTGAAGAGCTGTGCAAATGCGGGCGGCAGTCAGAT
This sequence comes from Heligmosomoides polygyrus bakeri, assembly GCA_947359475.1. Taxonomy (NCBI): domain Eukaryota; kingdom Metazoa; phylum Nematoda; class Chromadorea; order Rhabditida; family Heligmosomidae; genus Heligmosomoides; species Heligmosomoides polygyrus. Next base: position 59,772,510 of record OX375867.1, on the reverse strand, counting down.
AACTAGAGAAAATGATCTTTCTGATGATTTATAAATTGCTTTTCAAAAAAGGCATTTCATGCGCGGCCGGTAGGCTGTGATTTTTGCGGAAACACTTGCCGAAAATCACAGCCCCGCGCCGCGCATGAAGATGCGTATTTTTTAAAGTTGTTGTGATCCCCGGAAAGAGCATTTTCTCTAGTTTTCTGAATGCCGCCCGCATGCACAGCTTTTCAAATCAAGAGTTATGATCGGTTGAACAAAGTACAAGTACAGCACCTTCCAATCACATCGACGAGCGATCGACCACTGTTCCATCCTTCTTGATCACACCGAAAATAGCTCCAGATGAGCTGCGTTTTTTGTTATGTATTAATCAAGGGTTGCGCTTTTGTAAGCTTTGTCTAGAGCTGAAATATAGCTTTTGTAAAGCTATATTTCAGCTCTAGACATCGTTCCGGTCAGGAAGAAGTTTATTTTTGAAAAAAGTTTAAGCACGACCTCACCTGATCGCAAGGAGGATCGCTTAGGAAAGACTCGATTTCTTGAAGAAGTGTTAAATAAAAGCTGTGCTGTTGTGGACTCTGGTTTCAGCTCCAGTGGTAGCCTTGTTCAGGGAATATTTTATTTTTGGAAAAATCCTTGATAGCAAAATCACACCACCTGATCAGATGGTGGTTTAGGAGAGGCCTGATCTTTTCCTGCTACAAATTGAAGGATAAATTTCTGTAAGATCCACCTTCAGCTTCAGTAGTTACATCTCTCAACTAAAAATGTCTCGTGCCGTCACCGTGAAAATTGAGCACCAATCAATCTATTTTAACTGTTTTGAGAAATGTTTAAAAAATTTATTATCTAATGCAATAACTCTGCAAATCCAAATGACGTCTTCTTTCCATAGAAGAAGCCGTGCTCAGTGCATTGCCGTGTTGTTGTCATGCCTAAAAAATCTTCATTTAATTGATTTATTTGTGCCGAAAATGTATTAATTGAATAATAATAATAATAATAATAATAAATTTATTAATTACAGACCTCTGCTTACAACACTTGCAACAGAAGGAACCATCCGAGGAATTTTCTCTTAGGAACCAAATCGAAGTGCGTTCCCCCCTCCACCTTGAGTCAAAGTACGACCCCTCTGCGATTCTCGCATCCCACGCTTCAGTCTGCCGCGGACGGTTGTCGTCGTTCCGGGGCGGCTAGCGTCGCTTTGGAGTTGGAGCGGTTTTTGGAGCCGGACTCCGCGGAACGATAACCTTCCTTCCGCGGGCGAGAAGTATAACAGCCCCCTCATCGTCTGTCGACGGCGATCCGCGGGCGAGTCGGGGCGCACGATTGGCCAGGTGAGGGATCCCGGCGCGATTCCCATCCGCGGACAGTCTCGCGGAGGTATACCATAGGCCTAACAAGAACCTGCTCAATGTGGTCTTCGTCGATCTCCTCGTCGGACTCCATGTCCACAAGTACGTGGCTTCACTAATATTCTGAGTAGCAAAAACCTGGAAAAGAGCAATGCGTAGAAACTAAGATGTTCAAAACACCGCAACAATATGATCGTCGTAATGCATTTAACAATGGCGTGTCATAGAGTGATGCTTCAGCGGTTATCAGAGTGAGTATCCTTTTAACGAAACATCTTTCTCGAGCGGTCGGAAGAGGCGCGCAACTCAAACCATAGAAAAACTACCGCGGACACGGAACAAGAGCAAAAATAGGTATGGAAACATGTAAGAGTTATTTTCCTTATTAAAGGGTGCGCCAAAATTATGGCGACAACACATGCGCAAACAATGTGATCATTTATTCGAAGCGTCTGCCTATTTTTGTGCTCTTATTGTTTTTATTGAGTCAATTAGTTTATGCTTATCTCAGTCAAACATCGTCTTCATACTGACAACTTCATACTGGCACGAAGATACAATATATCATGAATAGTTGCTAAAAACATGGTGAGAAGACAAACAATGCGTTACACTGGCAACTGTGAAATAACACTACGAAATGTCCAGAGCATAAAAGCTGTTGGCAATGACCGCACCGGATAAAAATACATCAGTGCAGCCGTTGTAAGAGCAATGCTCTACGAGTCAGTGGGAAACAATATCGAATTGGGGTATCAAACGTCCCAGGGTGACTGTGCAGGTATCCTGCAACGTACCATGAATACGTGGAAAAAATTCGAAATCTCGGGGCAGAAAACTGAGTGTAAATCAGCGATACAATTCGCCGCGTGGCGGCGAAAGTGTGCGAAGGCCTTTATGCTTCCCGCCCGGGAGAGGGCTGTCGTCCGAGTGCAGTGCACCGCGTCCCGCGGAGTTCGGCGCGGGAAACGCGCTCCGATGCAACGCTTGCCGCCCCGGGACGACGACGACCGTCCGCGGTGCACCGTCCGTCCGCGGACGTCCCGCGGAAGCTCCCGCGGGAGTATAACAGGGACCTTAGGGTAGGAGGGTAGGACCTAGTGGCGGCAGGATGGGTTGCTTGTGGAATTTCCTTTCACGCTTTTTTAGTGAGGATATCAGGCCATGAATCGTAGTGTGCCTTTTAGCGCAGGCTTTCTGCTCTAGAGCAGACCAAACGCAGTAGTCCACAACATTCAAATTTGGCGAGTTTGCTAGCTATTCAGAAGCAAAGCTGAAACTTGGAAGAGTGCGTTCTTCGGGCACCACTCCTGAGTCATTTTGGACTCAAGAGCGCGTGCTCCGTTCCGTCGGAATTGCTATTGAGCCCAGGAACTCAACGTCTTCTTCAAAATATCTTAAGGTAGATGTCGGTGTTGTCTGTGGAAGAAACTCCGGACCAAGCCATCAAGGAATCGGCGTGAAACTTTCTGTGCGACAGATCCCTCCCTTCCCGTATGCATCTTCACCACTTTCAGATAATAGCTTCGTTTTTAGCTGTTGAAAGGCGAAAAAATGTGTAAAACGATTCTGGCGAATGCGCCCCCGAATGGTTGCCGTATACCGGTTAGCGATGGAGCGCGAGAACTGTGATAGAAAGCTGTCTGCGCCCTCCTAGCTTATAGATCGCGCGTCGGCGTCCAGGTTGACATTTGATCGATCTCATGTGCGCCCGCAATGGCCCTCCCGGCAAGCGGATCATGGCGCAGTGGGTAGTGGTGTCGCTTGATGCGAGGGAGGTGGGACGTTCGGTCCCCAGCGTTGTGGCGTATTTACATTTCAGCTGATCACTTGGGGTTTGAGGAGCTTTGACGTGCACGCAACGTTGAGGCATTTTTTGCGCATTTTTCCAGCAGTATGCGTTTCGCCACTCGAAGAGCGCAGAACCCAAAACAAGACTTTTTCGGTAGAACGCATCAAATTGGCACCGTCAAATTGGGTGTCGGGTGTGCATGTACGGACAAGCGCCTTATTCGACGCCTCACCTCCAACAAACATGCTTAGGAGGATTACTTGGGACTGAGGATTGGTTTGCTGTTGTAGGGATGAGAGAAATAGATAAACTACTGTCCAGTCTAGGGTAGGGGTGTGATCCATCCCAGCTGCTCGTGTGGAAACTACTTTCGTCGCTCAGGTGAAGCAAATAGCTGCTTTCTGCGCTCTTCGAGATCAGTTGCTCTCCCTGAGCTTCCACTGCGACGAGTCGTTTCTCGTTCTCAGACAGCTCCGAGTCGAAAGCCAGATGCTTCTGGAGCTTCGAGCGAAGATTCGTTGGGTCCAGATACGATTCATCATAAGCCAGCTGCAATTACTCATCTACGAAGAGACTACCTCACATAACTAGTTGAACACCTCACCTGCAGCTTAGCATTGATCCACGTAATAAGTTCACCACAGGTTCGAATGAACTCGTTGCACTTCTTGCTATCACACAGAAGACCTCGACGTCGAGACGCAGACTCGAGCATGGGGCATGACGCTGCAGAACCTCTACGCACCTCGCCTCAACGTCTCCACGATACTCGTTGTCGCTGGCGATGAGCTTAGAGGCGTCTGCCTTCAGATGCTCCAGCTTCTCACTCTGCCTCTTGACAGTTTCTTCGAACGCATCATGCGTCTTGATGAGCATTTGAACCAATCTGGATCATCGCCGATGTCTCCCTGTTTCAGATGGTTCTCCTTGTCCGCGAGCCATCGCTCACACACCGACGCCCGATTGCACCAGCGCTCGCTGAAGGGAGGCCTTCTCGGACTCCCAAGTCTGTCTGGGTGCGCACGAATGCTCACGATTTTGGGGGCAGGGTCGCCCGTTGCGGCATTTTTGCCCCACACGCTAGAGTCCCTTCCCTCCAACCGCGGACCTCACCTAAGCGACGAAAGTAGTTTCCACACGAGCAGCTTGGATCGCACCCATCCTGGAGTCCCTTTCCTAGGCTGAAGGTGAGCCGTCGAATAAGGCCTTGACCGTACTTGCACACCAGGGATGAGCGGATAACAAAATTTTCAAACCCGGATAACGGATAACGGATAATTTTGCCCAAAAATCGCCGGATAACGGAAAAACGGATAACGAACAAACAACAAAAATAAAACTGGGCTTCAACAGCTCTAGTTTCAACAGCAGACATGGAACGCAACTGCTGCCAAATTATAAGTCCTTTCTAACGACTTTAATGGAGTTTTTTAAAAGTGCAGTCACCTTAACAAAGCCCTATGGGATTCTCACGAAACTTCAGTAAAAGAAACGCTTCTTCATTGCCATCCAAACCGATGCCGAGTTCGAATTGCGAACCACAATTCCTTCACCAGGTTCCGCGAACAAGACCACCAAGATGTGAAACTAAAACTGCTTTGCAAACTCCACTCGGCTGATGTTTCGCCATAATCACGTTGATCAAAGTATGGACAAGATAAGGAGAGATTGAGAATTTGTTCATCCAAGCACATTTCTCTAGTACAATTTACAATTTTTCATGCTTTTGCCGTTAAAATGAATGGGAAGGCGAGACAAAGGATGCGTAAAACAGCCCAACTAACAGTATAGAAACATTCATAAGTCGCTCTTGGAAGGAAAAAATGTGAGACTCATTCACCTCTTATTCACTCACATTTTCTCCATTGAACAGCAACTTGCCGGCATTTTGTAAGTTTCCATTGTTGGATTGTTTTACTGATCAATCGTCAGGTTTTCTTTTTGAATTAAGGCTGTGGCCAAACAGGGCCTTTTCTATGCTAAGCCGAGTCAACCGAATAAAGTCTGCATAAAAATCTTGCTTTCGCAGCTTCACACGGATCGATACTCTTGTTCGGCAGTATTCCAAGATCTAAGAAGAACGTGGAATGAGATGGATGAAATACCAGCTTTCTACAGGCTACCCACTACAAGTCATTGTGCACGCCAAATGCACATGCAGAGAGATCCGAAAACTAGAAAAGCAGAAGTAGAATGCCCCTAAAAGGAAATCTTAAATTAAAATGAAGCTCCAACATGCGCAGCGGGGAATCAGTTTAGTGCAGTGCAATTGCACTATTTAGATTTTTAAGAGGATCAATTTCTTAGGATTACGGAGGTACTACTAGTACCAGCGTACAGAAAATACTTTTAGGAAATCGTTTCTCTAAACACACCTCAACAATTTGTAGGAGCGTAGCTTTCTCCACTCATTTAGATTGAACCTGTACCCATTTTGCTTGTATTCCTTACTGCTCAGCGGTATGTGTTTAATGCGTTACAACAGTCTATCAGTAAAAACTAAAATACGCTTGCCGCATGCTACCTACACACTGCAATCGTGGAAAAGAACGCTAAATTCGGCACTAAACAATACATCTTGTATGTGCCAGGACCTCCACTTGTGACCGTCAGTAATATTATCAAGGCAGCGTGTATGCATTTTTGGTCTGCATATGGCTTGTGGTGAAAAGCTCATGAAGAAATCAGCCCATAGTAGGTTTCATAGATCTATGGTATAAATGAACGACCCAGGAAGGATGGAAGTTAGACGACTTTCCAACTACGACACCAGTGCCTGAAGACACCCACCTTCTAGATTCAAATGCCCTCTATTGTTGCTCGAGAACGGTCTTACTTAGACCTCATCGGCGGCTGCCGTGGTTGTTGCGTGGCTGACGTGGACGAACACGGCAGCCGCCGGTTGATCTGCAGGTTTGCGGGATAGTGTAGCGGGCGGCTGCTGTCGATGCGTCGTGGATCGCGCTGCGACGTCTTGTATGCCAGCGATGGCTTCCTCAGCAAGCGGGCCGTGAGGCAGTGGATGTTGCGCTCTCCATGGTAGGAAGGTCGGGGGTTCGGTTCTGCAGCGTTGCGTGCTTTTTGCATTTCAATTGAGTGGTCGAGATTTGAGGGGTTTTGAGTCATTGAGCGGCGTTTTCTGGCCTGGTTCTGCTGGTGATGCTGCGGACTCCCCTGAGCGACGAAGGCAGTTCCCACACGAGCAGCTTGGATCGCACCCACCCTGGAGTCCCTTCCCTAGCCTGATTCTGCGCTCGAAGAGCGCAGAATCCAGCTGCGGACTCCTCCTGAGCGACGAGGGCTTTCCACACGAGCAGCTTGGACCGCACCCACCCTGGAGTCCCTTCCCTTCGCAACGCGTCAGCCTGTGCAGAAACGCGCTCCGATGACGGATGATCTGCAGGTTTTCGGGATACTGTAGCATGATTTGGCACATTGCCACGGCAGCCGCCGATGAGGTCTAATGGCTATCCTCGAGAACGCTCCTATGATTATGAAGCTTACACAGCTATGCAATACCATGCCCAAACCTAGGTATCAGCCGATTTGTTGTTCGTTATCCGGCCCAAAATTGCCGGATAACGAACAACAAAACGGATAGGCCAAAACCTCCCGGAAACCGGATAACGGATAAACCGCTCATCCCTGTTGCACACCCTACACCCAATTTGACGGTGCCAATTTGATGCGTTCTACCGAAAAAGTCTTGTGAAGCCAAATCCCTAGGGGAGGAGAGGTTCGCGTGTATAATCACCCTGGAATACAAGAATGTTTTGCACGCCATGGAGCAACGCTGTTACAGTAAGATTGCGCGTTGGCTTAAGTGTGCCCGGTGTAGCGGTGGAAACACGCGGCCTAGCGCTACAGTATGCTAATATTCTGCCGCTACGGGTTAGACTTCTTCCGAACGGATACAAGCGTGCGCTATGACATCACATTTCATCACCGCCTTTGTTTCTACAAGAAAAATTTACAGATAGCACCAAAAACTATTTTGTTGATGAAATTCTAGGGCGTGTGTAATAAGAAGGCGAACAAATACTCAGTTCACTTAATGGTGAGTTTTATAAGCAAATAGCGAGAAACAGTTAAAGATTAGTGTTTACGCTTAATTCCAGACAGGGCAACTTTCAAATTACCCTGCCTTTACGAACCCAATCATCATTTTCAATAGCGTTTGTCCCGCTTGGTGGCGGGGTCCGCTCTTCTGGTCTGGTGACGCCACTTCTCCCGATCAAACGCTTGGTCGGGATGGACACCAGCTAACTTCAAGTCCATATGCAACGTATCTAGCCAACGTTGTTTCGGGCGTCCTCTGGGCCGTTTTCCAGGGACTTCAAGATTCAGGCCAATCTTACACACGGTGTCGTCGTTAGCGCGAAAGACGTGACCATACCATCGTAGACGTGCTTCGCGCAACTTGTCAGCTATCGAGGCGACACCGAACCTTTGTCGCATGGTTTCATTGCGAACGCGGTCCAATCGCGTTACTCCAGCCGTCCACCTTAGCATTTTCGTCTCCATTACACTGAGGCGGCTTTCAATTTCCTTCGTCACGGGCCAGCACTCAGCACCGTACGTCGCTACTGGGCGGACGACTGCTCTATACACCTTTGACTTGAGGTACTCAGGTATTGTCTTGTCGCAAAGCACCCCAGTCAACGAACGCCATTTGGACCAGGCTGCACTCACACGTGCGTTCACCTCGAACTTTAGACTGCCATCGGACGTGACTGTTGATCCGAGATACTTGAAAGATGTAACTCGTGAGAGCTCAGTACCATTGATCTTAATGGATCCATGCTCATTCACATCCGTCGTCAAGTATTCCGTCTTTTTGACGTTTAGCTTGAGTCCCAACAATGCTAAGCGATCGCACCCCTTTACGAACCCAAGCTTGGCTGAAAACAGAGTTGAGTGCAAGTCGCTAGTTGAGTGGTTTTTCCCGCTTCTCCATACCTAACCACCACAAACTCTCCACAGCTGCACTACATATGGATCCTTTTAGAAGAATGTCCGCAGTCCTACTGCTCCGTCTAGGGTTGTGTTCACAACCTATTGCAGCTCGTCAAGCCTAATCCAATGTCGGATATTTCGGTTCAGTCGCTCTGCTTTAAGCCACGAGGTGTGATGAATTTGGGAAAAGGTGACTTAAGACAGAAATACTGTCCTCCTCTTCATATGGATGTTAGTATGAAAACTGGGCAAACCACTGCCGAAATTTGAGAACTCAAGACTTGGTTGAAAACGGAGCAGAACCGAGCATAGGTCCCACATACTTTCATCGCTGGCCTGTCCCAGTCCACCGTCAAAAATAGGAGGACCTGGGCAGGTAGAAAAAGCATAGTAGCCCAGCGCACGAAGTAGGTATTCCGCACCATCGACCACTAACTTTACGCGAAAAATCTTTACGGGAAGAATTACATACGGGGGCCTGATGTAGTCGAAGACAGGGGTGGAAAATGGAAATTTAATTTCCGCTGTCGACGAACCACTACAGACTCATGCCTTCCTCCTCTATATGGAGGATTTTTTGTCTGGGAGCTTGGATGAAGCCGTCGTAAGTGCCACCATGGTTCTCATCGCTTTCCAGAGTCTATTAAGGATTAGCAGGCTTTGCGCGCCTTTGCGTTTTTTCCAACACTTTTTTTATAAAAACGAAGGCACTTCTCATCGCTGTCGAAGACCGATCAGGCTGAATTAGGGACTAACATGGCCATTAAATTTGACCTGACCCAGACATTATTGTGGCAGCGATTCTGCAGAATCAGAAGCATACCAGTCTTAGTTATTAACTCAAGGATTGCAACACTGTGACTCAGCTGTAACAACCAGCGAATTGGCTCATCCAAATTTGGAGCGGAATCTAGTTAACTCACATGAGATGACTCCAAGTTATAGAATTGATTCTACACATGATTTGATTCCTAGGTGGTTCCAAGTTATAGAAGAACTGACCATCGCATCGAGATAAAACATGGATACTAAAAAGCCTAGCGGCTGTGTCAGCCCGTAACTGCGAGTGCAAATGACCCTCTGAACTGATGGTGTCGTGACGAAGTATTGGGCTTTTGAAGTCAACGAAGTGGAATTCTCCATCGCCATTGCTGATACACTGCAGACCTCCTCGCATGATTGTAAGTTTCTAGGCACACTTTAGAGATTCATGTTCACGTGCTGCACTTGTTCCGACCCAAGGTTTTAAGCGGTTAAGAGATCGACATCCTTGTCGTCGTCTACGACCTCTTGCGCCCTTTGTAAGGCGCCGCTCCCTCTAATAGGGGCGGCTGCTGGGCTGTATTAGGCGATAAGCGGGACTCTCTCAAGTATCGTGGTGAGCACCGGTTGGGCTCCACCACTCACTCTCCTCCTCTGATAATAAATCTGAACCACCGTCTCGCGTTATCATTGTACCAAGGGCTACCATACCCACGTCTTCCCGCACCCATCCTAGTCATCTGGTGCATCGGCCTAATAAGCCAAATTCTCCCGTGTCAAGGCGTACCAACCTTGGGACCTGGAGCGAAGACAGCTCTTTCTAGAGCAAATATCACAGTCTTTTTTAAGACTAAGAATCTTAATTGATTCGTCCCATACCAACGGACACTTACTCCCGTACCAAGTACCTGGAGTCATTTTCTGCTGAATTTTCGCAGAAATAAGCATTTTCACCTCGGAGGTCTCGCAAAAAATGGCGCTGCACTTCCAAAGAACACCTATCATCAACTGCGCAACGACGCTAAAAAATCTTGTCTCCAGATACACGGAGTACACAGAAAAGATAGACTATTCCTTCCAACGGACAAATTCGTGTGAATGGCACTCAAGCTATCAATGCAGTGAACATCGTGAGCCATTGGACGAGTGGATGAATCCAAACATCAAAGTCGCGCTTAGATCTCTCTTTCTTGCCATACAAAACAAAGCACAAGTTGTTGGAAAGCTAGGAGTTTATGACCATTCTGACACTCAGCTAGTTGCAACATTTTTAGGAAAATCTGGTATTGATGCACCAGTTTCATAGCACTAGCTATCACAAAGTTTTCCTAGGCGCATCTAGGGTCTAGGGTTCGGGGGGGGGGGGGGGGGTCACCATGTAGTACAGCCCTATTTGCCCATTGAAACCGGATTTCTTTTGCAGCAATAGTGTGTTCTACCCCTACAGTGAACTGAGGTAAGCCATTTATGATGTAACTGTACATAAATGTGCCTTTTTACCAAAGCGTATAACCACTGAGTAGAGAGTGACCCCCCCCCCCCCCCGGACCCTATTTGCGCCTTTTCCTATGATCGACACTGCTACTTGAGCTGAAGAATCAAAAAATCCAATTTGTTAAAGGCGTGAAACCTTCTACGGAATAACCGCGTGATAATAGTACTCACACCACTATGGCATACATGTTATTTTTAGATAACGCTGTATATTTAATCTTCTCATGCCTTGCATGTGTAGTCCATTGGACCCGAGCGATTACTTTCAGGGCTAATACATCATCCCCTGATGCCTGATACGCGTATGTTCCAAAACGGATGCAAAACAGCCGCAGCGGCTGAATATTAGCATACTGTTGCGGTCGGCCGCGTGTTTCCACCGCTAGACCGCGCACACTTAAGCCCACGCGCAATCTTACTGTAACAGCGTTGCTCCATGGCGCGCAAAACATTCTTGTCCCTGGAATCGCTTCTACCGCCTAGATCTGTGCTCTCCTCCGCGTCAAAACAGAGCTACATCATTGTTTGTTTGTTTTCTTTACTATATGCGCCTTGTCTCGTTTTTTTCGTGTTGGTTACACTTTTTATAAGGTAACCCCCCCCCCCCGACCCTATTTGCGCCTGAAGGATTTCACGCTCCATCGCTAATGTGCGTCTAAATGATATGGTAGCCATTCGGAGGTGTGTCCGTCAGGGTCGTGCTAGTGAAAAAATGTGAAAGGAAATTCCACAAGCAACCCTGCGTGCCGGCATTGAGTCCCACCCTAAGCGTCTGAATAAGGTCATTCCTGCCACGGGATACATTGGATGATATCCACTTGGATTGCTAAATAGATTGCTTGTAAATTGTTGGAGAAGTTTCGCTGTTTCCTGAACAATTCCGCGTGAATAGTTCGCGTTTTATTGAGTGACCACATTTATGGCGCACCCTGTGGAATAACACCAAACCTTTATCGATTCTTTGTCAACAAGCAGGAATGGAGAGTGGCGAACAGATACCCTATCATATAAAGCAGATAGGCATGAATCATTGACTGGTGACACTCCCATTGACTGGTGACAGTTGACGCTATACCGAGCCGTTCGTCGTATTGCCGCCGCCAACCGTAAACAACCGTCAAACAAAGAGACAAAACACACTGATAGTAAAGAAAAGGAACAAACAACGCTATAACTCTGTTCGGAGCTCTCCTCCGGATGCGAGCAAATTTGTGCAGGGGAAGGGACTTCAGGGTGTGGCTCGAGTGACGCACCCGTGTTAAAACGCCTACATCCTGGAGTTCCCACCCTTGCCCAATGCCCCTGCAATCAAAGCGAAGAGATAAGAGCGTATTAACATTCGTTGTATGCAGGGACGCACAATGGGTGCGCGCCACGGCGCGGCATGGTCACCCCCCCCCCCCCCCCCCCCTCCGACCCTTATTGCGGCGGAGAACGTATTACACTGCAATGTAGTGAGAACGCGTGCCAAATGAGAACCAGGGACCAGATTCATCAATGACTTACAGCAATTTAAACTCGCCGATACACTTACAACCGGAAAAAAACCCGTCCGCGTTGTCCGGGGTGCAACGCCCACAGTTGCACGAATCAAACATGGTTCTTATTAACCATGGAACACCCTTACTATAGGCTTTACACGTTGGAGCCAGGGATGAAGGACATTAACAACGCTACGACGCTCTGTGGGATTTTCTGCCTATCAGAAGCCCCCCCCCCCCCGACCCTATTTGCGCCGGAGAAGCATGCAAGCAATATTACTAACTACAGCGACTGATTAGCAGAGGGGGTTGACGGGCAACTCGGCCCCGCTCGTCCCCGCTACTGCTGAGTCACGTCGATTTGCAGCGCGTCTGGCACCTCTCGCTGCCTCTCCGCTATTTCGCGCGCAGTACCGTCTCGCGTGGGACCGCGTCTGCTACCTCTCGCTGCCCCTCCGCTATTTCGCGCGCATCTGCCGTCTCGCGTGGGAACGTGCTGTTTCTTGAGCGACTTGCACGACCGGCGTCTCATCACAGCGTGATGTATTTCCACGCCAATCGTACTGTTGGTGATATCACTGAGGAAATACACTGATCCAGCCACAAGGTCACCGAGTTTCTGCAGGATGTTTGGAAACATGTCTGAGACTTGTCTCTTGTTTGAGATGAATATTTCAGAACACTCTTTAGCAAAGCGTTTAAAGTACAAATGACAACACAAAAAAAAAAACAACAGAATCGTGTGAAGCATGAGATTTCATTTGTGAGCAAGCATATACCTGAATGCAAAGGCAAGTGTGCTAACAGTTTCCTCAGGGAATGGGCAGGATAACATGAGTAGGGTTCTTCAGAGGAGTACAACGACGGGACGGGGCACACTGAGAGCTAACTAGTGGGCAAGGTTGCTGGCTAAGGTATCAAGGTGGTCCTTACACTCTCTTGTGGACGGTGGACGACCAGCCGCCTGGAGAACTGTCTGAAGCGTCTCATCTCATCGTGTATTTCATGTTACCTACAGGGTTCGCGACTTCGGATATATCTGGTCGCCATTCCCCCATTTGCTATAGGCAGGATCTGCGATTTGGCCATAGTTAGCTGTGAGGCCAAAAACTGTAATAGAGCTGCCATAGCAGGATGCCAGTAGCCAACGCCCTTCGAAGTTTACTGTGAAACCCTTCAACGAAGTTCGCTGGTTGTCCTGCCCATTCCGTGAGGGAACAGTTAGCTGTCCCACCATTGCCATCCGCTCTGGGGCTGTGAAAGTATCGTCTGAAACCATAGATATCGTTCTCTAAACAATATTTGTTCTCATGTGTCACCTGACCGAAGCGTGGCTGTGCCACATCAGCTACTAAGCCTTGGATAACGCTGGTTGGAGTTCCCGTATAGGGTTGTGCCCAGAATTCGTTGCACCTCTCGATCACCCTACGGCGCATAATAGAACGAGGGGCGCTTTTGGCTCACAGAAGTGAGTCGAACCGGATCTTCAGGATCCGTTATGAAGTGTCCACTGCTGACTTTGCAGGAAGGCAGATGCTGATTGTACACCTCGCGCTCTCGATCCTTAAGCGATCGGCATCCACAGTATACATTGGATCCGATCAAAAATCTTCGGATAATTGGATGATTCGGATAAGGGCGATTTTGCGGACCCCGGATTTTTGGATGATTCGGATAAGGGCGATTTTGCGGACCCCGGATTTTTGGATGATTCGGACAATGGCAATTTTGAGGACCCCGGATTTTTGGATGATTCGGATAATGGCAATTTTGCGGACCCCGGATTTCGGATATCCGACTCATTAAAGCAAGATGCAGTTTTTCAGAATTCTACCGTTCTTTAAAGAGGAAGCCACTCTTTAGCAACAACAATAGTGCGTGCATCGAAGGACTCTCACTTCTCGTCAAGGAAGGAAACATCAAGGAGCTGGATTATTCCAATGAGGAATGGGCCGAAATTCCATTTCCGTGTTCCGAATTTCGGTTTCCGGCTGTTTTTAGTACTTATGTTCCGTTCCGTGTTCCGCTCTCTTTTGGGCAGGAAGACGGAACGAAAATGGTGACTCATCACTCATTGATTGCTTTGCACTGCCTTCATTCACCTCTTGAACATGAACAAAAGGCTGAAGAAGAAAATTAACTATGCGTTTGTGATTGTGTTTCTTTCAAACCGGTGGTGCATCCTAATGGCGAAACAGTAACCAAATTGGATTCTTTTTTCTTTTCTTGAAACGATGTACTATCGGATAGCGTAGGTCCACAAAGGTTCAAAGGGGTGTTTGGGTAAAGAATCAAATTCCTTATCCGGAACAACTCATCTTTTTCCCTAGTAATCATAGGTCTGGCCTTGAGCACCAAATCTAGATCAGTGTTCTATAAGCACTCTTAGGCTGCTAACAATGCGCTCCATAGGATCTATCCTAGTCGGAGGAGGGCATGCAGTATCTTGCCTCTCCTATCCCCTCCTCTGAATTTGTTTCAGAACTTCAGCTGCTGCCAAATCATACAGTGGTACCCATACGAACTCAGAGCGTGGGTGTCGTATCGTGGGTGCTGAACACAACTGTAACCTTAACTCTGCCCCCTCCTAATTGGGATAGACCTGGAACATTCAATAAGACCTATCAAGTGCTATGAGTGGCGAAATCTCTGACATCTTACTCGTCAGCTGGGTTCATTGCGTTTAACATACTTTCTTACTATTTACAGAGAGATTTTGCACAAACTTCGATTTGTTACACTAGTAATGTTGGAAAATTCATCTTAGTAATAATATGAATACAAGGATTTTTTTATTGTTATATGTTGCTGAAAAGGAGTCGCATGCTGCCTTGCCCGCTATCCAAATTCGTTAACGGCAAATCATTTATTACTACCATTATATGTATTAGGTTGTCCCATAAGTCTTCGCCGTTTTTTTTTTTCAACGATTCACTGCAGATTTCGCCGGCGGTCTCCTGCATAGCTTTCGGAAGAGAATGATTTGCTCTATCAGAGCATGTATTGCATTTCTTTCTTCATCATGAATTTTGTCAATTTTTAGGTCGTTGAAGTGAAAAGTGAAAAAGTGAAAAAGTAGCCATTTGCGCACTTGTTCTCTCCGCTTAGGTTTGTAATTTTTTGCGCAGTTTTTTCGAGCATTTGGGAGACAATGTTCTGTACTATAAGAATATCTGTTAGTGCTATTTGCTCATTTGTCCTTTATTGATTTTTAGGTCATCAAATTGGGACGTCCGAAGGAGGATGGTTATTTTTGCCGACAGCTCCTGCACTGTGGTTGGACTTTTTGGATTGGTGTTATATGTCATTCGAAAGAGAATGTCTTGCTCTATAAGAATATGTGTCGCGTTTATTCATTTCTTTTGAATATCAACAAAAGAGAAAAATCGTCTTCACCAACAACTCCTTCTCCTTCTTCAGTTGTTGATATTCGACAGAAATCAGCGTGAGCCAACAAACGCGACACAAATTCTTACTGAGCGAGACATCCTCTTCCAAACGACATATAACACCAAGCAAAAAAGTCAAACCACAGAACCGAAGTTTTGGTAAAATTTCGGACGGAAAAGTCGGAATTCCCAATTTGATGGACTAAAAATCAATAAAGGTCAAGTGAGAAAATAGGACCAACACATATTCCTGTAGTACAGAACATTGTCCTCCAAGTGCTATAAAAAACTGCGCAAAAAATTACAAACATAAGCGGAGAGAACAAGTGCGCAAATGGCTACTTTTTCACTTTTCACTTTTCACTTCAACGACCTAAAAATTGACAAATTTCATGATGAAAAAAGAAATGCAATACATGCTCTGATAGAGCAAATCAGTCTCTTTCGAAAGCTATGCAGCGCTATGCAAGAGACCGCCGGCGAAATCTGCAGTGAATCGTTGAAAAAAACGGCGGGACTTATGGGACAACCTAATATATCATATATATGTATGTTTTTGAAAAATTAGACGAAGTAATGAGTTTTGAATCATTTCCGCTTCGGTTGTTTCGTATTTCGTCTCCGCCCATTTTTGAGCTCTTTCGTTCCGTATTCCTTCTTCCGCTTTTTTAAAAAGTTCCTCACATCCCTGATTCCAAGAAGAATTACTCTAAGACCCGGGCTTTCCAAAATGCCATTATCAAATGACGCAAATTGGGTCGGGGAGGGGGATCACCATGTATTCAGCGCTTTTCCTCCTTCATAAGAAGGCACATGATGGTCTAACACAGTTCATCAAATGGTAGACACAAAAGTGTTGAATAACATTTGTAATTTCTTGCAGCACAAAGTGCGGTATAGGGCTGTTCTACATGCCCCCCTCTCAACCCAATTTGGGCAGAACGCTATACAATTGTGAAATAGCGAAGTGCCAATAAGAGGGCTTGCATAATCCATTCTCTCCCTCAGTCCTCGTCCTTGCTTCCCCCGGCAGCACAGTATGGTATTTGAAGGAAAGATGCCAAGATAGGCGTAATGCTGAGCAGCGTGCTGACTGTATTCAACGTCATCACGACACTATTTCACAGTGGGGCGCGAAAACATATGATTCAGCAGCGTGCGCGCCCGCGAAATTCGTTTTGAATGTGCTTTTATCCGAGTGCGCGATTTCAAAATGGAGCGAGGAGATTGAACGGGTTATCCGAATTTATCCGATTTTATCCGAATCATCCAGGGTCCGGATAACTGGATGATTCGGATAATGGCAATTTCGCGGACCCTGGATTTTTGGATGATTCGGATAACGGCGATTTTGCGGGCACCGGATTTTTGGATGATTCGGATAAGGGCGATTTTGCGGGCACCGGATTTTTGGATGATTCGGATAAGGGCAATTTCGCTGTGGCCGGATGATTCGATGATTCGGATCGCGATATCCGAATCGGATATCCGAAAATGATTCATTCGGATCCAATGTATAATCCACAGCACACAAAGGTGCTGGTCTCTCCGTCTGATAGTGTCTTCCTATACGCTCACTCATAGCACAGCTGACGATCTCGGGGTAGGATATATATCGCTATATCTCTACCCCTTTGCTGTGATGGAGCAAACACCACTCGAACCGGTTCGAACGACGCCATTCTGCAACAATGGTACTTCCAAATCCCGTCACATCTTCTTTCTTTTGGATCTCATGTGAAGTCTCTCCATCGTGGGGCAGCAGTCGCATGAATTGCACGTGCGGCTAGAGATATAGGGTCGGCGCAGGCGCCGGCACTCTTCCGTCTGGAATGTGCCCCGCCGCGATGACTCATCATGCTCGGGGCCGAGCTGCCCCGTAATCAGCAGAGGGATAGGCAACTCGGTCCCGTAACGATTTCCCTGAATTTCACTCCGAAACTACGGTAATAACTCAGACGGTTTTTTTCCGGTTGTAAGTTTATCAAGCACTGCAATTTAACAGAGAAGACACAACCGAAATCCCTGATAGCGCGGCTTATCAAGCGATGTGGCGAAACATTTCGCTGCGCTATCAGGGATTTCTGCTGCACTATCTCGAGCTTTCCTACAGAGCCTACTATCCAAAGGAGCCGCTACCGTAATTTGTCGTTGGGGCGCGCCAACTATCTCACGGCGGCGGTCCTTTAATTAGGTGCGCCGTCTCGACTGTGACATTGTGCCGGCTTTATGTGCTTAACCCAACGAACTACGAATGAGAGTTTTACTTATTGAATACAGAGTTAGGCCAAGACGGCTAGGGGGAGGCTCTCCGTGTGTTAAGTGGTTATCCGCCTTGGTATGAAGGCACATAAGTGCCCAATCATATCAGAGGTGGCCTAGCTCAGTTCACAGCTGGGGTATAACCAGTAGAACACACCAATGTTGTGTAAAAATTTTGATTTAGTGCAACACAGAACATCGTATAAGGCACACTGCCTTCCCCCGAGCCGCTTTGCGCCAGAATTTATGGGGAACAAGGTCCTTGTTTTGACTCCTTTCGCTGTGAATGAGTACGACTTGTATGCGTTTTTTGGATATGATACTACGACTTCAGCGCAGATAGGCTCGGGGAGGGGGTTACCATGTAGGAACGCTTAATACGTTTTGTGATCGAAATTAAAAATTTTAAGCAGCCATACGGTGAACTGAGTCAGGTCGTTTCTTACGTAATTGGACATACACGTGCCCTTTTACCAAGGCGAATATTCACTGAGCATATGTCGAGCCTATTTGCGCCATGATTTCCTCAGTAGAGCAAATACGAATGTGTTTCGTATTTGCTCTACTGAGGAATATGTGTGGGGGATATGGACTTCTGGAGGAGCAGTTTCTTCGGATAGGAAAGTGCGAAGCAATGCTCGCTCATAGTCTAATACTTTGTCGTCGGATAATAGTTTACTGTCAGTCTTACTCTAACAGTAGCGTGACGTGCACTAGGATAGGACTGCAAATACTGTATATCAGATGTCGGAAGTGTAGCTTTTGCTGTATGAATTCTTGCAATCCCTCGACAGATTTTATTCTCATGCATTGAGACTATTACTTAGTCAAAAACGAATTATGGTAGGACCGACATGGTAGTACTGCAGGTATACTCGATACTCAATAAACTACACTAACAAGCATTAAAGGAGCATTAAAGGGGGTTAAAAGGATCTCGAAAAGTTTACCTGCATGTGCTTCCTTCTACCATTTATAGAGAAGTACGTTTTTCCACAAAGTTCACATGGAAATTTGGAATGGCCTTCAAATTTTTCGACTTTGACATCATCCCTACTGTCTTTCAGCTCCTCAGCACCGCATTTGTGAACGTTCTTCATATGTCTGTACAAAGTGCTCAGCGAAAACTCGCCCTTCAGGCAAATCTTTCAGTGTGCTGATGTCTTCATGCTCAACTCAAAGCTGTAAATATTTCAAAACTAGCGCACTTTGAAGAAGGAACAAATGACCAAAATTACAACGAAGCTACTGGTTGAAACATAGGCGAAAGTGGGAAGCAATAACCATGTCAACATGATGTAACATAAAGGAGAAGAGACGATGTCGAGGCACTGCCGTACGTGAGGTAATTTAAAGGACCGCCGCCGTGAGATAGTTGGCGCGCCCCAACGACAAATTACGGTAGCGGCTCCTTTGGATAGTAGGCTCTGTAGGAAAGCTCCACTATCTCTGTTAAATTGTTGCAAGTCGTTGACGAATCCGGCCCCAGGAGGAAACGTTTGCCTGCCGAGATAACTTCACAGTCTGGGTGATAAGAAGGCGGACTCGGGCCCGCACCGGACCTGCGCGGGTGCAACCCCAATAAGGAGCTTCACCTTACACACACACACACAACAGTTGAAATGGAAACAAGTGCAACCTAATGTGGAACGTAAGGCTGCCTTCGAGAAAGCACAGGGGCCGTATGCTCGTCTACCCCGAGTCTCCCCCGATGGGGGATCGGGGTGTGATGAGATATGCTGATATTGACTGATTCTCCCCAACGGGGGAGCACGAGCATACGGCCCCAGGAGTCGCGGTAGACAAGAGGACGAGGTCCAGAACGCATGCCCGTCCATGAGGTGGACCCCTGATTGAGACTGCGCCCCTGCGCGGAACAGCGGAGGCGGTGGACGTTCGGCCGGAAGGGGCACGGCTCCGCGCGTCCGGAGAAGCAGCGAGCGGCCGGCCGAGGGCCAGCGGGCCGTGGGTCGCGGCTGCTGCGGCCGCAGCGAGCGGCGCCCGACCGCGCCGCGAGGCCGCCGCCCGCTGACCGCGCGCGGCGCGTGTTTGCGTGCCTACGTGGCTCGCCGCAGCCGCGAGACCTAGTCGATAGTTGGCTAGGCGCCCTCCCTTGTCCGCTGCACCCCGTCCTGCCCTCAGGATTCCGCGACTCTGCTTCATCTTGATGGACGCCGTACACGGCGAATGATTCCTATTCATTCATTCTACTGCTCCAGGACGCGCGGCCAAGCTGCCGCACGCTATTTCCGTAGTTACATTGCGGGAGTACACCAAAATGGCCACCACGTCGAAGTTGTCGTTCCGAGCCAGAAATCTCGATGCGAACAAAGGGATGTGCGTCTTTTTCGCTGCAGAACTCCCAGATCTGTCCGAATGTGCACCGATCGCTCGAGCTGTGGCTCAGATGCCGACCGGCATGGAGAAGGAGGAAGAGATGGTGAGTCGCATCAGCATGGCTGTCGTCGCCCACTATCGATCCGTACACGTACGTTATCTTGCCCGAGACACTAAATTCTGATTTGCCCTCACAGCAACGCAGATCCCTCATGTGTGCGGTAGTTGTGTCGAGCGCTTATGATGCTCGATACACTGAACCTGACGTTATGAGGGTTGGGGGGGGGGCGTGCCCATGATGATGATTTTTCCTGTCGTTTTCAAATCAGAGCTAACTATTCCAGTGTGGTGGTGAGGTAGTAGCTTTCGTGGGCTATCGCTAGAATAGTGCCACATGTAATTCTGCCGTAGGTTGTATACGGGAAATATTTGCTCCCCTAATCGGCTCTACCTTGAACTTTTTCAATGTGGGGTTGTTCTCATGCATGACGGGTTATAATCCTTGCTAATTCGACACGTATGAACTAAAACAGACTGGCCTTTACATGTCGACGGTAAGTATAACTAAGTGCTTCTTTGCTGCCCTTCGTCCCTATATTGATCACGCGGCAGCGATTTCTCCTGGCGCTTCGTTAGGGAGTCCATCACCAGACGTTTGTTCCAATAATGCACACTTTCAGGAATCTCATCTTCAAGATGCCATTCTGGCTCAGCAAGCAAGCACTTCTGGTGTTCGTGTCGATAACCACGTCATTCCGACACCAAAAGTGTTCCCAGTTGACGCCAAGCACTATGACGAGGTATACCCGGTGCAACCCCCTCCTCCGAAGAACAGTCTGATCAAAGTTCAAGGTAGTTGAGGGCATAATTATGCGTCGATATTGAACGACATAACTAATTCACATTTCAGCTTGGTTGGCCCTGGACAAGGAAGAGGCTGAGTACGACGTCGATTCAGAGGACGAGAACTGGCTCGCAGGGAAACCACATATTGATCCGCGAGCCTTGGAGCGGATATTTGACATACTTGAGACGAAATCTTCGGATAACATCATACTTCCGGATTCAGCTCGATCGGCTCTCTCTGGTTTGTAAATTCAGTCAATATTTTTTCGTTCTTCATTGTTACTGTCTTGCTTTCATTTTGTCACTTTCTGTTTCATGTTATCCATTATACAGTCCATTTTGAAAGACCTGAGTTTCTCAATTTTTGTACCGTACATACTATAGCGAAACAATTTCTTTCAAGCAGAACGACGAAGTTGGGAAACGTCTTCCGATGCTCTTATTCTAGTTGTCTGCTGACTGTTTGGCTTATTGTTCCGTAATGTTTACTTCGTGTGGAAGGCGTATGGAATTTTCATATTGTTAAATAATGTAAGGAGAAAGGCTCGCTCAAGCGTATTACATTAGAGCGTTAATAATAAAGCATATTGTCGTTAAAAGAGGTTATCCTCCTGTGAGTCAAAAATTGGAGCCTTTGTGTGTTGATCAAGGTAGCCATTTAGCTGCAACAATAGGGGATGTCGTTCAATTAGTGATTGCACAAGTCAAGTTATTTAGTTAGCTTAGTTAGTTATAGATAAATGCAAGTTGAAATAAGCCGCAAACGTCCCTGTAGTATTGCGAACAAGTTGAAGGTCAGTTTTCGTTCATCTTATCTTTTTATTTTGTGACGTTTTAAGGTTTCGATGACGCCATAATAGATGATGTCTATGACTACTGGCTGCTGAAACGAGCAACGACTGAGGCCATACGGTTCCAGCAACTTGGAGTTGGAGGTTTAATACCTCGCGTCCGAACGGAATGTCGAAAGGTAGTTGGTGAAATTGATGGTGCCGAATCTGATGCTGTAGCTTTAGACATGAAGGAATCATACTAACGATTTTCTTCGGAATCTTTGCTCATTTAATCATAATTCTCCATTTTGGTGCTTGCTGTTGTTTCATGAGAAATATGTGTATAAGTTTATCAAGAGGTATTTGAGGATCAACAAGGCGGAGTAAATCCATACGTGGCGTTCCGGCGACGGGCAGAAAAGATGCAGACGCGGAAGAACCGAAAAAATGACGAAGACTCATATGAGAAGGTTGGTCCATTGTTCTTTGCACTGCATTTGAGTATTGGGCTGACACGCCATGTACATTAAAAACACAACTGTAGAACATTTTCTCTAGCCTTCTTTATTGCGAAAGCATCCGTAGGGGCTTTATTTCTCATGTCTTTCTCTTGACGGGATTCCTTCGAACCGTATTTGTTTCCTGTAGTGCGGTGCACTATGCGAGCCTTATGGTATGGATGGAGAGCGTAACGCTGAAAAATGGAGTTCTCGTTAAGGTTGCACCCAGCTGTGAACCATCGAACTTCAGGAGCGCGTAATCTTAGGCCTAATATTTGGTTAAAATCATTTAGCAAGATAGAACAGGCACGTAAACATGAAGAGCACTGTCCATTTGAATCAGCGCTTCTAACACGTGCAAGTATTGGTTTCCATCTCATTCCAGGTGCTCAAGCTTGGACATGATCTACGTAAGACTGTCACACTGTTTGACATGGTGAAGAGGCGGGAAAAGACGAAGATAGCTCTGATTGACCTGGATTCGGAAATTCTTGCACATCGCATGGGACTGCTTGATTTTGGATCAACTATTTACAACCAGTTCATAGCCAAAATCAGAGAGCCGACAAAGCTTTCATCTAGTAGTGTCGCGAATGGTGTTCCGAAGCCCGAGGTTGGTTCAGTTACCATTTGGCATTCCATCACTTCACAAATGTTTCATCTGACAGGATGATGGAGTACTGAAGAAGAAGGCGAAGCGGAGGAAAATTAGAACTATCACAGGAAATGTCGATCGGGAGGTTCCCAGCAAGGTGAGTGCATTTCCCAGCTCATAGTCGATGTTTCCTATGCTCGCTCTGACTGTGCTTTGCTTCAGGCATGGTTGAAAAAGAACGCCGAAGTATGGAACCGCCCACCATCAGTTTTTGCTCCATCGGGTGTATCACCCGTTGCTGAGGTTGATCAGTCAGCGGCGTCTGAGGATATGGATGGTATTTATAAGTTCAAGAGAAGGAGAGGATGTCTGTATCGAAGCCCGCTCATCGCTAATAACAAACCCTCTGAACCTATAAAGGTAGGCAACTTTCCCGATGATGGTGTTTCATTCGAGTCTAATAGCTCGTTACAGGTCCCCAAATCGCGACATTTGTACGAGACGTACCTTCCCGGTTACGATGGTGTCGTTCGCCGTGTAGGCTTGGCGCGTCGAAGGCTTGGAAGGGGCGGACGAGTGTTGTTTGATCGGTTTCAATGCTGGGATGCTCCTCGAATACCCAACCCCAATGACCCTTTGCTTGATGGTTTCCTGCGAGACGATTCAGTGTTAGTATTTTCATGAATTCCTATCCCCTCTTCGGATGTTCGCTCCACACGCATGTTAGCTTTGCAGGTCTTTCCACGCCCGTCTCCATCCGTGGCCTGACGATCAAACCAACACACGTTCGAAACGATTTTCTTTCTGGAGCCGAGATGCTGAGCAGGACTGTGAGCGACGATGGCTGGCCAGTGTGGACACCCGACACAGTGCCGCTAAAAGTCCTATACAGGATGTCGGCTCGAACAATAACCCTGTGCCCATTCCGAGCATATCATCCGATCCTCCCGCTGTTAGTCAGTCGGGAAACGGATTGGCGGGCAGAGTGGACCCATCGACCCCCATTTCGACTAAGGTGAGTTCTTAGTCTTCGAACAGTAGATGCCCTAAGGACATATGTAAAACGGGCAGGAAACGGTGCTGCTACCATTCGATGGGTTTGAAGGAAAGGCAGTGTTGATTGCTAGGATTCCTCCGGACACCTAGATCAAACGGTCGTTGGGAAATCGCCTTTGTTTGCTTCTACCGGCTGGCCGCGCAGTGGAACGAAAAGTTGTGAACGGTGCATCTCACGCTTGTGCGCTGCAAGCCAGCTGAAACACATTCTTCCCAAACAACCGCTTCAGAGATGAAATACTGGGGCGGAGGCTTTTGATCTGCAGCAACAATTTGGTTATGCATGTGCTCATGTTATTTCGAAAAGAAAATAAAGGTTTATGTTCAGGAATACGGAGCTATACCGGTGTCAGATGAGTGGCGAGAGGCGAGTGGCTCGCCCTCGGAGTCGAATTCGTCATCGGACTGGGTTACTCCGTCCATGGCTGCCCAGATCTACCCCGTGTTGTCAAGTGAGGAGGAAGCCCGAACCGGTGATCATCCGATTGCAAAGCAGCCACCCATTAATATCAAAGGGTGTGTTATTAATCCACATAGTCTTATTGCTGGAACAACGATTGAATTCCATGTTGTGGTGTAACGCACTCAAAAATTCGCAGAAAATGAGTCGAAGAAAAGGAAAACGCGTACCGTTCATCCTAGTTGTGATATGGTACTGCGGAACGGATGACTGGAAGAGTTTCAAGAACAGTGGGTGTTTAGGTCTGTGGTGGGTGCTACCGAGATCGAGTACCGTAGTCCATTCCTCCTGGCGCCTCCTACGGTTGGCAGCTAGGCTTCCGCTCTGCCCGAGCTTCGTGTACAGCTACTTTCTCAGTCTTGTAAATGATCTTCGCTTTCCCTCATTCAGTGTGTTACGAGGTCTCTGTTGTTTTAGATATATGATGATCCAGTGTTTTTCATCAAATCGCGATGCCGTTTTAATGTTGTATGTCGTTTCATTTTTACCGCTCTACGTCGACTGGTATCCGAAAATCGTGTTGTTCGATTTAGAAATTGTTCTATCAACTTTCGTATGTCTGTGATGAAACACACTAAAAAACGAATAAAAAATCAATAAAGGACGTGCTCATCGAGTATGCAATAGAATTTTATACGTAGCTATCACAAGGGTAGCATGCGCCACAGACGCGCACGCATGTAAACGACTCGTGTCCCCACCTGGTATATCCGCATTTTTCGTAAGGCTATGTTATGCTCTTTGATCTCACTTCAGCACCGCATCTAGGCCGCTCGGCTGAGAAGCGGCCGAGCTGAAAGTCGGCGGCGCGAGCGACGGTCCTGGGTTGGATTCCCGGCGGGTGACAGGCAAGTGTGGAGCTGTGCTGGCCGACTCGGACTCGTTCTCCAAGTATCGGACGAACTGTTCCGCCAACGAAATCGTCCCGCTGGGAGTTCCCTGATGCTGACCGCTTCGACCACTCACCGCCTCTCGAATCTTAAAAAAGGTGCAATTTCCGTGAGTTGTGAAATACGTGGCCAGAAAGCAGAAAAGACGCAGGTGGGCAGATGTCTAAGGAAGGCGAAGATTGCGAAATAACAGTGACGACTCCGGAACTTGGTCAAACGCCGGGAGTGGAGAAAGGGAGGAAAACACGGTGTCGGAAGGCGGCAACGATGCGAGTCCTCGTTGGAGTAGATTCTGTCCCCGTGGATGTTCTAATGCAGGTTCTAGTTTAGTTACCATGGGAAGTTCATGGGGTGTCGGTATTAGGCAAAGCTTCGGATCCAGGAATCAAACGGACTTATTCTATGCAATAACGTACATGGACATTCGAAGTGGCCTACGGTCATCCTATAGTGCTTTATCCTACTAAAAATGAATGCAAGCATCCGCCACAAAGAGACGAAAGACAATGTTGGTCTCGGTGCGAAGCGAGCGTAGAATCGACCCAGGTTTCAATCTAAAACAGATTCCTAAATCGAGACTGCCACATACGATCGCCGGACCTGTTCATTGTTTACAACCAGTCGACCATGTGAAGAATGTAAATCGATTTCTGTCAGTCAATCGATACAACAACAAAAAACAAATGATGTCATTTCTTGCCTGGATCGCGTACTGCAACGCCCCCTTTTCTGGGAAGCAGAGAGAAAATATCGTGTTGCCGTACACAGTCAAGGGGATAGGATTGGTCCTGGTTTCGACGGAAAACTGATGGTGAGTACGCGTGTTTGTAGATAAGGAAGCGAGGATTACAGCACACACGTCACTAGTATTTCGACATGCCCTCATAAAAAGAGGATTTTGTACAACAAAACAGAATTTCGATTTCACACTGTTGGAATTTAGCTCTTCACGGACGAGTTCGCGAGTATCCGGAGGGAAGAAACGTTACAAGTAGACTGGGTGCTAAGCGAAGCTGAGATCATTCCATGATGTACAGGAGAACCAGCACCTGTCTACTTGGTCACATGAGTCCAAGACCACGACTAGTACGCTAGTTTTTTAGACCAACTAACAACTTCACCAGTCAGTTTCCAATCTTGTTCCTAATGAATCTGTTTTCGAAACAGCTACTAAGAACAGTTCTATTCCAGCGAAACACGGAAGCATTTACCAGAGAGCTGCCTCCACGGTTTGCGAAAACGGCGGAACGAATGATCTTGGAAGATTCCCCACCCTCTAAATTGCAGTAAAACATACCGCGTTCTTGCCATATTCTAGGCGCAGGCGAGTAAGAAGTTCCTTGATGGCTCCTACAAAGCATGCTCTAGCACACCATGTACTGTCGAAGAATGGCATCGGTAGTGCAGTGAAGAGACACTGTTTCATGAGCGCGATGTCATTTGATGTTTGCCTTTTGCGTGAGCTTTGCATTTTTACCTCTATCAAGCCTATATAGAGAAATAACATCTGCACGCCTTTCGGACACTGCGCAGTGATATTTTTGCCACTTCTTTTGTATAATACGATACATGAAACACTTTCAACGGTAGACACGCGCAAAGTGCATAAAACGATGCGGCTGATCACAGCAATAGCACAGTAGTATGAAGACCCAGCTACCTTTACCATGTCTACCTTGAACTATCGAAATTTCAAAACAGTGCCAGATCCGTGATAGGAGCCCGACCCCCTCCCCCTCCCAGGTTTGTGCAAAATATTTTTCCTACCTCTGGAGTCGTGGCAGTGCTGCAGTGCTCAGTTTTCTTGCACGCAGCTTCCCGTCAATGCTTCACGCTTTGCTCTTAATTTGACCTTGAGTAACCTTGAGTATCATAGGTGTTGGTATGAAGGTTTCATACGTTTTCGTGTCTTACGCATTTGGCACATTGGTAATGAATTACGAAGTATTGACGAGAGAGAGAGAGTAGCACAAAAATCATAGCACAGTGAGACAAAATAAAATGCAGATGCTATTTCTATATGGAAACTCAGAAGAGTGAGGATACAGTCGTCGCAGGGTGGATGTCGTGCGCCGGTAAACAACGCTTCTACATCTGCGCCCCCTATGTCGCGCTGAAGTGCCGCAGGTTTTGTGGTGCACAAGAACCTTTGCGGTGCTTAATCACTGTTAGCCGTAGGGAAACTTGAGTGCTGCCTGTTCATCTGCGGCAAGGAATCGGCAAAAACACGACATGCTTTGTTACAACTCGAGGATGGAGATTCTTCCCACCCCTTTCAGGACATCGTTATATCACTTCTTTTACAACACTTCTGCCTCTACCATTAGGCGTGGCCTTATTCCTAAGTTGAATCTCTTATAATGTAACCCCTTCAACCTACGGCGTTTCGCTTATTTGCAAGGCGACGCTACCAGTGTGCGAGAACATCTTACATACGTAAGCCTTTTGAAAGCAAACCCTATACTAACGGAATGGGAATCGATATAGCAGCGATCAAAAAGACGACTGTTGATGTGGGGAAACTTTCGCGAAAGACACAAAAGGAATTAGTTTCCTCTTGAAAGTCAGAGCGAAAGCCAGAGACTTCCAGAACACAGAATGGATTAGTTTCCTCTCGAAAGTCAGAGCTAGTCCCAACCACTCGCATGCGCGCTAGACATTTCATAGAAAAATTCGCTACACACTTACCTTTTGAACGTCTTCTGGTGGATACTGCAGAATGCTTGCCAACAGAAGTGCAATGTCCGGGCGCTTGTCAGCCGCTGCCGTGAAGTAACTTAGGAATAGCTGCCTCAGAGTAATGTCGTCAATTCTGTAGCTTTCAGCCGACTGCCGGGACGAAGCCCTCGCTTCCTCTAGTTGAACTTCCAGATCTTCTAAAACTCCAGACAATGACAATGCTTGTGTTTAGCTGAAGATCACTCCGGACTCACCAACGATCCTTTGTCGAGTGTTAATTGAGCTTTTTGCCGACTCCAACAGATCCTCAACGGTTTGCTTATCGAGAGTCAAACGCTCCATTTCCGTCCGCAATGTCTCAACTGTTGTCGTGAGGTCCTTAAGGTTTGTGCACGTCATAAGAAGATGAGTTTTTTGTGTTTCGTTCTTACCACTTCCTTTCGGGTTGAGGAGAGATCTTGACCAGATTTTTTTATCTCAGAAAAAATCACAGTCTTATAACAACACGAAAACATAGTCTCCATCATTGTCTAACATCACATCACATGTGCCTAACGATCCGATGGCTTTTCGAGCTTTCCATGTGAGTTCGGAAATCTTCTGGTGGCTCATCTACGCCACGTGGAGACGGCCTTTGTTGTGTAAGACGCAGGCATTGCTGCGTTTCAGACGAAATGCGTTGGCCAAGTTGAGCGGCGTACATATAGACTATCCCAAAAGGAACTCAAGGTAGAGTATAGTAAAGTAGGGAACTCTTTTATATGTAATAGAAAAGGATAACAACTTCGTGATTGAATTCTGCGTTGAATGTTGGCTTGGAGACATGTCCCTAACGGTGTGATACACACAATTTTTTCTTTAAAGGAGAGCTTTTTAGAAGGTATTTGGGCGACGTAGTTGAATTCTGTGTCTGGAAACATACCCTTTACAGCTTCGCAGCAGGATTGCAAAGAATTATTTTTCAGTTTCAAATCTGAAGAATATCGCATCAAGGGTGGCATTAATAAGCTTGAGGTAGAGCTCATTAGATAGAGCTCGAAATTCTGATGCAGAGCTATGTTTATTTCACGCCAACATGTATCTTTACACTGGTTTTGTAAATCCTCTGAACATCCTATTGATTGCAGTCCCGGCAAAGTTGGTCGACCTGCGTGCTCCACTCGTTCGTCGGGCCGTTGTCCGCCGCGCGCGCGACGGGTGCCACAGCGTGAGCGGAGATGGCGAGCGGGGGGATGACGCCGCAGGTATGGCCACCTGGGCGCGCGGCCGTGGCACCCATGACCAGCCGATACGAACGCTACGCACCCCCTGACGTGCTGTAGATCCTTTAATGAATCCATGAAGAATGACGTGCCGAAAATGGCCATGAGGTAGATCTGGAATTGGGTCCGGAAGACTGGATAGATAACGAAATACAAGAAGGGTCTTTACCTATGTCTGCGTGTGAACGGTAGACGAGTGTGATAGGATTATGAAATCAGCAATCAGAGTGTGAAGAGACTTTTTCCAACCTAATATAAGCTCCTATGTTGCTTTTGAATCACCAGTTTCTGGAAAGGCAAATCTATTCGCGAAGGAGTTTTAGATGGACAGCAGTTCAGCGGTAAGCGACGCTAGCGTCGTCGCCATCTATGGCACCTCTCCTAGTTTTTTGAGATGTCTATATAGTGTTCCCTGAAGAAGAAAAAATGTTTGAAATAATGTCGTGTTGGCCCATGCCTTATCCTACTTCCCGGACTTTCTTCGTTTATCCTTTATCGAAAAGGTTGCTGAATAGGGAAATCATTCATTGGGTTTTTTTAAACATGAATGTGGTGCACGAGTGCGTTTTTTTTAACATGAATGGTGTCCCACAAAGAAGAAGACGTATGTTGAAAACTCCTCTTCCGCTTTTCGTGAACATAGGAATTATCTTCCAGCCATTAGGATAAAATGACAATGGACGACGTCAACTAATCCCTGGTTGGGATGCGCTAAGTAATCTTCCAGTGAATATCGTGAAGACGGTTCAAATACGCCTTTGGCCTATAATGACTTACCGTTACAGCCGGCAGGTAGGCCATGATTTCACCCTTTCACACAATACTATACCAATTCACCGACCGGGATGGGACGGTCCTTCCGATTCAGGAGAAGCGACCTCCTATGAACACTCGTCGTAAGGAGGTGGTCCTTCTCCAACATCATTCTAACCAGGGAACTGTCTTAGGTGTATGTGTGAATGGTGAAAATGAATACTACCACGAGAACCTCCGCCCTTGATAATGTAGGAAAGTATGCTTCGTTTTCGCAAAGCCCCAAGGAGTTAGGGGCTCCCAGAAAGTTCAGTATTGAATTGAACTGTCAGCACGCACTTGACACGTTTGTGTGCCCTTCGTAGGGATAAGAGAGGCGGCAGAGCGGGGAGGGCGGTGGTTCATAGGTGCAGAGTTAGGTGTTCGATTCCAGCGCCTTGTCGTTGTTTTGCATTTTCAGTGTTCATTCCTTGCTTGGTATCTATCACCTTTTTATGCATGTATTCCACTATAGGCTGGCAAAGCGCGTGTTCAATAAGAGCTTTTCATCAGCTGCCCTCTCTATATGTGACACTTTGTATTTTCTGCGATTTTTGATGGGACCCTTGGCTATATGGGGAATGAACATTCCCCACTAGACATAAATAAAGCAATTACAATGGCACATGATGGGACCAATCCACAAGTCGAGAATGGGTGTCCATTCGATCTCATCCAGCATGAGCCCCACATGTTCAAAGACGGGCAGCTGATGCACATGTCCAGTTGAACCCTATTCTCCGCCGAAGATCTACAGCTAGACACACTGATGATGACGGACAGGTAGCTACTGCAGTCCCAGCAAGTCAGCTAGCATAGGTCACCGTCAGATTCTAGCGTATCTCTAGACGGCGGCACGTTGGCCTTGAAGCTTTACTGGTGAGCCGACCACTTAAAAAAGTTTTAAATATACATAGATTTTTTATTGTTGATAGGGGTGCAGAGATATCTTTCAAAAAGTTGATGATTCGCCGTAATATAAGTGTACGCTCTCCCGACTGTGGGATTGTCATGGGTAAATCTTAGTCGGCACTATAGCACTTTTACAACCCCTCGCCCCTTGGTCGAGGTCAAAAAGGGGTAGAAAAAAATTTCACCAAAACTTTGCCTAAGGCGTTATCCTGGGCGGTGATCACGAATGTGATATCCATTTTTTGAAATTTCGGGCGATCACGGTAGTTTAGCACATGAGAACGCGATCCCATACTAAACTTTGGAGGTCCATTGCTCTTTGGTTTGAAGGACTGCAAAAACGAAACCGACTTTTCCACTATTTGAAAGGTAGAGACTCTCATAGTGGTATTCATTTTCGCCGCTCAGATATACGTGCGTGTGCATGCGACCCCATAGTAAACTTTGAGAGTCCCTAACTCCTTGGGTTCAAGGATTTTGCAAAAATGGTACCCACTTTTCTACTATGTGAAGGGTGGAGACTCTCATAGTGGTACTCATTTTTGCCGTTCAGACATACGCCTGAGGTAGTTCCCTGGTAAGCACTTTAGAGCGAGAATTTAGGTACAAAAGCTATGCACGTTGAACATGAGTTATTATTCTAGACATGACTTCAGCCCAATTTTGAAGGAAAAGGATTCACACAACCACCCAAGCTGAGAGTTTAAAGAACAAAGGCTAAAGAAAACTCAATGGCGCCGAAATAGCGCAGTGTTCTTCAGGAAAACAGAACTAGGACGAAGGAAGAAACCGGCTGACGCGAAGGCATGCGGTCAGAGATGTGGTTGAGCAGGATCAAAACACTTCGGGTGAATGCTCATTTCCTCTTCCATCACAGTGAAACAAACAGTGCAATGGATAAGAATAAGGGTCGAACTTCGCGAGGGCATTCTACTTTAAAGAAGCAACGTGGAGGCCACTTGAGTGCGTATTTTGGCCTATAGAACGACCTGCAGTGGACCGATGAACGAGTAATTAGGAATTAACCGTCTCTAGGGGAATGGAAGGCTTGCCTGGGCTGGGGAACCCGAGCCAGCAACACCGATTTGGGGTGCGAGAAACGGTACCTTCTCGGCTGAACGACACCACATGGTGTAACAAATAGCGATAAATTAGTGTTAATGAGTGTTAGACGTAACATGATCTGCAGAAATGTTCGAACATGCTCCATTTACTTTCAGTAGAGTGCAACCAACCCGAATTTGCTGCTGCAGTTGCATGCTTCGATGGGATGCGCTAGCGGCCTCTCTTTCATGATCGGCGGACAGTTCACGAACGACTACCTTAACAGATCAAGCATCACAAGGTGGAACACCAGTCCTTATACACATCAAACATATGATAAGTGGAACAAATATATACTCGAAAAAAGTGAAAAGCCATAAGCGGACAACATGTCTATTATTTTGAACCGGAGACAAAGCGAAACGAACAGAAATGACTTCACGGCACTAGAAACTGCGTCTGAAACGAGCGGCAACTGAGAGTGGCACCAGCTGTGGAACGAAGACGGCGTGGATGGAGCCGTCTTCGAAAGACACTCACCACCGTTGAAGGTGAGAGTCAGGGAAGCAAGCAGAGAGGACGAGCAGCCGATCGGGCTGACAGATCTGATCACGCACTTGCAGAAGCGAAGGTACGTTCACACGCGCACACATACTGAAGGCCCGAGCAACAGCGGATCAATAGCGCAGCCGGCCAACAGCGCACAGTTCAGCGCCCTGCGCCTTCTTCCCTGCTCCCGACGCCATCTCGTTCACGGACTGCGGTTACGCCGACTCCGCTGACAGCTCGTGTTGATGGAAAACAACCGCGACACCCGCCCGGTCAGCGATGAACTCGCTCCGAGGGCCAAATACCAAAGAACAACTGGACTACAAGATGCCCAGAAACATTTGGGCAGATTTCCCTTTAGAACATGTCTGGTACAAAACGGAAGCCCTTGCAGTGTTGGAGAAATGTAAAAGTCACTACAGCAAAGAGATACGCCGAACTCGAGAGGTCTGGGCAAAGTACGGTGTCTTCTGTCATGGTGCGACATCAGAACATAAACACTAAAACGAACAGACGGAATAAGCGAGACTTTTAAAGTGGGCACATCTTTATAACACGGGCTGCATCGCCTCATTTGGAGTTAGATCAAAGATCACATTTACGAAAATTTACGATTTACGACCCAAAATGTCGTAAATCGTAAATCGTAAAAAATTTGCCAAAAATCGCCGTAAATCGTAAAATCGTAAACCGTAAATCGTAATTACGCACACCCCTGGTGCGGAGTGTATTTGCATCAGTAAAACGTTTGACATTTTTCAAAAAAAGTGAAGTGGTTTTGACACATTTGGTCTCTATTTTCAATGGTTTGATTTCAAAGGGCTAGTGGAGAGCAGTCTTGCGGTGTAGAACACAACAATGAGCCGTGCTTCTTCGGGAGACTGCTCCCTCTCTTATTCGCCGAGCTCGGTAGCCATTCACAGAGGCTACCGTACTTTCCTAGGGGTACTCTCTATAAAAGGAGAGGTACGAGCAACTACTAGCGCGGCCCCTCCCCGGCAACAGGCTGTCTCCTCGGCCGAGCTGGCCTCATCCCCCTACGTAGGCATTGAGGCCCCTCGTCGATTCTTCCGCCTCGTCTATATATATGTATATATATTTATTTATTTATTTATATTTTTTATTTATATATATTTATATTTATTTATTCATATTTATATTTATTTATGGCGGCGATGTCCGTTAGTCCATGTGGTGCCACTGAAAGCTGCCCGCTTTGGCGAGCCAAGCCGAACACGGACACTCGATTGCAGGCGACACGCTTTTGTGACAGGTCGGCTTACGAAGACCCATGTCACATCACATGGTGTATGACAGTTCAAGTACTTCGAGATAGTGCTACGGCTTCCGCGCCAGCCGACGCGCACTCGCAGAGCCCGGCGTGTGTGAGAAGTGTGAGGGTCCCTGATGCGAGGACGGCATCGGGGGCAACTGAGCTAGTCCGGCAGTCCCGTAACGTAAGCAGGAGCTACGCTGAATGTGGGTACGTTGACGGGCCGATCGTACGAGTTGGTTGAAGCACTGGAGCGTAGAAGAGTTGATTTCTGTGCGGTGCAGGAGACGAGGTGGTCCTGCCGCTTGTCAAGGGACATTGGATGTGGCTTCAAGGCCGTTCTATGTGGAAGTCCCAGGACCACCAGTGGTGTCGGAATAATCGTCTCCGAACGATATCGTATGCTCCGCAGACTGGTTGCTCCGATCAAGCCAAGGATGAGTTTTGGAGCCTGCTTGATGAGAAGACAGCAGAAGTATCGTCGAAAGATGTAGACGTAGTCGCTGGTGACCTTAATGGGCACGTAGGTGCTACGAAGGACGGTCACAGTTGTTATGGTGGTTTCGGGTACGGGTCGCGTAACGCCGGTGGTGAGTGTATTCCTGTTTATGCGGAATCGCATAACCTCACCACAGTGAACACCGTCTTCAGAAAACGCGACTCCCACCTCATCTCATACTATAGTGTGGTGCCTAAACTCAGATAGACCTTGTCCTTGTGAGAGATCGTGACCGAAGTCTTGTCACAGACGAGAAGGTTGTGCCGTATGAGACGGTCGCCCCACAGCATCGACCGCTGATCTGCACCCTAAAGATCGCCCCTCGAAGGCAGAAGCAGGTCGAGCAATGCGGTTCACCGAGAATAAAGTGATGGCGAATGAGAGAGAAGGAAGCAGCTGTGATTTCTCGCGACGATCACAACTGTCGACGAAACTTGGAAGATGGCGAGCGACGCGATACGTCAGGCTGCACAGTCGGAACTCGGCATTAAGAAGCCTGGGCGACACAAGGTCGACAAGCAGGCATGGTTGTGGACAAACGACGTGAAGGCAAAGGTTCGAGAGAAGAAGTCACTTTATCACGTGTTTCTCGGCGAAAAGACCGCCGATAACTGGCGGAAGTACCAAGAAGCGAGGAAAGCTGCAAAGAAGGCCGTGGCTGTTGCAAACGATACTCATTATGGAGATGTCAACGAGAAGCTCGAGTCACGCGATGGCGAGCGGTATCTGTACCGGCTCGCTAAGAATCGCCATCCGCAGACCGAAGACAAGTTTTTCGGCATCAATGATGAGAATGGCTGTCTTCTTATGGACCGCAAGAAAGCATTGAAGTGATGGCGCGATTACTTCGAGGAAATCTCTACCGTAGAATTTTCTCATCTAGCCATCCCTTCTACGGCTCCAACCCACGGCCCCGTTCAGAAGATCACCGTGGAGGAGACAGAAGCGGCTCTGAAGAAGATGAGGTCAGGCAAAGCGACTGGGCCCGACGACGTGGCGGCTGACCTGTGGAAGTCAAAGTTTTGGTACCTGGCTGAGTGGTTCTTTAATCAGGTTGTAGCAGAGAAGAAAGTACCTGACTATAGGAGCCTAAGTACGACGATTCCGATTTGGAAGAAGAAGGGCAGTCCTGCAGACTGCTCCAATTACCGTCCGATTCGCTTGCTTTCGCACAGCATGAAGATCTTTGAGCGAAATGTCGACGGACGAAATCGTGACATCGTCCAGCTTTCCAGCAATCAGTGCGGCTTCGTGGCTAGCTGTGGCACTGTTGATGCCATTCATGCTGCCCGCCTCCTGATAGAGAAGCATCGCGAGAAACGGAAGCCAGTGCATGTCTCCTTCCTCGACTTGGAGAAGGCCTTTGACCGCGTAGCGCGTGAAGTGATATGGTACGCCCTGCGACAACATGGAGTTCCTGAAGAGCTCATAGAGTGGGTACGAATTCTTTACTCTTGTCCAAAGAGTGGAGTTCAAGCTGCAGCCGGAACCTCGATGGAGTTTCCCATCTCTGTCGGGGTGCACCAGAGTTCTGCGCTTTCCCCACTCCTTTTGTTGTCGTGATGGACGCCATTACACGAGATCTTCAGAAGCCAGTCCCCTGGACACTGCTTTATGCTGATGACGTAATGCTCGCTTGCGAACATAAAAGTGAACTCGAGCGGCAGGTGCAAGCTTGGTGCGACTGTCTGGGAGGTTCAGACTCAAATTAAATGTCAAGAAGACCGAGTACCTAACGACTGACGTAAACGAGTCCGGCTCCATTAAGATTGACGGCACTGAGCCTGCACGCACTTCGATGTTTAAATACTTTGGATCAGCAATAGCGTCTGACGGCGGTCTGATGGTTGAAGTGAACTCACGCGTGAGTGCTGCTTGGTCCAAGTGGCGTTCGCTGACCGGCATGCTCTGCGATATAGGAAGATAAAAGAGCGCTTGAAGTCAAAAATATATAGACCCGTCGTCCGGGCGGTAACGATATACGGTGCTGAGTGTTGGCCTGCGACTAAGAAGGTTGAAACGCGCCTCAGCGTCATGGAGACGAAGATGCTGCGCTGGACGGCTGGAGTCACGCGCCTGGACCACATCCGAAACGAAGCTATTCGGCAGAAGTTTAGTGTCGCGCCGATAGCGGACAAGATGCGCGAAGCTCGCTTACGATGGTACGGCCACGTTCTGCGTGGAAAGGATGATAGCGTCCGGAAGATAGGCCTTAAGTTGGAGGTGGTAGGAAAGCGGCCCAGAGCGCGTCCAAACCAGCGCTGGTCTGACACGTTTCATATGGACTTGAAGGTTGCTGGTGTCCACCCTGATCTAGCGCTGGATCGGGAGAGGTGGCGTCATGACACCAGAACAGCGGACCCAGCTATGAAGCGGGACAGACGCTGAAGAAGAAGAAGATTTATATATATATATATATATATATAATTTCATTTATATATGTATATATATACATACATATATATTTATATATATTTATATTTATATGTTTATATATACATACATATATATACATGCATATGTATGTATCCATAAATTTGTATAATGCTGCAACCCGTAAATTTATGATAGATAAACTTTCACCCTTCAATTTTTATGTGCTTTTTACCCACTACGGGTCCAGCTCTTCAGGAGCTTCTTTTACAGTTGACAAACAGGACCGCTAGGTTTGTTACAGCAGGACTGGCAAATGCAAGCAGTCGTTGACTAGTGACGTAATATTTTGGACATTCCGAGATCTAACAAGTACAAGCAAACCTGCGGGTCAAGTTAATGCCGAAAGAAATTGCCTGGTATCGTCAAACGACGTTCTTTCATTCCAGAAGTTGTGGATACCTTCAAAAAATGGTGAAGGGTAAAGCATGGCGCTAGTCAGTCCTGTTTGAGATGCGCCACTCATTCTACCTCTATGGGATATCGTAGGTGTGGATTTAATCCATAGAATGACTTGCGGTGGCCAGCCAATGTAAAGGTCAGTGTTTTATCCTTCCCAGACAAGCCCGGAACCAACTCACCGACCGAGGAAATATGAAAAGGTTGGTTGGCCGTGGAAGTATCCGAATCAAGAACTTCCATTCTGAGTCGCACGGTAGTCGTTCCTACTCCGACTTCTCTACCATGGGTCTTCCCTATATGTTTAAAATGAACCTTGCACCTACGAATCAGATCAACCATTTTCAGTTCAAACAACATTCTTCTTCTCTACTCCAAAAAATTTCCCAAAAGATACCTTCTTTTTGTAATCTAAAGCTTAAAAATCCCACTATGATGAGTATCCAAAATGGGATCATACTCTTTCAATCGTAACACAATTTTTTCCTTCTGCTACAAAAATGCTCTTTGGTACAGTTCAGAATGTGGAAAGGCGTACAACTTCAGGTGTGCCACGCGATAGAAATGTGCTCACTCAGTAGGCGATGCTTGTTGGATTTTTTTGTGCAAATGCTGTTTTCGTCAAGTTGGTCAGCGATGAAATGATTTTTTTGGTTTTGGATGGAATGATTTTTATTGGTTTTGACTCTGGCTTGTTGAGGTTGTTTCTTCAAAACCATAATTTAATACCATTTTCACGTCGATGTGGACACTTTTCAAACCAAATTTTGGGCACTTTTCAAATCGAATTGGACACTTTTCACTTCAAATTGGACATTGTTCTAGAC
Source organism: Heligmosomoides polygyrus bakeri (assembly GCA_947359475.1). NCBI lineage: Eukaryota > Metazoa > Nematoda > Chromadorea > Rhabditida > Heligmosomidae > Heligmosomoides > Heligmosomoides polygyrus. Next base: position 59,734,905 of record OX375867.1, on the reverse strand, counting down.
TAGCCTAAGACCTTTAAAATCAAAGCGAACTCTTCCAAATAGAAATGATCTTTAGGTAGATTAAACTACAGACTCACTAAGATGGTTGAATAATTTTTGTTTAAGAATACTTTGGTATAACTTTTAAAATTTTTTTAGTTCACCTGCCGAAAATGAGTAATAATTTTATAAAAATTTTATTTTTCAAAAAAAAACCAAATTCTTCTTAGAGCGCAGCAATGCGCAGCAACCATCCTAGATTAAAAGACTGGATCGCGCCACGCACTCGAAAGGCAAGTCACAATATTTGTTTGACTGATAGTGTAAATACTGCTTGCAACAAGAAAGTTAGGACATGTGTTTTTTACAATTGTTTATGTTCCACCGTTTGCAGGTGTGAACCTGCATGCAAACAGAAATTTTTCGTTTCGGACGAGGGCATGGCGCAATCTCTTTTTTGGAACAGAAAATAGGCGACTTCCTGCTTTTCAAAACAAACTTTAAGTCTTGTTTTCTCTCAAAATTTTTTTTAAAATGAAACTTCTAACAATGGGTTCACTTATTGGGTAGATGAATTAAAACTCCAAAGGAAGTTATACTAAAACCTTCCTTGAACGAAAAATTATTCCAACATTTTTGGAGAGTCTCTAGTTTAATGCAGAAGCTCATTTCAATTTGGAAGGGTTCCGCTTTATTTCAGAAGTATTAGGCAAGCTGTGTCCAATGCTGTGTCTTAGAAGAGTGTCCAACTTGACGTGAAAAACGTGAAAAGTGTCCAATTTGGTTGAAAAGTGTCCAATATGACGTGAAAATGGAATATAAGCAAGCAAAAGGCTAGCCATTACGATACACATTTTTTGTCGTCCAAGCAGCGCAAGCTTTTTGTTTGCGTACCATATATAGGTGTCCTAGCAGATGGCGTTTCGGAACAAGTAGTTTATTTTGATCGTCCTAAAACTTGTCCAGCTCGATTTGAAAGATGCTAATTGATTTTGGTGGCTTCCAGTTTAATTAGAAATGCGTACAGCTCGAACTGAAAACGACTCAATAAAATACATTTCCATTCGATTAGACTTAATATAATAGAAGATAATTTAGGTATTCAGATGCACTACAAGTCAGGCACCTCCTACAATTTAAGGTTTACGATTTACGATGTACGAAATTTCGGATTTCATCCACGCACACCCCTGCTGAATCCTTTCGTTTTGAAGATAGGACGTCAACCGTGCTACGAGAATTGAGCGCAGGTGATGTCGTCCTGCTCGAAGAAAGTCGACCGTGATGTTGCCTATTCCGGGAGCCGTGCCTTTCTTCATGCTCTGTATCGCAGCTCGTACTTCAGAGGGAAGGATCCTTGGAGCTGTTCCACCTGCGGGGATAACTGTGTTCGGTGCCGAAGTTTTAGAGCGGAGCAAACTGATATAGAACCGCTCAGTTATTGATACCATTTCGAAGCGGGATATGGTGACGATGTCACTTTCGTCATTTCGCTGAGCCGTGAATGGAATACTGTGATCGGTGAGGTCCCGACAACATTTCTTCAGACTTGATTTTTGCTGAGCCGCTTCCAGTATCCTTTTCTACCATTCTTTCTTTTCTCTGTTCTTTCTTTCTATTATTCTCTTATTATAATTCCGTAGTATGAAATATATAGAAAATACGAAGTAAGTTGAGTATCGATTCGGTTATAAACGAACGAAAAGCGATTACACAAAACGGCTAGAACTTTCCGGCCAACTTAATAAAAGGATAATATGAAGTACATGAGCTGAGGGTAAACGAAGTTTAAAAAGAACCTGTAAGCTTGATAGTGCGTCAGCAGTTTCTGAATGGACGCGTCTTTCCGACTCATACCGAGCTCTCCAGTCCTGTGCTGACTCTTCGGCAATAACAACTCGCTCTTGTAGTGAGCACAGTTCCGTCTGAAGACGAAAAAATGGTTATGCGCTTTGAAAGGAAGGAATATCAACAGCTTGTGAAGGTAACCTTGAAAGTTGTCACCGCAGCTCAAAACTCTGAGTGAGTGCTCGACCTCGATTATTAAAAAGATCTATTGCACAGGACTTCGCCTCCGCTAGGTTTAATGAAGTAAGCAATCGTAGGTCAGGTTTCCGCGATTATGCCGTGGGCGCTGCCACTCTCAGAGCAATATCTATCCATGTCCATGTGCGATAGCTAGTTTCTAGCGTGCAACGTGCACATATTGTGGAGGTTGCCTGAGGCACTTATAACCAGTACTTTTCCTCTGAGCTGGAGGGTCCTAGGACAACACGCTGTAGCTGGAAACCGCAAGACTCTTGTCATGAAGTTGTCATGAAAATGCATCGTTTCCAAAGGAGAGCCATCAAAATGAAAGACAATGCGCTACCCAACTTTGAGAATGTCGAGGATTTGAAATATCGTAGATTCTGAAGAAGCGAATATAAAGATCCACTGACCTTCATGAACTGAGTGGTTTTCGCAGCATCCGTATCTGCAGCGACAACTGAGCTTTGCAAACGCCGAATCTGTTCCCGTAGCTCCGTCTCTCGCTTCTCAGCCTCCACCGCCTCAGCTGTCGAAGTTTCCTCGACGAGTAGAAGGTGCTCCTTGAGTCGCTGCAGCTCCCGCGAAAGCTTGTCTCGCGAATCTCGTTCCCTGGTAAGACAAGTGTTTCAGTTATCTGCGACCGTATGAAGATCAGAATTTGCTGCAGTGTTATCAGGTGAATGTGGTAATTTCCCATCTTTTCGAAAAAGATGCAACAGCATTATTTAGTGAGCCGCTTCACTTACCTTACTGTTAATGATCCGCCTAAAACATCACCTCAATCTATAGACAGTTATATACTGATCTGATGCAAAGGTTACAGCAAAAACATCCCTGCTCCCCTTCTCCCTCTTAGGGCAGCTCAGCTATAAGTTTTTAAACACACACAATAAACCTTGGCTCTTATGTTCACTCTACAATTGTTAGACCTCAAGTAATGTTCAAAGATTGGGGAAGGTTGCCAGCACACCTTAACAACTTCCTTTATCAAAAGTGAACGCCGAGTGCTTTATAAAGTATATCTCAAGTAAAGACCCTACTCAGATAAGGACTGTGCCGCGTTCCGCTCACTGGCCGTAAGTTGTTGTTCCAAGACTGCAACTTGACCAACCGCAGCCTCCAGCCGTGCGAAGTATTCGAAGCTCTCTGCATGTTTTTGCGTGGCGACCTATGTAAGGGTTAACTAAAGAAATAATAATAAAATCAAGACTGATTGGACACTTCTCTAAGCTAATTTTAAGACTTCTGAAATCCAAGCGAACTCTTCCAAACCGAAATCGCCATCAAGCAGGTTAGCCACTACAGACTCTCCTTGATGGTTAGAAAAAAATTTGTTCAAGGAAAATTTGGTATAACATTCTTTGAAATGTTTAGTTTACCTGCCAATAAGTTAATAATTTTATGAAATTTTTATTTTTAAAGAAAAATAATAAATGAAAAGTTGTCTTAAAGTACAGCAAGGAAAGAAGCATATAGCGCATTAACATTCGGATCAGGTCAAGCACTTTAAATGAAGGATCAAAGTGAGGATGTGTGTTCCTTACAATTGTTTCTGTGTATTGTTTACAGCTGTTAAACCCCGTGCACCCGTGCAAACAGAAATTTTGCCATCCTATCCTATCCTACTATCTTATCTATCTACCATCTATCTACCACTATATAATTGAGTTAGCTCCCTGCCCTGTAGATGATGAGGCGATCCCACTCAGGTTGGAAGCCTGGCTGAGATACGCCTCGTTGAACCACGTGCAATCTCATGGAACCCCTTGCGACGCCTCCGCGTACCGCGCGCGGGCAACGTCTGCTGTTCAACATGGGATATTGCTGCATCAGAGGAAGCGCATCCTCCTCTTGCTTGACACAACGGCGTCTGCGCGCGTTTCTGAGTGCCTGAATCCAGAAGACGGGTTCCCTTCGTCGCACCACAACATTCTGGAGTCAGAAGAGGAGACACCGTCATCCTACGACGAGGGATCGCTTTCAGAATTGAGCATGAGATGCTGCTGCAGCAGAGGAAGCGCAGCCTCCTCCTGCTTGACACAACGGCGCCTGCGCGCGTTTCTGAGTCCCTGAATCCAGAAGACGGATTCCCTTCGTCGCACCACAACCGTCTGGAGTCAGAAGATCGAAAAGGAAGGAAGCAGAGGTCACATCGTCGTCGTACGACGACCGGCCGCATGCAGAACTAAGCATTATCCCATGTTGAACGGAAAAGTTTACCAGCGCCAGGTACGCCTCTGCGTACCTCGCGCGGGATACTTTTGCATCAGAGGATGCGCATCCTCCTCCTGCTTGACACAACGGCGTCTGCGCGCGTTTCTGAGTGCCTGAATCCAGAAGAGTCTGGAGTCAGAAGAGGAGTCCGTCTGGAGTCAGAAGAGGAGACATCGTCGTCCTACGACGAGGGATCGCTTTCAGAATTGAACATGAGGTGCTGCTGCAGCAGAGGAAGCGCAGCCTCCTCCTGCTTCACATAACACTTCGCCTTCTGTCTATTATACTGCTTCTACGTTCTGCTCCTGAAGGCCATGTCTACGTCTGCTGCGGTTATTCGAGCGAATGGAGCGGTGAAGCGTTTCTGTCCCGACACCTCGCCTATCCCAGCCCCACGGACCGTTCGCGTTTCGATTGCCGATGCTCTCAAGGAGGTCAACGACTCCACTGCTGTTCCCCTATGTGTGAAGACTGCTTTCAATACCATGATGGAGGAGCTGAAGGTAGTTCGTGAAGAGCGTGATATGCTGTTTAAGGAAAATCTTTTTCTCCGGAAGAAGCTTGGTCTCCCACTGGATTTGCCCGTCGGCGAGCTGGGTGATCATGACGCTGTCGATAGCTGCCCACCAAGATCAACTCCTCCGACTGTCCCCACGCAATCTGGGGCCGAACACGAGATTGAGAGACGACGATCAATTATAATAAGTGGAGTTCCTGAACTCGCTGATGCTTCAATTGAGAGACGTGTTCGTTATGATATGCTTAGTGTTCACAACATCCTGTTCCACATTGGCGTGGAATGTCTTCCAGTAAGTGTCTACAGACTTGGGAGACCCACTGCCAGTAGAAATAGACTTTTAAAGGTTATTTTTCCATGCTCATTTTTTCAACGTCTCGCAATTCGTCGTGCCTCGCGACTTCGCACTTTTCCTGAAAAGGGAGTCTACATCAGAGCCTCCCTTACTCAGGAAGAAAGAGCGCGAAGGCGGGAAGCTCACGAAAACATTAGTCATTCTCAAGCTGTTGCCTCTTCAATGGGTAGTCCCACTCCGGGAAACTAGGCAGTGTTCCTTGGTATTTGTCTTGCTCATCTGGAAACGATATCAAATGTTTATTATCTAACGTCCGCTCCTTGGTTAAAAATGGTGAGGCGCTGGTCACAACTCTTCTGGGAGGAAAATATGATCTAGTCTTTCTTACCGAGTCGTGGCTTCATAGCGCACGCGATCTCTCTCCTCTTCTTGGCCCGGCTAGCTCTCTTTACCATACCATTCGTTGTGATAGGCGATACAAAAAAGGCGGAGGCGTTATCGTGCTTCACAGGAAAACTTTCTCTGCTAATCCAATTTTTCTTGATTCAGTCAGAAATGCATACGAAGTCCTTGTTGTGGACGTTGTCATTGAAGATAGGTCTACCAGGTTTATTTTGGTTTATCGAGCGCCCTGTTGCTCCTCCTCGGATTCTCTACAGTTATGTAAAGTCATCAGTGACTTTTCCTCATCGGATATTTCCACAGTTTGTCTAGGTGATTTCAATCTTGCTGACATTTTCTGGAGTAATGGGTCTGGTTCTGGTTCACAATGCTCGCAATCATCAACAAACTTCATTGATTTATTTTCTTCACATTCCTTTTGCCAGCTGGTTACAGAGCCTACAAGAGGTGGCTCATTCCTGGATTTGGTATTGTGTAATTATCCTAGTCTTGTTAAAAACGCAGTAACCACTGCTCCCATAGGTAGTAGCGACCACGCTAGTGTAGTTTTTCACCTTGACATTGGTAATGTACCTGTTTCTGAAGAATGGAAGAGGGATTATAACAGCGCAGATTTCCCCTTAATTGAAAGATATCTGGAAGGTATTGATTGGATCGGTTCGTTTTCTACTGTTGCGTCTGCAGAAGATGCCTATGAACTTTTCCTATCCGTAATTCAGCACATACTGGTTACTTTTGTCCCTCTCCGGAAAGTACATAAAAATTGTGTGCAAATACCGAATTATTTGGAGAAACTTACACTTAAAAGGGACCGTTTGTGGGCCCGGAACATGGTGAAAAATGACCCTATCTCCGCAGAAAGATTTAAGGTCCTCAATGCCAAGGTGGAGAAAGCCACTAAAAAGTTCTATGCTTATTTGGAGCGTAAAATTGTTTTCACCGGTAAAAGTGCTGACTTATATAGATACATGAAATCCAGGATTAGAGATCGGCAGGGTGTTCCCAGCCTGATTAGCGAAAATGGAGTACCTCTGCACAGAGACCTCGAAAAGGCAGAGGTTCTCGCTAAAACTTTTCTGTGCGCATATGTTCAATCCGGGAGTCTACCCCAAACACCCCAAACCGTGGTAGCTGAACCACTTTTTCCTAGAATGCGTAATGGTATCTGGTTTAGTGGTGACGAAATTTATCAAGAACTTTTGAAATTTACCTCTGCATACACTACGACCCCGGACCTTATTCCTTTGGCTTTTCTGAAGAGAATTCTTCATCTTATAATTTTCCCTCTGGAATATATTTTCAATCTGTCTTTCGCTTCAGGTGTGGTGCCCTCCAGGTGGCGGCACTCATTTGTCACTCCTGTTCCTAAAAAAGCCCCTTTCAACCGGCCAGAGAACTACAGACCCATTAGCATCACTTCAGTTTTTTCTAGAGCGTTTGAGAAGATCTTGGCGAAACACATACTACGTCACTTGCATGAGTACTCTGTCATCTCCGAATCACAACACGGCTTTTGGAAGGGCAGGTCTTGTGAAACAGCGCTTTTGTCGTCCCTAAATGATTGGACTTCAGCTTTAGATCAAAACAAGCCTGTTCATGTTATTTATTTCGACTTTACTCGCGCATTCGACAAGGTTCCCCACAATAGGCTGATAAATAAACTGAAGTCTGTTGGAATTCACCCGGATATTGTTTGCTGGTTGAACAGTTTTCTATCAAACAGAACGTATCAAGTCCGTGTGAATGATACCTTGTCCCGCTCCTACCCATGTAGTAGCGGTGTCCCCCAAGGGGGAGTACTGTCTCCTATCTTGTTCTTGATATACACTGCTGAACTACCCTCCCTCGTTTCGTCTGGTAATGTAAGTTGTCAAATGTATGCCGACGACCTAAAGATTTATGGCACTATTGAGAGTTCCCACAGCGTCTCATACCTCCAATCCGCGGTCGATGCCATTCACACATGGTCAATTTTGAATGGTTTACCTCTAGCTCCACATAAGACTAAAGTGCTTTGTCTCGGCAAAAGTGCTCCTCAAGCATCCTATCATATCGGGGAAACTGAATTAGAAGTCGTTGAGGAAGTTTGCGATTTAGGATTTACTTATGACAACAAGTTATCGTTCAGGTCACATCTCAAAAATTTATCAGCTAAAGCAGTCTCCCGCACATTTAATCTCTTCAAGGCTCTCAAAACTAATCATTCCGCAACACTTCTTAAGGCTTATACCACATACATCAGACCCATAGCAGAGTGCGGCACTACAGTTTTCAACCCTCACATGAAAAAAGATATATGCTATTTAGAGAGTATACAAAACGGATTCACCAGAAAACTTGTTATGCGCTCCAGCGGGATACCTTATAGGTACATCCCAAACGGAGTTGAAAGAAGAAAGTTGTTCAAATTGCCTAGTCTGGAGCACAGGAGACTCAAAAACGATCTGGTTTTGGCCTACAAAATCATTACAGGCAAATCCGCGCTTGACTTTCGTAAATTTTTCACTTTTTCAATGTCTCGCAGCAGAAGTGGCCCTTATAAGCTTATGACGCCTCGGTCAAGAACCAGGCTCCGATCACAGTTCTTCTCCCAGAGAGTTGTTTCCCAGCTTAACCCACTCATTGCTAAGGGCGGACTATTTTTGAATCAGACATCGTTTAAGAAGCTGGTTGACCGAGAGACACTATCTAGTTTAAATTAATCTACCGGATATTTTCTCTTTTCAGTAGTAGTACTTTGTTAATCTTGAGTTTCGGCAATCCACATTTCTCTGTTATTTTATATCGTGTTTTTCTTTCTTGATTCTAATGTTGTTGTTCGTTTCGTGTAATTTGCATTGATTTTATTAATCTATCTTCACTTTGACTTGAGTCTATATTGATGGTTCCTGTAGAGTTAGTGGTAGCTGCATGGGCAGCCTGTTTCAAGTTTCTTTTGACACCTTGTTTTACGTCTACTGCGCATGTAACATGGGTATATGCGTCAATAAATAAATAAATAAATAACGGCGTCTGCGCGCGTTTCTGAGCCCCTGAATCCAGAAGACGGGTTCCCGTCGTCGCACCACAACCTTCTGGAGTCAGAAGATCGAAAAGCAAGGAAGCAGAGGTGACATCGTCGTCGTACGACGACCGGCCGCATGCAGAACTCAGCATTACCCCATGATGAACGGAAAAGTTTACCCGCGCCAGGTACGCCTCTGCGTATATCTCCCCAGTCCAGTATTTTCTCATGGCCAACTGTACGTGGCGTGCTCGCGAGTTCGACAGAAGTCCCATCTGAAAATTTGGTTAACACCAGGACTCAAGTCGATACTAAACGTAGTATTCACCGAGATGCTTCAGTAAATGTTGTCTTTTCGTTGTTCTGTTAACAAAATTGTTTTGAAGATCACACGTACTTTTTGTGTGAGAGTACTTTCTGAGAAGAAGGTTTAAACCTATAACCCCGCGAAGTGGGCAAGTGCGAGACATGCCGTTAGGCGTGTCGTAGCACTTGTGTTAGTATATATGGAGGAGGGCTTTTTGTCTGCCGTGTATTCTGGGGAACTTCGTAAACGTTGCAGGCTCGATGGTTTAATTACCAAAGTTTGAACGACAATGCTGTCTGAGAAGAAGAGAGTGGGAGGTGAGTCAGCGCCGTGGCTCTACGCCCATGTGATTGAGACGCCAGCGCACCTTACATTCGCATTTCGTTCATTTCTGTTTCTGCGAATTTTGCTTTTGCCGTCCTCCGCGCTTATTATCTCGCTAGCCTTACTAACTGGCTTCTCAGCCACATCCCGCCCTATGTCCAGCAACCTTTTTATTCCTTCTTCAATAGTTTCGTTGCTCTCGCTGCAACCGTACTATTCAATCATTTCTTGACAGCGTAGACAGCCCTATCGTTGCGCCGCGTAGTCTACCAGCGCTGAAGGTCGGAAGTGTTCGGAATTTGTACACATGATTGCCTAATTCAGCTATTATCCAGAAAATACCCTCAGTAAGCATTGGTTGGTACCGCTCGCATGAATGTCTAGCAACAAATCTATTAGGCTGTCGCAAAATTAATCTCCGTTTCGATGTTTATATAAATAAACACGTTTTTACCCTAAATCATTCCGTCTCAAGATCAGGGAAGGCTCTGTTTCAAAAAACTCGCTTCTGACGATTTTGATCTCGGAGAAAAACCTGCTAGCGAGCGCAGGTCGTCGCTTGACGAAGAAGTTTTGAGGAGAGCCGTCGAAGCAAGTCCGGAGAAGAATACACGTACATAAGCAATTAGCAGAGGACCGTAGCGTACATCATAGTACGGTTGCAAGACATTTGGCGAAAATCGGCAAGGTGGAGAAGATGTCGAAGTGGGTGCCTCATGAGCTGACCGATGAGCAGTGTCTGACACCTTCGACACTTGCTTCAACCTGCTAGTTCGCTTTAAAAATTAGCCTTTCGGGAGCCGCCTTATAACTGTATATGAAAAATGGTCCTTTACGATAAAAGGAAGCGGGGATTTGTCTGGGTAGATAAGGATGCTCCTTCAACGTTCTTTTCTAAACCCGACCTTCACCCTAAAAAAAGTTATGCTTACTTTGTGGTGGTGTTGTAAAGGGGTCATCCATTACACCCTTCGCAACCTAGTCAGGCAGTCACAGCAGATCTTACTGCTGTGATTTAGACCAAATGTATGAGAAGTTGCAAAGATTGTGGCCGGCAGTAGTGAATAGAGGAGGTTTGAAGGGGACAAGTTCTCTACCAGCGTCCGTCGCCGGCGACTGACGCTGGACGTGAGGGCCCCGCCAGGCTCCGGCTTCACCGGCAACCAACGCAGGATCCCTAGCGTCGAAGTCGATCACGTAGAAACGTACGCCTGCTACAGATTGATGCCTTGCTGAGTATCACTCCATGCCTGAGTAGAACTAAAGAAAATGCCCGTAGCACTCCTGCTTCGTCTGTAGTTGTGTTCACTACCTATTGTAGCTCGTCAAGCTTAATCGAACCTTTGATCGTTTCCGTCCAGTCGCCGTGCTTTATGGCACGAGGTGTGATGAATTTCGGAAGGGGTGTCTTACCAGGGAATGTCGTCAGCTTCCCATGGAACTTCGGATTGAGACCTATATCACGTGAAAGAGCTTGAGACGCTGATCACAGATTTGTAGACCAAATTTGCTAAATGGATCTCCTAAGCGAGTTATGGCCGGCGGAAGCCGCAATGTCTTCCATGTGTTAGGCGCGCCCAATGCTGATTGAGCGCGCCTAACACATGGAAGACATCGCGGCTTCCGCCGGCCATAACTCGCTTAGTAGATCCATTTAGCAAATTTGGTCTACCTATGATCAGCGTCTCGAGCTCTTTCACGTGATATAGGTCTCAATCCGAAGTTCCATGGGAAGCTAACGGCATTCCCTGGTTAGACAAAAAATACTATCCTCCTCTGCATACAGTGCTATGGAAATTGGTCAACGCACTGCAAAAATTTGGGACCTGGGGGCAAGACTTGGTTGAAAGCGTAGTCGAACCGAGCGTAGGTCCGGCGAACTTTCTTCGCTGACCTGTCCTGGTCCACCGCTTAAAATTGGAGGACTTGGGCATGTAGAAATAGCTTAGTAACCCAGCGCACGAAGTTAGTATGCTCTTGAGATCAAAGTAAACAAACTCCAAATCAAAAACAGCGTCTTCCAGATTATGACATTGGCGACTAATTTTGATGGGACGTACGAGAAGAATTATGTGCGAGAACTTGGTGAAGTCGAAAGCTTAGGGGGGGGGGAGGGGTAGGAACTTGATCTTCGCAGTTGACAAACCACTACTGAAAGTGACTCATGCCTTCCTTTTTTATATATGGTGGGATTTCCTGTCTCTGCTGATTTTCCTTCCTTCAATGTATTTGAAAGAAATTCAGTATCGCGTTCAAAAGATCGATATCACCGACCGATATTGACTGTTGATCGAAGCGCTACAATTGCTGTGAAGCGCTTCCGTAGACCAACACAATCACGCAACTCCCATCCCGATTGGTTAGGTCTGAGAGAAAACCGATAGCATCACCTAAGTTATCGATAATATCGATCGATATTGACTGTCTGATCAAAACTTCTCCATGCAGTGAAGCCTTTCCGTAAGCCATCTTAGTCACTCAACATCAACTCCGATCAGTTAGGTCGGGGAGAAAATCGATAGCACCGGCAATATCAGTTCGATATTAAATATCTGAGCGACCTTCGATAGCTCCAACACAATCACGCAACTCTCACCCCGGTTGATTAGGTCTGAGAGAAAACCGATAGCATCACCTAAGTTATCGATAATATCGATCGATATTCAATGTCTGAGCGGCCTTCCGAGTGCCATCATAATCACACAACACCCACCCACATCGATTAACTAAGAGAAAGAAGCGACAGTACCGTTCAAACGATCAATAATATCGATCGATATGTCTGAGCGACCTTCATCGCATAAACGATCAATAATATCGGTCGATATATGTACGATCGACCTTCCGTCGGCCATCAAAATATCGAACGACACTGAATGTCTGAGCGACCTTCACCGTGCTGTTGCTAATGTATAGAGACCTAAAGGAAGAAGTACATGCTAGCAAGAACGCCTAATGCAGAAGCGGTGGGGCGCATCGACATCTTCCATCACAGATCATGAGGTCTAAGCCGTGCTGCGGCACGGACCCCTTCCGCAACGCTTTACGCGTTGTCTATACCTGGCAGCGGCGGCTCGTTATAGCCGACGTCTTGTGAAACCTCATCAAGTGGGTGTTCCTTGGTGACCACCAGGCAGTGGTGGTAGTCAACACCGGCAGCAATGGCTGCCTGCTATGCTGGTTCAATAATATACGACGAACGGCTGGGTGTGGTGTCAACGAATGTACCCGTTCGGTTACACCCGTTGACAGAAATGCGCCCGTTGACAGAAATGCACCCGTTGACCGTCAGTGATTCACGCCTTTCCGCTTTATATAATTCTCCATATGCGCATGGTCATGGCACGAGTACAGTACCATTGTCACACGCGCACGGATCTATAAATTTGGGACCCAGTTCGTTTTAAAGCTTTACTTGCTTCTTCTGCAACAAATGCACCGCACTGCATTTTTATTCTAGAACTTTCTGTGCCACTGACACAGGACATGGTGTAGCAAAAATGGTAGACGTGAGAACCAAACCAGATGGCACCTTCATTGTAGGAGTATCATGAAGGATGATCTGATTCAAGCGATCCTGTCCAACTATTAAGTCTGGACAGAACGTCGTAGAGACAAGTCTTCTCTGGGCAATAGAAAGCTTCTTCTTCCTGATGAAGGTATTGTCTGCTGATGACAGCTTTGTACGCTGTTAGCTTTTCTATGGTGAAAACTGGCACTCACTTTAGCATCATGCCGGAGCGAATGCTCTTCAGAGTAATGTTAACATCCGTGGAATCGAAAGTTTCCCGGAGTTCTCCCATTCCTACCGTTGTGAATGAATTTGAGCCTTTAGTTGGAAGCTGCAACTCCTTTCAAAGTTTCTCCTTTATGAAACTACTTTGAGCTCCAGAGTCGAGAGGAGGACAGTTACCGGATGGTACTCCACCTCTAACTCGTTGAAAATCAACGCGGACGCCATCTGTAGCGTGCACTGATTGACAGTCGGTTGTCTTTAATAGATGAGGCTCCCATGTGAAACTGCGGAAACGCCTGCTTCACATTGGTTCGATCTTTCAGTTCTTTTGGAAGTAGCATGGAGCAGTTGTGTTTCGCTCGCAGCACAACGTTCACTGCTTCTTGATGGAGTACAGTTGGCGGTTACTTTTGCGTGCCCATGAACGATTTTTCGCACTGCTCCTGGTGCGCTTGCGGTGCAGAGAGAAGAATGGTGGCTCTTTCGACATCTTGGGCAAGGACCAAGGATTCTGCACAATTTTGAGTTGTGATCTTCCTTAAAGCATCTCCAGCAAGGCTTTCGTTATCTGGCTTCAGTTTTGCGTTCCTCAGGAGTTGTAAACGTAGTGCGATACTGTGATAGGTGGACTTCACCACAAAGGCATAGAGGCAATGTCCTCCGAGGAGAGCGCAGCTCGATCTGTCGTGACTCGTCTTCAAAACCGGTCGTTATCAGTGTCGTGAACATACGTTCCGAATAAGGTTGTCGTTGTGAGCTCAGTCGTTTTCTATGGAGCTGAAGCTTCGTCTTTGAGAACCTGCTTGAAGAACAGGAACTTTCTTGGTCAGTTAAACTGGCATCATTGTGTATAAGCGCCTGGAATACCGACCAGAAAGCGTTGATCTCTATGAAGCCTGCTGAGAATATTGGAACCTCGAGGAGTCGCCTATGCGCGACACTTCGTTCCTGCAGAGGCGCGATCCACTTGTCGACGTGCAATTACTGTCACTATTGCAATTGACAGTACGGTTGCCGTTGCTGCCATCCTGACAGCCGGCTATTAAAACTGTTTGCTGAGACAGCTCATCCTTTCTGAAGTCCACTATGTTCGGACCGCATGACCGTGATGTCAAGCTCGTATGATTCTGCATTCAAGTAGTTGTTCAAATCCGTCATGGCAGTTTCACGCTCCTTTTTATAAGAGCGTGAGTTTATTGTCTCAATTGCTTCCTTTAGGCAGTTAACGTGGTACTGCTTGTTGCTGAACAGCGTCGGTCGCCGGCTCCGCCGGCAACCAAGGCTGGGTCAGGAAGCATCCCTAGCGTCGAGCTCGTTGAAGTGCACGTACTCCAGATTGATTCCTAATTTGGCACCACTCACATCCAATATCTGTCTAACTTGAGCTTTATGTGATCCGAAGTTCCCTGAGATGGAGATGCTCCCTCGTGATTCCCGTTTTGAAGAAGGCGCCTGACACTTGTCCATATAATTATCGTCCTATCAACATAACATCCATCTTTGCTAGATTGCTTGAAAAGCTTCTCAAAATGAAGATCGAACGCCATCTTGAGAACCATTCTGTTATTTCTTCCTTTCAACATGGCTTTCAAAAAGGTAAATCAACTGTAACGGCTATGCTCCTATCCTTTAATGATTGGACTGTCTACTTGGACGAGGGATCCTGTGTTGATGTAGTATATTTCGATTTCTGCAAGGCGTTCGACAAGGTGCCCCACGACTTACTCCTCCATAAGTTACAAGTTGTTGGAATTCACCCCAGGATTATTCTCTGGATCAAGGCCTTTCTTTCAGATCGTTCCTTTATGTTGCGTGTCAACTCAGCTTTTCTGTACCCAGACGCGTTCTGTGTGTGTTCCGCAGGGTTGTGTCCTCTCGCCGACTCTATTCAATATCTATACTTATGAGTTGCCTGGGTTAATCGCTTCTGCGGACATTAAATGTACTATGTTTGCAGACGACTTGAATATCTACAAATGCTTAAAAAACCCTGGCGACCACGACATGCTTCTGAGAGGAGCAGCTGGTCCCTCGAATGGGCTCTTCATCTTTCAGAGGAAAAGTCCATGGTGTTGCACCTAGGAAATAAGAATAATGAGCATGGCTATCGTGTAAGTACGTCAGTAATCGGTAAGGTAACGCAGGTCA
>OX375867.1:59653879-59719748 GCA_947359475.1 Heligmosomoides polygyrus bakeri | reverse complement strand
CTCTGAAGACATTGTATATCAAACGGGTTGCTTTAGTGGCAATATATTCGCAGTGGCTATCAAAACTCAGCATCTCGCTCACTACATCCCCAGTGCAAAGTTATACGTTCACCCCTCCCCCCCCCCCCCCCCCCCCCCGATTTGTCCATTAGTACCCGAAGAACCCGCTGCCGAGGCTCAATGATGTTACCATCATATTCTCACTATCGAAAACCATTATGGAAAAATTATAAGCAGCGTATCTTATAAGTGCTGGATACCACGAACTTTCATTGAAGAAGTGCCGAATAGAGGCCGGCGCAGAAAAAGTTCACTTCATAAAAAAACCTGATTAGTCACAAAAGTACCTACAGATAAAGAAAGAATAGTAATCTTCACATCACCTTTCTTGTAAACAACATTGAAAATTTTATTTGGCATACTACTGATAACGTTATCAATAACAGTTTGCTCTACATTGGTTCATGCATCAAATACTGCGTTCTTCAGATCAGAAACCGAAGTGCAAGTGGTTCCATTTCTGTACAGTTTGTGTGGAAGAATGCCCTACAAGTTCTCTATCTAGAGAACAACTAGGCCACTCCAAAAGTGGAATTCTGCTGGAATTAAGCCAGTCTGTAGTTGACTGTGATACGTAAATGGATGCATTGTCTCGCTGGAAAATAAGGTTGCGCCTACGAAATCTTCTGAAATATGGCAGAATGTGATCTCCGAGCAATTTCTGGTAGTCCTCGCTGTTCATCCTACACAAGACAAACTCCAAGACAACAAGTCCGTATGCAGAAAACGCAGCCCAAACTATGAGAATTCCACCGCCGAGGTTGCGCCTGGAGAACACTCGCTCCTTCTTCCTCAGATCTCTCCAGTAGTGTCTGTATCTATCGGGTCCATCAAGATTCCACTTTTTTTCGTCGCACTTTTGCTTGCATGTCAGGCTAGATGCAGTCTCACTTCACTTTCTTCCAATTCGTGCTCATGAGCGCACGAGCGAACTTGAGCCTGGCGGCCTTGTGTCAGTCCTTCAAACGAGCGGCACGCTTCATAACTTGAACAATGTGCGTACTGCGATTCAAGCTTCGCAGTACTGTCCATTTCTATACAGGGAGATTTAGATGGCGTCCCAGGTCCTCCGCGGGCTGGGTACTGTTGCAAGCCGTTCGGAGTAGGCCGCTCTCACCTCTTTCGGACAACTTCTTTCGAGCCAGCTTTCGATTTTCGCTTGCAGCTTCCGTGTCCTTCAGATAGCGATTGATGTAGTTCAACGACCTCCCTAGTTGAGCTGCGGTCTTCCTGTTTGAAAGGCCGGCCGCATGAAGAGCATCGACTTGAGCTTGCTCACATGTAGAAAGCTTGGGGTTCTTTGCCATTGGATCAAATGATAGCTGTGATGTTTTTCGTTACATTATTCACCTATTTATACCGTGTTTTGAGAGGCAAAATGGTGAGCGTGGGAAATTTCCTCAGGTGAGCCTATATTTCGCACCGGCCTCTAATCGGTACTTCTTCAATAAAAGTTCGTGGTATCCAGCTCTGATGAGATTTGCTGCTTATATTTTTTTCTATAAAGGTTTTCCATAGTGAGGAATACGACGATACCATCACTGAACCTCGGCAGGGGGTTCTTCGGGTACTAATGGACTAATCGTGGGGTGAGGCTATAATTTTGCACCGGGTTGTATAAACCCAAGATCTCTGACACTGGTTGCTTAATTAACTGTTGCGCCGCCGATACTGTAAGAGAACATTTCGCGGTCCTAAATGCAGAACATTAGATTTTTCTTCAGACAAAGGCAATTCTCCATCTTTCAGACGGTCAGATATGATATGGTGCAGCTTTAATTCATCATCAAATGCACAGCATTTCACTCCCGTCTCGCATGTTAATTTAGGGAGATCGTAATATTCGACTATTCGAAATTCGATTATTCGAAACTGTGAGAATCGAATAACATTCAATCGTGAGAATCGAATTATAATATTCATCAATGGCTTTTCTTGATTGAAGTGCCTCTCGCCAAGAAGCAAAGAAGGACAAACATAGACCCCTTTCCGGGGAAAATCCTCAACTTAGATTTACGTTTGAGTACCAGCCTTTGAAATTGGCTTGATGGCAAAACTACTTTAAGCAAGAGGCACTCGCTTTCGGGCGCACCATGCGGTAGAGTTTTGGGAAAACAGGCATTGACATCACACAGTTCCAGTCACGGTTGATATTATCATAAGCACTACGAGAACGAAACTCAGGAACTTCTTTTACAACGATGTTGCGTTTAAAATCGGGATCACTGATGAAAGAGCCATTGTGGCGAGCATTATGCGAAATAACAGGAGAGATCCACGGATCTTCCTCGATAGAGAGCCTTCGGGCCCTCTTGTTAAGAGGGATCTCGGGACGTCCCCGGGTGGTGGATAGGGGAACGAAAACGCGAACCAAATGCGACCGTGTACTGCCCAGAGACGCAGGTGGGATGCAGGGGATGGACTCCTTGCTCCTGCTGTATCGGGTCGACGCGTTCCTTGTGCGTGGGAGCGGCATGTTCGTGTACAGTGTGCGTGGATGTGTCCGTGACTGTGCGGATTGTGTGTCGGCTCGGTCAAAAGCTTGCACTCGGTAGACTGGGAGTACATGTAAGGCGACTCGAGGCCGCCTTAAGTCTCGACCCGTCCCTTCGGGCAATCTGGCTGGCAACCCGAAGTTCTTCGCCCGCACGACAGAGCCTGACTAGCTACCCGTGCTGTATTGCAGTCAAACACAGCAGCACTAAAGGGCCTCATTCTCCTGAACCCGAAAGAGCCCCTATTTCTGCAGCGATGGGGAGAACGAGAACGGAGAGGCTGCTAAAACCTCAGGGCCTAACCTGGCTGCGCAAATTGAGAAGGACTAGGATGACGATCTGTACTTACAACGCGCGCACGCTTGCATCGGAAGCATCCGTCGAGGACCTGATTATGCAAGCCAGGAAGATCAAGTACGACGTCATCGGACTGACCGAGACGAGAAGACACCACCCCCTACACGCCGCCTACGACTCCGGAGAAGAACTGTTCCTCGGAACATGCGACAGCAGAGGAGTAGGCGGCGTTGGTGTCCTCGTCAACACGCACTTGGCCATGAACATCGATTCGTACGAGTCTCTGACAAGCCAAATCGGACGTCTGCGGCTGAAGCGATGTGGCTCCGTGCCAGCTTTGACTGTGTTCGTCGCGTATGACCCAACATCCGACTACGACAACGAAGAAGTCGAAGCCTTCTTCGTTGTCGTAGTCGGATGTTGGGTCTTCTCCACGTGGAGCTGGAGAAGTTCTATAAGGAAGATCACACTTTCTACCAGGTGATCGTCAGCGACTTCAACGCCAAGATCGGGTCACGAAGGTCGCCGGAAGAACATCACATCGGAACCCACGGTTTCGAGTGGAACGAGCAAGGTGAAAGGCTGTCTGACTTTATCATGTCGACCAAGACCATCCATGGAAACTCACAGTTCCAGAAGCCTCCCTCCCTACGATGGACCTGGAATCCCCCGGTGGCCAGTTCCACAACGAGATCGACCACATCATCTTCAATCGCAAGTATTGCCTGACCGATGTCTCCGTTGTCCCCAAGTTCTACACGGGATCGGACCACCGCCTCCTTCGCGCGAGGTTTCGCTTTTCGCGTCAAGGAGAGAAGGCCGCGAAGTTCAAGAAGAAGAATCCCAGAACGACCATCAACTGGGACCTCTACACCACTCTTGTCGGCCTTTGGGAAGGTGCCGTCATGGACAACGTCGATGAGGAATACGACTGCTTCGTGCACCATCTCCACGATAGTGCTAAGGGAGCCGAGAGCTTGAAGACCACCAAGAGACGTCTGTCTCCGGAAACTCTCGAGCTTATACGCCAGCGTGGAGCAGCACGAGAGTCAAGCAACTACCAGCTGACGTCCGAGCTTGCAAAGCTATGCAGAGCGGCGATAAAGGAAGATCTCAAGGAGAGAAGGGCGGAAGTGTTGGGTGAAGCAGCAGAGGCAGGGTTGAGCATCTGCAATGCCCACCGGAACTTCCCCAATTTCAAGACCAACATGACCGCTCTTCGAAGTCCTGACGGAACCGTCACATCTTCCAGAAGGACCACGGAGAAGGTCGTCTACGAATTCTACTCCGATCTCTTCGTTAGCCACGTCCACCTGCCCCCATGCCATCTTCTGCAGTATGGATACGTCGTTCCCTCTGTTCTCCCTTCCGAAATCCGACATGCCATCTCGTCGGTGAAGAAACGTACAGCACCCGGTCCTGACAGGATCAGACCCGAACACCTGAAGAACCTCCCGCCACTGATTTCTAAACGGCAAACCTCCTTGTCGTCGACATGACGTCATCAGTCGCGGTGTGTAACAAACACGGAGACACACCACAAATGACGCCTATTTTATGGAGGGTACCAGTATTTGTGGAAATATGAATGTTTATGAAATTTTAGGTAACTATTAACGCAGGAGTGGAAGGTCGTGTGTTTCTCAGCAGTTTTGAGTTTCCTCTATTCCAACACAAATATAACTCGAAAGAACTCTAGCAGTAGTGGGGTAGTAATGGTTGTCGGAGAAAAGTCTAAAACTGAAGTGGAAGTCAAAGAATAAAGAGAAAAACGCTCTATTTGACTAGAAGACAGTTGTTTACATCATAAATGAAAAAGAGGAGAGGCATGAGATTGGTTCTCCAGCGGTGCAGATGAACCAATCTCATGCCGAGATTCATTCGGAATAAGCAACTCGGGTCGATATGTAATCTTCCGGAAGATCATCCCAGGATCCTTGCTGTTTACCGCTCAATCTTGGGAGTCGCTATCAAACAAAAACAGTATATATTGTACTCGTCGCTGCTGAAGTGCACTGCGAAGGAGGAGTCATGTAGACGGCTTTTGGAAAGTGACATCTGGAGAAGGGTTGAGAGCGGATCGGAGCAGATCTGTGATACTCTTCGAGCAAAAACGAAATCCAGCCTCTGCAGAAAGTTCGACGCTCTTAGGAGTGAAAACTGGGAAATCTCTGATAGGAGATTTTCCTCCGGAGTTCCACAGTTATCTGGGGGTCAAACATCTCAGCGAACGGCTGCCACTATCATAACGGCACAGACAAGAGTCACTTTTATTGGCAATGCGCTCGTTTCCTCGAAAAACATTGGACTTCTTGTATTTAGGACCATCATTTTCACTATCGCAACCAGTGAATGGATCGACGTATCGTAAAATTGTGGGCGGGTTACATAAGCTAAGAGACCAGCTTAGAGCGAAAGCTAGAAACAACCCTGAACCTCGTGCAAACGAGGGGCCCTTGCGAAATATGCTATCTCCCATTCCATTCCCACGGTCTTTCTATAAAGAGTTCGACCCTGTTCCAGAAGTTGATACCAAATTCAGGATTCTGTCAGCGGAGGTACTGCGCGAATTCCTCCGGCACAGCCGCGATAGAACCACGAATTTGACAAATGAGCAGTGGGAAGGACTTAGGGAAGTGCGTGACCTATTAGCTCGCAATGAAATACGACTCTCTGTAAATGACAAAGGTGGAGAGTTCGTGATTTGTCCGAGACTCCTTGATCGCCAGATATCAGAGCACCACCTCGCTGACCATACGGTGTATACGGAATCTTCAAAGAGACAATTTCATATGCAATGCCACAGGCTAAATGCAACGAAGTAGCCGGATGGGATACAGACCTGGTGAAAATGCGCGGGAAAACAAAGTATGTCTCCAACTGCCCTTCATTTCTGACGAAATCACGGCAGCTATACGTCCCTGCCTAGTGCGAGCAAACTTGGACGATGAAGTTGTGCTGGTTAATATACCAGGAAGCAATATAAAACGGCTCCTAGTTCGCAATAGGCTTCACGATCGCTCATGCATAATGAGAGACTGCGTGGTTTGCCCGTATGGAAGGAGTGGAGACTGTGCGCAGAATGGCGTTGTTTACCAACTTCAGTGTTTAACCTGTGGCGAGCTATACATAGGTGAAACAGGGAGGGCACTAAGTGTTCGCATCACGGAACATCTAGCTGGAAAGCAGAAGCGGAGCTTACTATCCCCACTCGGTAAACATCGAGAGGAAGTCCACGGTGGAGACGATTTTAGTATAAAGTGCACTGTGTTGACATGTGAAAGTGAGATTGGAGTCAGAAAGACTCTAGAGGCTTTTTGGATTCGAGAACGGAACCCAACGATGAACAAACGAAACGAGTGCATTTCGATCACGAGTGACTTTTTGCCGTTGATTCCGTTGTGTGGGATATGAGACCAAGACCAAGTACTTCTGTAGCTCAACATCACTGCAGATTTATACTTGGTAGGTCTCATTTGCTCTATGGTGGTCCAATAACTGAGCTTTCACTCAGTACTGGTGGAACAACGGTGGGTTCGGTTTGCTTCAGTAGGATTCACCTTGGCACTCTTAGGAATTCGTTGAAACTGGCTGAGTTGGAATCCCAAGTCTTTGCCGAGATGAGTATCTGATCTTAGGCTTCGAACTCCTTTTAGGCCTTTGAAAACGACGAAATTGTCGAAACGTCAGGCCGAAGTAAACGTTCCATCATATCAAACCTGCGTGGCACAGAAGTATTGAAACAAAAAGAGGAGTGTTATGCATACTTCCACTGGGCAAAGCTTTATCAGTGAGATTGATACAGCATAGGCCCACCAATGCGCAACTTTCCACATATTCGCCGAAGCTGTTTTGCAAAGAATGAAGGTCTACTCCAAGCGCATTCTAGGAAGAGATTATTACACTCACTCTACAGGCTGTCCCTCGCTCGCTTTACAGGTTGTCGCGCCACTCGATTGATTGTGTCAGGCCTATATGCATTGTTCAACTCTACTGAGAGTTATATGTCGGAAGATACAGCTCGAGCTGCTGAGTTCAAATATATGCTTCTTTTCACAAGTACTTGATTTAAAAAAAAAAGTATTTAAAAAGGCCGCTGTGGAACGCTCCAAAGCGGCTTTTTCGGCAATTGACCAAAGGACATGCGTGGTACTGCATTTCCGCGTATTTCCATACTTCTTCGTGCGGCTATCCGAGGTTTCTTCGTTATCTGAACGTTCGACTAGCTCAGGTAATGCTAGGAAGAAAAGAGCGTCTCTGAAAGTGTCAACCATCACAACGCACAGGTGTGATCAGAGTTACAGCAGCTAAGAACCCCCTTATTCCTTTTCGCTCCATGAGTCGCTCGCTGCCTTGGCAAACAGCTGGTGACAGAAAACCTCCACCGTTCAAAGCATCGCTTGAAATCAGATAACCTGGCTTAGGGCGAATAAGCGCAGCAGATTGCATAGCGCCTTTATCGGATGCGAAGCACGGTACTAAGCCGGCTGGTGCCCCGCTGAGCACCGGCGAGATATCTTAGAATTGGGACGTTCAACCAGCAAGCCCCTGAGTTCCTTCCCTTACCTAGTTCAATTACAGAAGCAAGGTTTCTGTGATTGTTTCACGACCATGTGCAATCTAGGAGCGGGCACCATCCCGCTAACTTCTCGAAACACTGTCATTGCTCCGGTAAAACGCAGCCGAGAATCTGAGTGACCCCGCCTATGTGGTGGTGTTGTTGTGAATATCCAACTAGGGTTACATCTAATTATATAAATGCATGATATTATATAACAATATAGAGCAAATAGGTATGAATGATAACACTTACTATGTTTAGAACAATATAAGATAAGCATCATTGCATAGCATCCACAGGTATGACCCAACGATACCGCAAGTAGGTAAGTAAGGTAATGCACAAATACTACACTCTAGCCGCGGCACACTCTTTTAAGACTAGAGGTTATCAGCCTCCCATGAGCAATATATGTCATGCTTCTATGCTCGTGTGACATGTTCTCCACATGCTAATATAAAAG
Source organism: Heligmosomoides polygyrus bakeri (assembly GCA_947359475.1). Classification (NCBI taxonomy): domain Eukaryota; kingdom Metazoa; phylum Nematoda; class Chromadorea; order Rhabditida; family Heligmosomidae; genus Heligmosomoides; species Heligmosomoides polygyrus. Next base: position 59,711,872 of record OX375867.1, on the reverse strand, counting down.
AGCGGTCATTTTGAGTCTGGTAAAAGAAAGCTATGTTCATTTAGTTTCTGTTGGTTCTTAGACCTTACGATTAGCGGCGGCTATGATTGAGTGGTTATACACCGCATCAGAGTTTGTATTAAAAGGATGAGCCTGGGGGATCAAGTTCGTGTCTTTTGGTCTGACCTGCACACCATTGTTGTTTTATTTGCTGGAGACCTTTAGCTTAACTGATTACATACGGATGCAGCCAACTCACATAAGATAACCAAGAAGTACTGATATATGTAAACGGAAGCTGCAAAGAACGTATTAGGAACAATGTTCATGTAATTAACTTATACCATCCTAACTGATGATGTGATGTGATTGTATAGGGCAAGTGCACCTTCATATTGCGTACTCGATACCTCGCAAAAGTAGGATGTGTGGCGCATACCAAAAAGGGATTGATTATGCCGTCCTTTATTCTTTTTTGAATCCAGCGTGACATCTCTCATGCTATTCTGAGGCGAATAATAGACTCGAGTTCTTTTTTCCTGATCTTCAGTTTAATGTGCTCAAGAATCTAGTGACGATTTCATTAACATTGTTCAGGATTTGCTGTTGTCAGTACCGCTGTCCCTCAGCTGGCATGAGCTTTTCGCCACCTGGTCCCTCTTCCAACGTTTATATCTGTGCGGGTAACAGAGGGGTAAGTCGACCACACCCACTGTTGGGCAAGTTACCGCACAGTACGATGAGGCTCTCTTTCAGAGAGTGCATGGCACGTGAGCACGCACCCGCTGTCCGGAGAAGGCTTCGCATGCAAGTCGTGGGGTGCGCTCTTCTGCTTTGAGTGCGGCATTCTCCTACACGAGAGTCTCCAAACTGTCTGTCCAAACTGCTGATAGCCAATGTTGGAACAATAGCAGTGGAGAGCAGAGCATGGGTGTTCTAAACGGGTTCTGGGGAACGGTGGTAAATCTCTCCATGAGTTTGGCGCTGAGATCGGGCATTTCAGGAGAGCTTATGGCTGTTGCGAGACGGCAAAAAAGTTCCACAGGGCAAGCGAGCGGTTCTCGAGACATAGGCTAGTACGGGTTGTCTGGCAAGATGCGTTCGAGATATGAGTGACATGTATCCGTTGTGACGAGCCTAAGCATTCCTATGTACACGAGAATTGCATGTTGTTTGTAGAGCATGAGTATAGTATCAGATAGAGCTCTAAACGGCTCAACGATCCAATCTATGAGCGCCGGCGATCTATATCCTTCCCTTGTTTTTTTTTACATTACGAGTAGGCGTGGTCACGTTTCTATAACGTCGCCTTCCATTGTTTGTCTTGCAGTTAAATGAATAAATGTTGTGTAAACAATTTCGTTCCAACTCCAACCAACTCGATCACATTTCCTTGCAAAACATCTGACTTTGAAAACGCGACGATGTTGCTCCATCTCTAGTGTTGTACCAACTCTTGTCGTTTTGAACAAAAACTCCACCGGGATCGTAGGCAATGACTAGAAGCCGACCTCCAATAACAGACATTGTTTGGAAGAAGTCGTAGTTCATGAAATCGCGGTAGAATCGGTCAACCGGAACACTCCACCAAGCACTTAGCCACAGATTCAGGCCAAACAACCAAACGAATAGAAGCATGGCAGAGAGTTTCTCGCGTCTAAAGCCACACGGTATGACGAGTTTTCCGGGGCGGGGTTGGACGAGTTCTCGCACCGTATGCAGGCGATTGTTGCGGGACCCAAGTGCTACAATCAATCACGAAGTAACCAGCAAACGCCCGTCAACCTTCATTTCGCTGGTGAGAATTACTTGGCAAGACGCGCAACTCTTAGGAGTAGGCTTCTGTACTCAGCAAGAATCTATAGAAGTTGCATAGAAAAAGGAGACGATTGCTAGGAATGGGCGGCAACTACAATACGAGCATGGAGGTGGAAGCAGTAGAAAACCTCTAATTCCCTAAAAATCTTTGCACTGTTGGGATGTGCATGAGCTTCTCCATTCGCTTCCACTAAAAAAGTGTGTATGGCTCACATTTTATACTCGTTTTGAGGAACTGTCTGCCATACACCTGTTCACATTGTTCATTGATGGTGGAAATTCCATTTAAGCGGAGTTCTGCAGTAGATGGCTGAACGATTTTCTTAGTCTGCTATAACGAACTGTGGCGCTATGGTAGTTGTGGGGGTCACTTTATAAAAAATGTCACTTACACGAAAAAAGAAACGATGGCACACTTGTAATAAAGAAAACAAACAAACAATGCTATAGCTCCTTTCTGTGCTCTTAGATTTGGGCAGGGAAGGAACTCCAGGATGTGGCTGGAGTGACGCACCCATGTTAAAACTCTCTACATCCTGGAGTTCCCTCCCTCACCCAATACGGAAGCAGACAAAATACGGGCCTGTAATCGAAAATAGGAGTTGAGATTGCATTTACATTCGCTGTATGTAGCTACTCGCAACTCCTGCATCCCACGGTATGCTATGGTGACCCCATCCTCTAACCACCATAGCGCCCGAACTATTCAAGCAGAAACCTCGATTGCCTGAGGCTGCCCCACAACTTGGTTCCAAGCTTACAAGAGCAGCTGAAAATTAAATAGCCTACTCCAAATAACAACGTCGGAAAATGGCTCCAGCAGAAGTGTCCTACCGCTTTTAATCCGCACTTAAAACCCCTATCGTTCCTTTGATGGAACCTAAGAATCATAGGTCCACTTGAGTTTATTCGCAGCGGACGTCAAAGGTGAAAATATGCACTTTCTTGGTTTTCAGCTTCAGAAATCACTTCCTAGTACTCTCTGGCGGTATCTCTATCTCTACTAATAATCGTACTTATTGGGGCTCCAAATTCTAACACTACTAGCTGAAAAGAGCGAGCATTCCCACCCTTGATCGAGTCACGGAACAGCTCAGCTCGACGAGGTTTTGGTTTGCTGCGACCGCATCGCAGCCGCCAGCCGGTCCCGCGGCGGTCGCCTGCATACGGTGCGAGAACTCGTCCAACCCGCCCCGGAAAACTCGTCACTACTGTGTAGCTTCAGACGCGAGTGAGACAGTTAAGTCTTGTATCCAACGCATACTACTAGTTAGGCCGAATTCTACGACGATCTCAATTACCTGCAAGAATCTCATCTAGAAATGGAGAAGAGAAGTAAACACGAAGATTAGTAAAACTCGTCCAGCAAGCAGCATATAAGATTTTGGTTTATTAGAATTTCTCAAGGTTGGCACACGACGAACAACGATGCTCTTTCCTCTTGAGTTTCCACCAGCAACAGGACTAGTCCACCGCCGACAGCAACATTTCTAGCAAGGAGCTTAAGATTCCACAGAATGTGGTAGGTAACGGTCTGCAGAGGACAGTTGATCCGAGGATAGCGCGGGCGATAGTGACCTTTTTTCCGTAGCATAACCACAACCACGGGTAAAAATTTACCGAAGAAGTAGATGGCAAATACTCCACACGACCAGGATTCCTGTATAAACTATCGCTGATCTTCTTCTTCTTCTTCTTCTTCAGCGTTTGTCCCGCATCGTAGCGGGGTCCGCTATTCCGCTATTCTGGTGTTATGACGCCACCTTTCCCGATCCAGCGCTAGATCAGGGTAAACACCAGTAATCTTCAAGTCCGCATGTAAGGTATCTAACCAGCGCTGCTTCGGGCGCCCCCTAGGCCGCTTTCCTATTACCTCGAAGTTAAGGCCTATCTTGCGTACGCTGTCTTCCTTTCGGCCTTTGTCATACCATCGCTCACCCCGAGCGACGCCTAATGATATGCATCCATATCGATTCCATCGCGCCGCCCGATCGATATCGGAGCACATCATTAGGCGTCGCTCGGGGTGAGCGACGACAAACGCCTATTTCCACGCAGAACGTGGCCGTACCATCGCAAGCGAGCTTCGCGCATCTTCTCGGCTATCGGCGCGACACCGAACTTCTGCCGAATAGCATCGTTTCGAATGCGGTCCATGCGCGTGACTCCAGCCGTCCAGCGCAGCATCTTCGTCTCCATGACGCTGAGGTGCGTTCCAACTTCCTTGGTCGCAGGCCAACACTCAGCGCCGTACATCGCTACTGGCCGGACGACTGCTCTGTATATCTTCGACTTCAGGCGCTCCGGTATCATCCTATCGCAGAGCACCCCAGTTAACGAGCGCCACTAGGACCAAGCCGCACTCACGCGTGAATTCACTTCAACCATCAGTTTGCCGTCAGACGCGACTGCTGATCCCAGTTACTTAAAGACCGAAGTGCGTGAGAGCTCGATGCCGTTAACCTTAATGGAGCTGGACTCAGTAACGTCCGTCGTTAGATATTGGGTATTCTTCACGTTCAATTTGAGTCCAAACCGCTCCATGCTTGCACCTGTCGCTCGAGTTCATCTTTATCTTCGCTAGCGAGAATTACGTCATCAGCATAAAGCAACGTCCAAGGGACGGGGTTCTGAAGATCTCGTGTGATGGCATCCATGACGACAACAAAGAGGAGTGGGGAAAGCACAAATCCCTGATGTACCCCAACGGAGATGGGGAACTCCATCGAGGTTCCGGCTGCAGCTTGAACTCCACTCTTTGGACAAGAGTAGAGGATTCGTACCCACTCTATGAGCTCTTCAGGAACTCCATGTCGTCGCAGGGCGTGCCATATCACTTCACGCGGTACGCGGTCAAAGGCCTTCTCCAAGTCGAGGAAGGCGATATGCACTGGCTTCCGTTTCGCGCGGTGCTTCTCTATCAGGAGGCACGGATAGCATGAATGGCATCAACAGTGCCACAGCTAGCCACGAAGCCGCACTGATTGCTGGAAAGCTGAACGATGTCACGAATTCGTCCGTCGACATTTCGCTCAAAGATCTTCATGCTGTGCGAAAGCAAGCGAATCGGACGGTAATTGGAGCAGTCTGCAGGACTGCCCTTCTTCTTCCAAATCGGAATCGTCGTACTTTCGCGCCAACACTCAGGCACTTTTTTCTCCGCCACAACCTGATTAAAGAACTTCGCCAACCACTCAGCAGGGTACCAATACTTCGACTTACACAGTTCTGCTGCCACGTCGTCGGGCCCAGTCGCTTTGCCTGGCCTCATCTTCTTCAAAGCCGCTTCAATCTCCTCCACGGTGATCTTCTGGACGGGGCCCTGGGTTGGAGCCGTTGAGGGGATGGCTGGATGAGGAAATTCTACTGTAGAGATTTCCTCAAAGTAATCGCGCCATCGCTTCAATGCCTTCTTGCGGTCCATAAGAAGATGGCCGTTCTCATCATTGATGCCGAAGAACTTCTCGATGTCCTCGGTCTGGCGATGGTGATTCTTTGCCAGTCGATACAGATACCGCTCACCATCGCGCGACTCGAGCTTCTCGTTGACTTCTCCATAATGAGTGGCTTTTGCAACAGCCACGGCCTTCTTTGCAGCTTTCTTCGCTTCTTGGTACTTCCGCCAGTTATCGGCTGTCTTTTCGCCGAGAAACACGTGATAGAGCGTCTTCTTCTCTCGAACTTTGGCTTTCACGTCATTTATCCACAGCCATGCCTGCTTGTCGACCTTCCGTCGTCCAGGCTTCGTGATGCCGAATTCCGACGTGCAGCGTGACGAATCGCGTCGGTCGCCTTCTTCCAAGTTTCGTCGACAGTTGTGACTGTCGGTGACCGCACGCGAGAAATCACAGCTGCTTCCTTCTCTCTCATTCGCCACCATTTATTCTTAGTGCACAGCATCGCTCGTCCTGCTTCAGCTTCGGAAGGGCGATCTTTAGGGTGCAGATCAGCGGTCGATGCTATGGGACGACCGTCTCATACGGCACGACCTTCGCGTCTGTGGCAATACTTCGGTCTCGATCCTTTACAAGGACGAAGTCTATCTGAGTCCTGGTGTTCCCGCTATAGAACGAGATAAGGTGGGAATCGCGTTTGCGAAATACGGTGTTCACTATGGTGAGGTTATGCGATTCCGCATACTCGAGGATACGCTCACCATCTGCGTTACGGGCCCGTAACCGAATCCACCATGACAGCTGTACCTGTCTTTCGTCACGCCGACGTGCCCATTAAGGTCGCCAGCTGCGATGATGACATCTTTCGACGGCACCTCTGCTGTCTTCTCATCAAGCAGGCTCCAAAACTCATCCTTGGCTCGATCGGAGCAGCCAGTCTGCGGAGCATACGCAGAGAAGAAATGGTAGAGTCGCTCCTTAGCGGTGACAACGATCTTCATCAATCGATCGTCAAAGCGCTCAACGCTTACAATCGAGTCACGAAATCGTACGGAGACGATTATTCCGACACCACTGGTGGTCCTGGGACTTCCACATAGAACGGCCTTGAAGCCTCGTCCTATGTCCCTTGACTTGCGGCAGGACCACCTCGTCTCCTGCACCGCACAGAAATCAACTCTTCTACGCTCCAGTGCTTCAACCAACTCGCACGAGCGGCCCGTCAACGTACCCACATTCAGCGTAGCCACGCGGGTCCTGCTTACATTACGGGACTTTCGGACTAACTCAGTTACCCCCGATGCCGTCCTCGCATCAGGGACCCTCGCATACTTTTCACACTCACCGGGCTTTGCGAGTGCGCGTCGGCTCCCGCGATCGTGGTAGCAGTATCTCGATGAACGTGAACAGTCATACGCCATGTGATGTGACATGAGTCTTCGTAGGCCGGCCTGTCACAAGGGTCTGTCGCCTGCAATCGAATGTCCGTGATCGGCTTAGCTTGCAGAGCGAACAGTTTCCAGTTCACCACGTGGAGGAACGGACATCGCCACCATAAACTATCGCTGATCGTCCCACTGAAACCACATTCGTATATCATCTTAAACAAACGTTGAAATGAGGGAAAGGCGTGCCGCATGTCCCTGTCGGAAGCATCGGACCGCGACAACTCGTCCAATGTCGTCGCGCACCGTGCGCGACGCCAGGGGGGGGGGGGTCGCGCGGCGTTGGAGTTATGTCTCGTCTAAAAGCCCCCACACACTTCTGCGGCAACGTCGCTCGCAGCCATGGTTAAGGATCGGGCAGGGACGCCGCCGACGGTGAGCTCTGGGTCCCTGCTCTATGGTTAAGGATAGGGCCGCGACGCTGCCGCAGAAGTGTGCGGGGACCTTAAGGACACGGGTCAACCAGGCGAGCGGAAAGGCTAGAGCGAGGAGGAACAGACACTCGGGCTGCGATCCGACGGCTGCCGGCCGAATGAGCTGACTCAGCGCGCGGGTGAGAGTACAGTCGCGGAGTCGTGCTGTGGAAGGAGACTGAATTTCTAGAAGGAAAGAGAGATGCAACCTTCGCAGCTTACAAACTTCCTAAAGGTTACGAAACAGACGATTGGAAGCTGCTAATTTTAGGTGGCACGACAGACATCAATTAGTGGAGGTGTAGCGAAACAGAATTTGTAAAAAGAAATTGTAAGAGGCAAGATTGGCTCCTGCTTGCATACTGCCAACGTTTTCCATGAAGGACATGCAAGTGAAAGGCAGGAATCATCAAATTTAAGTCGCCCATCGTCATGGCTTTCTATTATTCGCCTTCCTTTGGCAGAACATTTGCGTTTATGAACAGATGATAATCCTGAAGGCCGATCGGGGAAGCAATGACCGTCCACCAGCGTCTCCACTACCTCTGATTCTTAAGCTTCCTCTTTTCTGGAAGCCTTATGTCTGCTTCTTTTAGCAAGCGATAGTGATGGAATACACTCATGTGCATACAGCAAGAAGCAATGAACAAATCTATTAGGTTACAGTGGAGATCTAGTTGCTGAATAGCTCCATATGCAAATTTTCTCTAAACATGTACATCACCGCTCAAATTTCTAGTCAGTTCCAGAAACAATGCTAAATTTTGGCACTCTAGTTCGATGAACTGTAACATAAAGACTCAATCAAACTTATTTGGAATTTCTTTAATATTGGAAAAGCGTTTCCTCAATGGTGCCTGCTGCCCAGTCATGGCGCTCGTTCTCGTTTACGAGCTAGAACTGGCGCTTTTGAAGTGGAAACAACCGGAGGAGCCCAAGCTGCATTCGAGCAGGTACTTCCGGCAAACGTACAGTGCATCTTTGTTGGCACGAACTTCACGTATAAAATCGAAGCCTCTAACTACAATACTTACTTATTAATAGATCTCAACGCGGTTTAAATGCAGACGTGGTCCACAGTATCCTTACATGCGTTATAAGTGCTAAAATGCTCATCTTAGCACTCTGACAAGAGTAAGGATAAAACTTCAGAAAAAGGCCCTCGCTTTGAGATGTGAAAAAAACCTATCCGAATTCACCCTGTACTGCAGCAATTGATCTCGGAAGCGTTCTGAATCCATGTTTTGAGAAACAACGGGTTGGAAATCTCATTGATCTACATAAGGAAAGCGATATAACCAATTTCAAGCCGCTCGGTACTTTGCGTGTAACCTTAGCCAACCAATCAAGCACACCACTGTAAAGTTCTGACAAGTTCACAGCGTGTCCCAGCCTCGCTACACAGGAGGCATCGAGTCTCACCTTTGAGCCGAAACAATGGTTGTGAGTACCATTCCCAATGCTCTTGGCATTCTTTTAAAAAGCTCGAAAAGGCAAGCTAAGGATTTATCCCGTCAACGTTTCTAAGAAGGCAGATCGCCCAACCGACACTCTTTGTATGCGAAATGGGCGCAAATAGGGTCCGGAGGGGGGGGGGGGGGGAGAGGTCATCACAGCATGGCGCGGTGGGCCAATGCAGTCGTGTCTCTTCGTTTCGATTACAGATCCGCGTCTTATGTGCTTCCCAATTGGACAAGGAAGGGAACTTCAGGATGTAGGCGATTCTAACACGGTGCGCGTCACTTGAGCCACACTCTGGAGTCCTTTCCCCTGCCTAAATCTGTGCTCTCCTCCGCGACAGCATTATTTGTTTATTCTTTTCACTATCATTGTGCCTTGCCTCGTTTTTTTTCGTGTTGGTGACACTTTTTATAAGGTGACCCCCCGGACCCTATTTGCGCCGCGAAATGACAGTTTAGTCCACGAGCTGTCCAACCTCACTTGCGGTAAGACCCTCTAGCGGTGCGGTGCTCCGTTGTTTGGACTCTAGCGCGACGGTGGAGTGATGCAGCGAGGCACGAGAGTGGGATCTCTAGTCGAGAGGGCATCGACGGCGCGACGAAACCGCCAAAACATGAGTCATAGTTGACCCGTGCCTTGTAATCGTTATGTGTGTCTCCGGACCAGCCTCCGCCTCCCTCTCCCGCGCTAGTATTCGGCCTCAGTCCAACATATATAGTGCAAATAAATCGCCTAGAATCCGCATTCTAAAGGCAGAAATGTAAATTCCGACAAGCACTGCAAAAGAAGTAAGTATATAGGAAGAAAGCACCTGTCCAAGCGTAACTGATTTTGCCATATTCAGCACGACAACCCCTTCATGCCCAAAACTGGACTGCGTTGGTCTACCTGACGATCCATTTTATGTAAGGCGATACGACGTACTTCGACCTACCCTTAGTTAGGCAAATGACCAAACAGTCGTCGAGGGAGAACATTTCAAAAAGAACAGAGAAATCCAAGAAAAGGGAGTTTATCTCCATGTCTTTAAATACCTCTTCTAGTTCCTTGCACCTTGACTCGAGATGATCCAAACGCTCTAAGAGTTCTTCTCCTGCACCAACTTCAGCAGCGGCCGTAGTCGGCTGGAAAGAAAAGAAACTTTCGACTACCCACCAGGTGTAAAAGAACAAAAAGCACGAATACTGCATAAACTAAAAAAAATAGCACAATATATCGTAAAAGATCAAGCCACCTGCTCATGGTCGGAGTTTTCCAGGACAGAAGCCGTTAGCAACTCCACAGTGGAAGCCGACAACTTTGACTGGTCAGAGGAGCATTCAAGCTAAAACAAGGACTGATTAAGAGGACGGTGTTTAATCATATTCTCATATTATCATAACTCATATTCTTAATGTGGCAATGACCGTATTTTATACAATGAGAAACTGTGAATGAAGGTGGATTCAAGTGCACACATGAATCCTATCATGAGCAACTATCAGCGAGCCGAAAAGCAAGCCAAACACATGCTTCTCTGTAGACAACGAGATAGAATTTTTCGAAAATGAACATAGATAAGATCTGACGGTCTAGACAAGGAAGAAATTCCAACTACGTGCCGAATACGCATTAAAATTCCTAAGTCATTTACCCCGACCAATCTGCTAGCAAATGATAATTCTCTCGGACCCTACTTGGACTGCACAGTGACTCAAAGTCACAACTGCGACGCTAACTACTACAGCTAGCCTATCTGTCATCGGACGTCTGGTTTCGGTCTTCGCTCCCACAAGAATCTAGATTGCGAGAAGCAGTGCTGACTTACCGTAATCCAAAATTACGTGTGTGGTGTGTTGTGCATTCGAATTCCATTACAATGCCAATGTTGCAATACGTGCGTAAATTTGCGTGTGGCTGGTGCACTTACATAGAAATGATCTTCTACACCGTAATCTTGCTCTCTGCGCTCTCTATCTTAGAGATCGCGCGTCGGTGTCCACGTTGACATTCAATACAAGCAGATCGTGGTGCAATGCATAGTGGAGTCGCTTCTGCGAGGGGAATGAGTTCTCCTGCGTAGTGGCTTACTTGTAATTCAACTGATTACTTGAGACTTGAGGGGCTTTGACGTGCAAGCAATTTTGAGGCTTTTTTTGCGCATTTTTCCAGCCGTATGCGCTTCGCAGCTCGAACAGCGTAGAAGCCAGCCGCGGACTCCCCTGAGCGACAAAAAGCAGTTCCCACACGAGCAGCTTCGATGGCACATACCCTGAACTCCCTTCCTTAGCCGAATTCTGGAGACAAGTGATGTATGATGCCTCGTTTCCATTCATCTAGGCTCATTTCGTAACCAAGGGCCTGTTCATACTTCGCGACAGAAGCGAGAAGAGCGCAGCGCGCGGAAGTATGAACAGGCGACAGCAGCGACAGGAGCGGCTGGAGCGACAACGCCGGCGCTCGAGTATGAACACTTTTTGGCGGTGCGCGCTCCGTTTTAATCGATTCGCATGTTTTGCTCGGGCGACGGGAGCGACGAGAGCGCAGCGCGCGTGGCGTGCGCGGCGTGCGCAGCGACAAGAGCGACAAGAGCGACTGGAGCGACAGCGCCGGCGCTCGAGTATGAACACTTTTCGGCAGCGCGTGCTCGGTTTTAATCGATATGCATATTTTGCACGGGCGACAAGTCGCTCTTGTCATGAAGTATGAACAGGCCCCAACTCGACAAGTGATGAGGCGTGGGGGAAAAGGAGACGACGCAATTGCACCAGCCACAAGCAAACTTACACACAAGGGCCGTGTTGCAACATTGGTGCAGTGTAGTGGAATTCTGTGCATTGACGCACACAACGTGTTCCACGATGAATGCTAAGGAAAAGCGCTTTACAACAGCCGTTAGGAAGCCGGGACGCAGTGAATGCAAAGGAAATGTGCTTTGGAACCGCTCTTCCGAACTGGGGTTGTGAAAATCAGCCCCTTATTTGGTGTATGTGTCATACAGTCAGTTTTCTCCATGCAGCCCTCCAAGAATCCACATTTTCTTAAGGGATCGCATCCACTTCGACGTTGTTGTTGTATTAGTTTGGTCCAAGGCTGTTGGATTTAAGCCATTACATTCAAATTGAAGTACCTCCGCTCAACTTAATCTAGTCTTAATGAAATCTATCGGAATCTACGTGTTCTTGCTGGTAAGGTCTACGGCGTCCAACGTGCGTGGGGCTTCAGAAGACATGCCGAACACGTCGTTCAGTATCGCTGTTTAGGGTAGTGGTCACATTACCTGTCTAGAAACTCGACTAGAGCCGTTCAGGCAGGCAAACATCTTCTTCTCGTCCACATTTTGCTGTTAAAAGGCAATATAACCATAATGTTTTCTTTCTTTTAGCGTTGTAATGCGATCACACTTTGTTCATGAGATCTCCGCAGCAGAATGTAAAAGCCTGGAAGATAAATCACAGTGAATGGGGTAAAAATAGGCGCCAATAGGATCGGGGGGGGGGGGGAGGGTGTCCCTCTTCGCGTGACCTTTGTTGTATATTTTGGATGATAGAGGTAGAAAGCATATTACAGTATCATTCGCCATGCAAAGAAAGGCTAGCGATTGATACCGGCTTTCATCATTCGCTCTGCATAAATACCAGGGTAGCGAATGATAGCGAACAGAGCGAAAGCTCTGACTCAGGTGTACGTTTAATATCTCCCGCCTCGATGAATATTGAAAGGAAGTGGAGTACATCACCAGGGCGATAACCAAGCTCAGCGAGCTGAACCCCACCACAGGTTCAGGGGAGAGTCACCATGCCGCGCCGTGGCGCGCACCCCTTGTGCGTCTCTGCATACAACGAGTGTTAATACACTATTATTCGATTACATGTTTTATCTACTTCCGAATTGGGCAAGGAGGGAACTCCAGGATGTGGGGATTTTAACATAAATGCGTCACTCGAGCCACACCTTGGAGTCCCGTTCTCCTGCCCAAATCTGTTATAGCCCTTCTCCTTTTCTTAACTATCAGTGCGTCTTGTCTTCTTTTCGTGTTAGTGACACTTTTCATAAGGTGACTCCCCCCTCCCCCCGACACGGTTCCAGGACGTAACTCCAACGCGACGTGTCGGCGTTGAAACTTGGACGTGCGCTCGGTGACACATGGTTACAAGACGCCTTCGATAGAACGTATCAAATTGGCGCGCGCGGATGGATGCGCAGGTTTGCGAGCTAGCGTAGCTGCGCCTGCTGCCGATGCGTCGTCTCTTGTACGCTAGTGATGACGCGACTGGTAAGCGGATCGTGGCGCAGTGAGTGGAGGGTTTGCTTCGTACGGGTGCGCTTGGGGCTTTGGTCCTCCTGCGTTGCGGCATTTTTGCCCCACATGCTGGAGTCCCTTCCCTCCAGCTGCGGACTCCCCCTGAGCGACGAAAGCAGTTTCCTCACGAGCAGCTTGAATCGCACCCACCCTGGAGTCCCTTTCCTAACCTGGTTCTGCGCTCGAAGAGCGCGAACCCAGCTGCGGACTTCACCTAAGCGACGAAGGTCGTTTCCACACGAGCAGCTTGGATCACACCCATCCTGGAGTCCCTTCCCTAACCATGGACCACACCCCTGCCCTAGCCTGGACAGTAGTTTATCTACTTCTCTCATCCCTACAACAGCAAACCAATCCTCAGCCCCAAGTAATCCTCCTAAGCATGTTTGCTGGAGGTGAGGCGTCGAATAAAGCGCTTGTCCGTACTTGCACACCCGACACCCAATTTGATGGTGCCAATTTGATGCGTTCTACCGAAAAAGTCTTGTCATATGGCTGGCCGCGCGAAACATCGCCAGTATTTAAGCTTTCCGACTGGAAGCAAAACGACGAATGGATATGACATGATGGAGAATCCATGGAAAAGCAGCCGTAACCATTAAAGGCTCTCTTAGGTAGCTATTCCATCCCGTTCTCTCCCTTACAGGGTTACTCTCCACCGATTATTGAAAACCAGTCGTTCAGCGGCCTAGCGGCCGCCTCCCAAACCCCGAGAAGAGAACACTCCGACCACCTCCTTTTCCCAACTTTTAGACCTTCATACCTCAAAAACAAACTTCAGATTCGTGTTCAGCGACCTCGATTACCCCCAGGGCCGAAGTTTAGCGCCGCTTGAACGCCATCCTCAAAAAATCGATAATATCGATCGATATCGATTGGTCGACTTCAGATTCGTGTTCAGCGACCTCGATTAGCCCCAGGGCTGAAGTATCGTGCCGCCTGAACAAAATCCTCAAAAAATCGATAATATCGATCGATATCGATTGGTCGACTTCAAATTCGAGTTCAGCGACCTCGATTACCCCCAGGGCCAAAGTTTCGCGCCACTTGAGCGCCATCCTCAAAAAATCGATAATATCGATCGATATCGATTGGTCGACTTCAGATTCGTGTTCAGCGACCTCGATTACCCCCAGGGCTGAAGTTTCGTGCCGCCGACGTGTTTGGCACGTCTCCGGCTCGCCATGCATGGTTGCCGACGTGTTCGGCACGTCTACGGCTCGCCATGCATGGTTGCCGACGTGTTTGGCACGTCTACGGCTCGCCATGCAGGGTTGCCGACGTGTTCGGCACGTCTACGGCACGCCATGCAGGGTTGCCGACGTGTTTGGCACGTCCACGGCTCGCCATGCATGGTTGCCGACGTGTTTGGCACGTCTACGGCTCGCCATGCAGGGTTGCCGACGTGTTTGGCACGTCTACGGCTCGCCATGCACGGTTGCCGACGTGTTCGGCACGTCTACGGCTCGCCATGCATGGTTGCCGACGTGTTTGGCACGTCTACGGCTCGCCATGCAGGGTTGCCGACGTGTTTGGCACGTCTACGGCTCGCCATGCACGGTTGTCGACGTGTTCGGCTGCCGCGCCCCAACTCAAAGTGGGACGGACGGACAGTGTGACGGTGTGACGCACACACACAGTGACACACACACACACGCTTGATGCTTTATATATAGTAGGACAAGTGCTCCGACACGCCTGTCGGCGTGTCTTGCACTTGCACGCTTCGCGCGACCTTAGAGAGTCACTAAGCCAAGATCACTCACTTCAAGCAGCTGCTCTGCTTGTGCAGCCTTCTCGGCACCTTAGCAGTAAAAAAAAGGTATTTGAAAACCTTAATAATTTCGAACCTTGGTCTACCTTCTTTGAGATCAGGTGAGTAGTTCTTCGATACGAAGCCGTCCAGCTCTCCCTCCCTCCATCCTCAACATCTCTTCAACGTCGGCACTATCTTCAGACAGTTCACAAACGTAATTTATTTGCGTTAATCAGTGCTTTCGTCCTCAGACTGTTGTGGAGCACTCCTTCGGCCATAGTACCCGCGTGTCTCCCACCCCCTCCCCACCCCGATCGGTTAAATCTGGGAGAAAACCACTGGTCAGGCGATCGATAACATCGATTGATACTGGCCTCCACATTGAAACTTTCCACCTGATGTGGAGCACTCCTTCGGCCATAATACCCGCGTGTCTCCCACCCCCCCCCCCCTCCACCGGTTAAATCTGGAAGAAAATCACCGGTCAGGACCTCGATTAGCCCCAGGGCTGAAGTTTCGTGCCGCTTGAACGACACCCGCAGAAAACCGATAATGTTGATCTATATCGATCGATGGTGATCTACACTTCAAAAACGAACTTCATAATCGTGTTCGGCGACCTCGATTACCCCAAGGGCTGAAGTTTCGGACCGCTTGGACATCCGCAAAAATCGATAATATCGATCGATATCGATTGTCTCCCCTGCTGTGAAGGCCTTCCGTCGATGATCATGTAAATGCCCAGGCACGGTTGCCGACGTCTTCGGCACGTCTACGGCTCGCCACGCACGTTCGCCGACATGTTCTGCTCGTCTACTGAGTCGCCAGGCGCGTAAAAGCCGTCTGGATATTTTCCGCTAATTTCTTGCCTTAGTTTATGCTCCGTAATTTCCCCTATTTTATGACTCATCGCCAATCGATAGTGTGACTCATCGCTTAGCGGTCGTCGATCGATAGTGTGACTCATCGCTTAGCGGATTATTATATATTAGGTTGTTCCATAAGTCTTCGCCGTTTTTTTTTTCAACGATTCACTGCAGATTTCGCCGGCGGTATCTCGCATAGCGCTGCATAGCTTCCGAAAGAGAATGATTTGCTCTATCAGAGCGTATATTGCATTTCTTTTTTCATCATGAATTTTGTCAATTTTTAAGCCGTTGAAGTGAAAAAGTGAAAAGTAGCCATTTGCGCACTTGTTCTCTCCGCTTAGATTTGGAATTCTTTGCGTAGCTTTTCAAAGCATTTATAAGACAATGTTCTGTGCTACAAGAATACGCAATTGGTCCTATTTGCTCAATTGTCCTTTATTGATTTTTAGGTCATCAAATTGGGACGTCCGAAGGACGATGGTTATTTTTGCCGACAGCTCCTGCTCTGTCGTTGGACTTGTTGGGTTGGTGTTATATATCATTCGAAAGAAAATGTCTTGCTCTATAAGAATGTGTGTCACGTTTATTGATTTCTATTGAATAACAACAAAATGCCAAAAAGAGAAAAATCGTCTTCAACAACAACTCCTTCTCCTTCTTCAGTTGTTGATATTCGACAGAAGTCACGTGAGCCAATAAACGCGACACAAATTCTTACTGAGCAAGACATCCCCTTTCCGGAGTTTTGGTAAAAATTCGGACGGAAAACTCGGAATTCCCAATTTGATGGCCTAAAAATCAATAAAGGAGAAATGAGCGAATAGGACCAAATGCGTATTCTTGTAGCACAGAACATTGTCTTATACATGCTTTGAAAAGCTACGCAAAAAATTCCAAACCTAAGCGGAGAGAACAAGTGCGCAAATGGCTACTTTTCACTTTTCACTTCAACGACCTAAAAATTGACAAAATTCATGATGAAAAAAGAAATGCAATATACGCTCTGATAGAGCAAATCATTCTCTTTCGGAAGCTATGCAGCGCTATGCGAGATACCGCCGGCGAAATCTGCAGTGAATCGTTGAAAAAAAAAACGGCGGGGACTTATGGGACAACCTAATAGTATGATCCTATCTCGATCGCACTTACGGGGAGTAAGTGAGTACGGGACTTCCTCAGACTTTTCCTCTATTCATGTTGTAATTCAAGTTTTATATAGTTCTGAAGCCACGGTTTATATATGTCTTTAGTTTTTTTTTTGGCCCATGTCATACCACCGCTCACGCCGAGCGAAGCCTACTGATAAGCTCCCATATCGATCGCGCGAAACGATGAGCCGATACGGGAGCCTGTCATTAGGCTCGCTCGGGGTGAGTGATGGTATGACATAGGCCTTTCTTGTAGAGGTAATCAATTACTAATTCAGATGATGTGGAGCGAGATAATCAAGTCTTTGCCCTATCCCTCCCCCCCCCCCCCCATTGAAACTTACAAGTACATATTTCAGAGAATTTTAGTTATTATAATAACCATCACAATTGTTGCTCTAAAACTTACTCCAGGTCGTTCGCCGTTTCCCTTCATTCAGTTAAAACAAATAGTTTCAAATCGCACTTTGTTAACAAACGCTCCCCTAGCAGCAGACATCAGACTTGTTTCATCCTCACCCCATCATCCTCATCAAACGTTCTACTCCCTCCTCCCCTGGCCGCCCAACCCCCAACCCCTGGGCTTGCTCAAGGGTCCAGTGGCTGCCTTACGATAGTGCAGACGCAGACATTTGTCACTTACTTACTTACTTACTTACTTTGATACTTTGATGGTCCTTTGTCGGCTGGAGGTCTTCTCAGCGGGGACCACAACTCTTCCAGACCGCTCGATCTCTGGCTGCTTGCATCCAGTGAGGCAGACTCCGCTCTCTGAAAGATCTTGAGAATGAGTCTGCCCATCGCGTTGGCGGTCGTCCCAGTGGTCTCTTATGGTCTCTCGGGAGCCATTGTGTGACACGGAGACTCCATCTGTCGTCCTTTCGTCGAAGCAGGTGTCCGGCCCAGCGATATTTGGACTTCTTCATGTACTGCAGCGGGTCTGCTAATTGCGACTTCTCCCGTAGCTCCGAGCTTCGTAGGCCTTCTTGCCATTGCTGACGAAGGCTTGTCCTTAGAAGATATCTCTCCAGTGCACGATGCGTAGTTTGCATCGCTCTGGCGATTGTCTTGTTGTCGGGCCAGGTTTCCGTCGCGTAACACATCGCAGGCAGTACAGAGGCGTTGAATATCGAGGCCCTGAGGCCGGGATCCTTGACCTGATCGGTGACTTCGCGAATCGAACTGAAGGCTGCCCATGCTGCGCGTCTCCTGCGGGCGATTTCAGGAGCGAGGTCGTTATCCATGTTCAGCTCTCTTCCCAGATAGACGCAGGAGCCGACCTGTTGCAGAGCGACTCCATTTAACCTTACGAGTCCCGTGTCACACCACTGGTTGACCATAAATTGTGTCTTGGACATATTCATGTCCAATCCAATCTTCATACCTGCCACATTGAGCTCGTTCAGCATTTCCTCGGCTTCTGCCGTGCTGGTAGAGATCAGAACAATATCGTCGGCGAAGCGAAGGTTGCTGATCCGTTTACCGTCGACAAGGTAGCCTTTATCGTCCCAGTTCAAGTCTTTCATGGCATCCTGAAGTGCCGCTGTGAATAGCTTGGGAGAAATCGTGTCTCCCTGCCGTACTCCTTTCCCGATAGGAATTTTAAGCTTTCGATCGAACAGCTGGATGGTAGTCGATGTGTTCGAGAAGCATTCGTCGAGAAGTCGGATGTAGGGCGATGGTATACCAGCGTGCACAAGGGCGTTCAGAATGGCGTTGATTTCCACAGAGTCGAACGCTTTCCGGTAATCCACGAAGACAAAAACAAGTGGGAGGTGGTATTCGCGGCTCCTTTCGATGAGCTGTGAGACAGTCTGAATATGGTCCATGCAGGAGAAATCCTTGCGAAACCCTGCTTGCTCCACTGGCTGATATTCATCCAAGCAACGCTCCATGCGGTTAAGCAGTATCTTGGTGAAGATCTTGTACACAACCGAGAGAAGACTGATGGGTCGATAATTGTTGATATCCTCCTGCTGACCTTTTTTGAAGATTAAAATTGTTTTCGACTCCTTCCATGAGTCCGGAATCCTACCAAGTCGAAGGTAGTGGTTGAAGTGCTTGGCAAGAAGTGAGCAGACGGCACTGCCACCCGCACGAAGGAGATCAGCAGAAATGCCGTCCGGTCCGGGAGCAGTGCCCAGCTTCATCCTTCTGATAGCATGAGCAACTTCTGATTCCAGAATGGGAGGTACTTCCTCAGCTGGTGGCATCAAGCATTTCGGGACAGTGATGGAAGAACGGAACAGATCTGTGTAGAATTCCTGAACGATGGCCTCCATCGCTCTTCGAGACGTTTGCGTTGTTCCATCCTTATCCACGAGGGCTGACATTATTGCCTTCTGATCGCAGAGATCTCGTTTGCAGCGCTTTATGCTTGAACCTTTCCTAGCCGCTTCTAACAGCTTCAATCTTCTGTTGTTTGTCACGCCTTTGTTTAAAAGGCAGGGGCTAGGACGCCATTCTGCCCTCTTTCTTCGCCTACACGCTCGACGTCGCCGGCACACACTTTCGCTCTCTAACGCGCCTAACAGCAAGACGCGGCTACTGTCGTCACTAGCCGTCCCTGTCGGAAGCATTCGGACAGCGACAACTCGTCCAATTTCGTCGCGCACCGTGCGCGACATCCTGGGGGTTCGCGCGGGGCGGGAATTATGTCTGGCCAGACGACCCTATTTTCGCCCAAAAATATTGTTTTGATTTACGTTCCGGCAACTAGTCTTCCTTCATTCATTCAGTTTAACCTTTTTGTCCTGATGCGAACGAATAAACAACGGTTCAACTGTGCTACGACTAAGGCGCCTTTTATACTCCCGCCGCGGCGCGGCGCGTCAATTTGGGAAGCGGCGCGGCCAGTCGCGCCGCGCCCCGATTTTGACGCGCCGCTGCGCGATTGCAGTTAGAAAGGGGAGCGTCAGCGACGCGCGGCCACGAGCATCTGCGCACTACGGCCCGTGCTCCGGAAACGGTCCACGAGTCATTGAGGGACCAAAACAGAAAGGATTTTTTGGCCGATCAGCGCAATGCATCTTGTCAATGTTTGTCGTGGGATTCCTGTGGGGAGCGACGAATCCTCTCTTAAGCCTGTAGTCGAAGTCGTTCGCTCAACCAACGGTTGAAACCGGTGAGTGTGGTATTGAGACGAATCCCCTGCAATGCAAACGGCCCTAAACCACTCCTTATTTTGCGACATGTGCGGGTCCAAATGTAAAACTGCTGGAACGTACCCATTGTCAAGAATCACTCAAAATTCTTCCTCATATGGCCATTCTAGGGTCACTGTGCACTAAGCATATCTTTAGCGGGATATATGAAGCTTCGTGAATGTCTACAGATCCCTATTCTCTTCCTAGGTTACAGAAGGTACGGGCTAAGGTCATGGTCACCGATTTCGCCCAAACTCCCTAATCAACCGAACCTACCGTAATCGCCCGTTACTTCAAAAAACGATGTCAGATTCGTGACCAACACCCTAAACCCCCTCCCCCCTCCTTCCCAATAGGAGAAGTTTGGTCGAAGAGGTGAAATCTCCCATCCCACGCCGAGTCTGCCGCGGCTGATCGCGCCGCGCCGCGCCTTTCCCCTCAGCGGCGCGATTCGCCGAATACCGTAACCCAAAATTCCGTCAAGTGTGGTGTTTTGCGGCGGCGGAGTATAAATGCGATGCAGCGCCGCCTCGCGGCGCGAAAAATCGATAGCCATGCCGACCATCACGCCGCGCCGCGCTGCGGCGCAAGTATAAAAGGCGCCTTAAGGCCGCCACAGACTTCTGCGGCGCCGCTGGGCGGCGTCGCTGGCCGGCAGCGTGACAGGAGATACACCCACCCCTGCTGGGGGGGCGTGGCGTCAGGAGGTGTTCTGCAGACCGGAAACTTTTGGTTTGCAGGTCAAAGGTTTCGTAAGGCAGCCGCTAAACTTTTGGTGAGCCTAGGGGGTTGGGGGTGGGTGAGCAAGGAGGATGGGAGGAAGATCGCACGCCCCCAGCAGGGCGGGTGGCCTCCTGACCGTCCCCCAATTAAGTGAATCGAGATGTTACGATAATAAGCTCCAAGAAGAAGAAACTGCATTAAAGGAAGACTAGGTAAAAGCTTCTACATGATTTTACACAAGAGATTCTGTTGTTCATCGACGGTAAGCTTAAGCTACTAACAACTATGTGCTCCTCGTCGAAGAAAAGTGGTTTTATACTAAACAATTCTACTGGACAATTCCGCACCATTTTTTGCCTATAATCAGCACGGCAATTATTCCTAAGGCCCCGTATATACTTCGACACCGAGCGACGCGACACCAGGTACTGTGGCCACTTGATCGAGCGACGCGATCGATCAATTTGGCCACTATACATGCCATCGCGTCGCTCAGCGTCCAAATTATAAACGGGGCCTAAAGCGTGCTCCTTATATATCGCGTGAAAATACCGTGAAACACGACGTCTCGAGGTCTCAATGCGCAACACATTGCTCATGTAATTTTGTATTACGGTAAGTCGGCACTGCTTTTCCGTAATCTAGATTTTTGTTTACCTCACAACTCTTGGTAATAGAATACCTTGGCAAAGCGTTCTTATATTCTTCAGGCCTTCGTAAGTTCACTACAAGAAAGCTGGTTTCGCTTATAATCTACCACTATATAATCGAAGACTTTTGATGATCAAACCTGCGTGAGATACGCTTCATCGTACCCCGCGCGGACAAAATGTGCCTTTTGACATGCTGCTCAGGCGAGGAAGCACAGCCTCCTCCTGCTTAACAAAGCGGCATCTGCACGTGTTTCTGAGCATCTGGAATCAGAAGACGGGTCCCCTACGTCGCGCAACAAGCGTGTGGAGTCAGAAGAGATGACACAGTCGTCGTACGACGACGGTGTCATCTCTTCGATCCCGGCCGTCTACGATTACTACCCATTTACTATCATTTGCTTCGCAGAAGTCTATGTGCAGCTTTTGCCACACTTTTTCTGTCTCCTCCCAGGGGTGCAGCGTTGTGCGCACCGGGTCCCTACCCAAAGCGCCACATATGTGACATCCTTCCGCCACCCTTTCAATCGCTGCATCCATTCCTGGGAACCATATTTTCATTCTTGCCAAGCTAACCATCCGATTACGGCCATAGTGGCTATTATGGAGGATTTTCAACACTTGTGTTTTAAATTGATCAGGGATCACTACCCCGACTGTCTCGTAATATGCATCCTCTATGTATCGACAACGCCGCCCTCTTTGCCGCAAACGGCTTCAGCCTGCTGTCCTTCACCTCCTTCGGCCAACCTTCACGAATATACTTCTCGAACTACCCTTAGCACCTTGCTCTCCTTAGCGGCTTGTGCTATTTTTTCCGTCATTGGAAGTTCATTACTTCATCAGTCACCTTTCACACCTACCCTACTTCATCAACTTCCATTTCGGCACTCGGCAACTCTCCGGGATCCGGCAATCTCGACAGCCCATCCGCATTGCCGAACTCCTCCGTCTTCCTATATTCGATGTCAAAGGAATAGGCCATCAACCACAACCCCCAACGATGCAGTCTTTCCGCAGCAATTATGGGCAGGCCCTGTTTCGGCCCAAAGATACGAACTAAGGTTGATGATCCTTCAATAAGGTAAAACGCCTTCCATACAGGAACTGGTTAAATTTTTCAACCCGGTGAACTATTCCTAGCGCTTCCTTTTCTATCTGCGAATAATTCCGCTCTTCTTTCGTTAATGAGCGAGACGTGTAAGCTATCACATTCTCTGTACCATCTCATAGTTGTGGTACAGTACGGCTCCTAGTCCATATTCTGACGCATCCGTGCTAATACTAACGGTACATCCGGATTATCATGAGCTAACGATTCCGCGGCAATTAACTTCGCCTTAATAGTTTTAAATGCTTGTTTTTGTTCTTCGTCCCATTTCTAAGGAACGCCTTTCCTTCTCAGACCATTTAGTGGTGCTGCTAGCGTCGCCAAGCATGGAATAAATTTTCCATAATACTGTACCATCCCCAAATACGACACCACCTCCTTAAGATTTTTGGGTTCAGCCATATTTATCATCGCCCTTAATTTACTAAGTGATGGTCTAATTCCGTTAGTATCTACGACATGTCCCAGGAGTTCCATTTCCTGCTTTGAAAATTCGCATTTTTCGTGCATCAAGCGGAATCCTGCCTTCCGCAGTCTTCCTAACAAGGGAAGCCCATGAACTTCCCCCAAAGATTCTGAACGAGACCTATATGGTCTTGTAGGGCATCTGACGAGGATCACAGAACTGTGCTTCGTTTTTGCTACGGGCCACTGGGTGGTCCGAAAATGGCGAAAAATGGTACCGCTTCAGAGAGAGTTGATAAGGCATAAGTGACACCTGGAGTGACCCTTTTGGGAATTATTAAGCTGCTGACCAAGAATCTGTCACTCTTTTCTAAATTATCACTTTGCTTGCAGTACTTTCCACCAAAGGTTGAAGTCGAAGGTTGGAAAATATGTCTGACAACATTGGAGAGGGAAGCGACCCCACTAACGTGAACAGCTTTACTCACCCATATCTACCGTAACCTGCCGTAATATACCGACATTTTGAAAACAGGTATCATATCCATGATCAGCACCCTAAATAACCCTCGTGGGCGATGTTTGGGCGAATTTTTTTCGTCCTCTCCTCGACCTTTGGAGTCGTGAAAGGTCCTAAAGATGAATTTTGGACAAAAATTTTCTCGGCCTCTAGAGCAGAGGGAGTGAGTGCAAGTACTCCTATCTGCAATGCCCCCGACCCGTCTCCCGTAAGTGTATAACAGAATGGTGAGAAAGAAACATACAGCAAGGCGACCAATCACACGACTTGGATAAAATATGCAGTACTTGGGAACAGTTAGCTGAAATAGTGAAAGTTGCGAGAAAAATAAAAAGCAGTAGCTTGTCGATCTTGTTCACGAATGAAGTGATAGTGAGAAACACTTCCAGAAGTAATTGAGAAAATACCGTCATATGCGGATAGCATCTAACGGAACTTACCTCAGCGAGACAAGCATCGTCTAGTGGACGCGCGACATCGCTCCACGCAACAAAACTAGCTTCTTTCACATCTGACAACAGGTTGAAACCGGGGTTAGGAAGCGAAGAAGGTACCCTATCGAAGCCAAAATGTAATCTTCATTTGAAAAACTCTAACAATCCACCTACGGACGCAGAAACCCCACTCGGGAATCGAACCCTCGACCTCCTCCCGCAAGCCCCCCTCGCTATCCACTCGGCCGTCCAGTCGCTGCGGCAGACTGCGGCGAATGAATCACTTGAATTTACACAGCAGCTTCGTCTAGGGAACGTAGGAAATTACTATAATCAAACTTTAATTTGAGCTCCAAACCTTTTGCAAGTTAAGTTCATAGCACGACATGGCCATTGCAGGTGTCAATTTTGCCTGATCAGTCCGCCCTGAAGCGGTACCATTTTTTGCCATTTTCGGACCACCCTGTGGCCCGTAGCAAAAACGATGCACAGTTTTATGATCCTCGTCCGATGCTCTAAGACCATATAGGTCACGTTGAGAATCTTTGGGGGAAGTTCATGGGCTTCCCTTGTAAGACTTTTCCCAGCCTCTCTATGTGCTTTACATCATTTGAGGCCGTCACTGTTATGTCATCTAAATAGACAAATACTCCTTCAATCCCTGCCAATGTCTTTTCCATTATTCTCTGGAATATGGCAGGTGCAGACGCGGTTCCAAATGGAATTCTCGTATACTGAAATGGGTATTGATGGTAGTGTACTTCCGAAATTCCTCTTTAAGCTCCACTTGCATATAAGCGTCTGACAAGTCTAATTTCGAAAACTTTTTCCGCCGTT
Organism: Heligmosomoides polygyrus bakeri; assembly: GCA_947359475.1. NCBI lineage: Eukaryota > Metazoa > Nematoda > Chromadorea > Rhabditida > Heligmosomidae > Heligmosomoides > Heligmosomoides polygyrus. Next base: position 59,687,480 of record OX375867.1, on the reverse strand, counting down.
AAGCATATGGAACAAGTCTTCAGGCCTTGGTAACGGATACTGATTTTATGTCTAACTGCGGGTTAACCGCTACCTTATAGTCACCACATATCCGTACCTTTCCACCCGGTTTAGGCACGACAACTAGCGGTGTTGCCCATTCCGTATGTTCCACTCTCCTACGTGTACTATTTCCTACTAGCTCCTCCAATTTTGTCTCTACTTTAGGCCTTAAAGCTATCGGAACTGGGCGTGCCCCTAAAAAACTCCGGCGTTGGTGGCTCATTTTTAAACTTGAATTCCGCCTGTGTGGTGGTACATCTACCAAGTTCACCTTGGAACAACTCCTGATTGACGTTTACTAACTTTACTTCTTTTTTTCAATTCCACTTTACTCAATTCGACCACTTTATGCACCTCTTTATAGTGTAGACCACAGTCGATCTGTAAAGCACGAATCATATCTCTTCCGCAGAGCGAATGGGTCGCATCATTGAACACACACAGGTCCAAATAGGCTCTCTTGCCTGCGAATTTTACTTCTGCATTCACCTTACCTTGAAATTTGATTCGCTCATTATTATAAGCTGTTGCAGCCACCTCCGACTCCCGAAACGGTGGCTGACCCTGCCTATACCAGGTCTTCTCATCAATTATTGACAAGGAAGCACTCGTATCGAGCTCGAATGGCACCATCTGCCCATTCGTCTCTACCTGCAACATTCTAGGTGGTTCCGTGGTTAATCCGCTTATGCCCTAACCGCTTCATCTCTTCCAACATACTGGGCGTCGTTTAAAGTCACCTCCTTTGCGTCCTGGAAGGACTCTATCACCGGCTCATCCCACTTTGCTCTACGACAGTGAGTCTGGTCTTCGAGGTATACTCCATTTACAGCTAAACTAACTACCTCTCCTTCACTGTCGGAGCCGCCGGGAGGCTCTACACACCAGTGTGCTTGGCGGAAGTCTTTCCTCGGTAACTTACCTTGTTTCCTGCACGTCGCCGGAAAATGACCTTTTTCTGGCACAGTTTGCAGGAAGCCTTTTCCCTTTTGAAGCATTCACAACTGAAATGACCAGACGCCCCACAAACTCCACACTTCTTCTGTCGGGTTGAAGCCACACTGGGTTTCCTCACGCCTCTCTTCGAATTTTGTGGGCGTCTAAACCCTTGCCTGTTAGGTTCGCCTCTTCGAATTCTTATCTGTGCAACCCCCAGCTGTGGTGGCCCTTCCTTCAGGTGTGGGGCATTAGCACCGACTCGCTCGTAGGCCTGAGCCTGTCCCAAAACTTCCTTTGATGTGAGCTCTTCACGCTCTAATAATCGCTTTCTGGTTTCCACCGACGCCAATCCTCCAACGAACACCATGGCGTCGCGATGATCCTTTATTTTCTCAAAGCTGCATCCATTTGAAGCTTGTTGGAGCTCTGCATAGTACTCATGCAGAACTTGCCCTAGCCTGTGCACTTTGGACATCACGGCTCGCAGCTCCTCCAGGCTCAGGTCCTCCAGCTCGCGACCCTGAAGTAGCGACTCCAGTCATTCATAATTAGAATTACCAACCTCCTGCAAGAAAATTAAACGCTTATCTTTTTTCTCCGTCACTTTGCGGAGCACTAGGAAGTTGGTGAACAACTTCCACCAGGTCCGCCAGGACGTGCCAGGCACATATGGGCCGGGCGTGCGGCCGCGGTAGGCGTCCCAGCTACCGCCTACGTCCATCGTCGCTGGCGTTCCTGGTGTGGTCTTCCCCACTGCAGTCTTGACTGGATCGGTCATTTTCTTCGCCGCTCAGGTCCTCGTTGGTCGGTGTTTGTCCGTCGACGCGTTCTTCTTGGAGTTCTGACTGATCGCCAGTTGCGGACAGTACAGTAAGGGAGTAGCACCTTTATTATCCAACGCCCCTTTATATACACTCTCCCTACTACTATCACCAACAAAGTGTACCTATGATCCTTAGGCTCCATCAAGAGAAAGATAATAGTTTTAAGCGCGGATTAAAAGCGGTAGGACACTTCTGCTGAAACCATTTTCGACGTTCTTAGATAGATCCATATTTAATGTTCCTTTGCTGTTTTTGGACCCGCAGACGGAAAAGGACCTTCTTAATCAATAAACGATATAGCATTTTTTATTCGAATTCGAAGAAGATTTTGCTCCAGTGCTTCTTGCAGCTACAACGTTGTGGGTGATGCTAGCACAGAAGGAAAGCGTTAGCCACAGAAGGTTTCAAACGTTGCTTCGGAGCGCAAAAGACCAAATCCACTGTTTTATGGAGTAGGCTATTTAATTTTTGGCTGCTCTTGTAAGCTTGGAACCAAGTTGTGGGGCAGCCTCAGGCAACCGAGACTTCTGCTTTAAAAATAGTTCGCGCGCTATGGTAGTTAGGGGAGGGGTCACCATAGCATACCGTGGGGTGCAGGAGTGACGAATAGCTACATACAGCGAATGTAAATGCAGTCTTAACTCCTATTTTCGATTACAGGTTCGTATTTTGTCTGCTTCCGTATTGGGCGAGGGAGGGAACTCCAGGATGTAGGCAATTTTAACATGGGTGCGTCACTCCAGCCACATCCTGGAGTCCCTTCCCCTGCTCAAATCTAGAGCATAGAACAGAGCTATAGCATTGTTTGTTTGTTTTCTTCATTATAGGTGTGCCATCATTTCTTTTTGTTCGTGTTAGTGACACATTTTATAAGGTGACCCGTCCCCCCCCCCCCCACAACTACCATAGCAGCATAGTTCGTTATAGCAGACTAACAAGGGAACTGTCTGAACGGTACGCCGGAACGGCAAGAACGAGTACTATAGGGAGAATCCCCGTCCTCCAAATAGTAACAGAACATGTTTTGTTTTTGCCGAATCCTTGAGGCAAACGAGTACGAGGGTGTAATGGTTAAGGGTCCGCAGAGCGAGCTCCTCACGGCAGCGCAAAATCCCGGTGTCGTGGCCTGGGTGGCGCAGTGGTAGAGGGCACGCCTCATGTTCATGAGGTCTAGGGTTCGGTTCCCATGCTATGTCGCGTTTTTGCATTTTTACCGTAGTATCGGATTTCCATAGAGATTTCCATATCTGAACTTGTTTTTGGAGTTTGCTACGGTAAGATGTTTTATTACTTATTATTTGTCGACATCTCGTAATTCACCAGCAATGTCCGAAATATGCCAAATGCGATTTTGTATGAAACTTTTACTCCAATAAATTGTTCTCATTGTCAATGTAAGAAATTTTGACACAGAAACAATATGAAACAGCGGCAGAATGCCAGAAAAATGCTTCAAATGCAATTTATTAGTGTCGGTGAGGTGAGTGCCATCAGTGTACTCACAGTGTAGGAGGGGACCACATGATCTTCAACTTGACCTACCACCTCGATCGATATTCTCGCCTCTGTTATGCTTACAAAGTCGCGCGGTTATAACAAGCTGCTGCCGCCAACACTGACTCTACAATGTCTGCTAACCCTGGAGTGGTCATTCATCTATTGGTACTGATGTGCGGATCTCCACTGGATGCTGTTCCTTCGAGAGACGAAATGAAGATGGCGGAAAGGATAGCAAGTATCCTACAAGACTTCGAACTGCGACGGCTGGAAATCGACGAAGTGGAGAAGTTGGAGGTAGTGGAAGAAGACGATCAAGAGTTTCAACCAGAAGAGCATTGTGCCGGAGTCACAACACCACTAACCAGTGAAGGCACTAGCACGTTTTCGGGAGGAGAGATCGTTTCGGAGGAAAGGTTTGGCATACTAGAATTGTTATACTATACAAGTTTGAGAACAGGGGAAAGTGGGCTGTATCGCGATTCCAGACTTGGGCTGCAGCGGAGTACCACTGGGTAGGAACTGTGAAACCAAAAACAAGTTCAGATAGGGAAATCTCTATGGAAATCCGATATTATGGTAAAAGTGCAAAAGCTCGACGTAGCATGAGAACCGAATCCTAGACCTCACGAACATGGGGCGTGCCCTCTACCACCGCGCCACCCAGTCCACTACGCCAGGATCTTGCGCTGCCGTGAAGAGCTCGCTCTGTTGGAGGACGGGGATAGATAGATAGTACTCGTTCTTGCCGTTCCGGCGTACCGTTCAGACAGTTCCCTTGTAAGGTGCAAATAGGGTCAGGGGTCACCTTATAAAAAGTGTCACCAACACCAAGAAAACGACACAAGGCACACTGATAGTAAAGAAAACAAACAAATATTGCTGTAGCTGTGTTCTGTGCTCTCCTCCGCTCACGCGTGACGCATCCGTGTTAAAATTGCCTACATCCTGGAGTTCCCTCTCTTGTCCAATTAGGAAGTACATAAGACGCGGATCTATAACCGAAACGAAGAGATAAGACTGCATTTACACTGTGCTTCTCTTTTCGCTTCCACTATAGAATTGTCTGTGGCTCACATGTTATATTTGTTTTGAGGAACTGTCTGCCATACACCTGTCCACATTGGTCCGTTGATAGTGGAAATTCCATTTAAGCGGAGTTCTGCAGTAGACGGTTGAACGATTTTCTTAAGGCCGCCACAGACTTCTGCGGCGCCGCTCGGCGGCGCCGCTGCCCTATGCTTAACCATAGGGCAGAGACGCAGAGCTCGCCTCCAGCGGCGCCGCTGCGGCGCCGCAGAAGTCTGTGGGGGCCTTTAGTCTGGGCGCAAATAGGGTCCGGGGGGTCAACACAGTATGGCGCGGCGGGCCGGCGCGACGAGTAGCTACATACAGTGAATGTAGCTACTCGTCGCGCCGGCCCGCAGCGCCATACTGTGGTGACCCCCCGGACACTATACCGTGCGAAAACTCGTCCAACCCCGCCCCGGAAAACTCGTCACTACCGTGTAGCTTTAGACGCGAGTCTACTTACATGCCTACCCTTGATCGAGTCACGGAGCAGCTCAGGTCGACGAGGATCTAGCGAGCCGTGACCGCGTCACAGCCGGCAGCCAGCCCCGTAACGCCTGCATACTGTGCGAAAACTCGTCCAACCCCGCCCCGGAAAACTCGTCACTACCTGTGACAATTTAGACGCGAGTAACATGGAGGAGGCACCAGGGCGGGGAAACCAGAAGAGACCAGTAGGGGGTCAATAGTGGAGACAAAAAATGGGCTAGGAGTAGGGACAAGGAACGTGGGGGGGGGGGGGGGGAGACCAGTGAAGGCGGACCAGCAATTGCATCCAGTAAGAAGAAACGAGTGTGGAGGAACCTGACGACCTTTTCGGAAGACATGTCAACGATATTCGGAAACACAAGCGGTTGTGTATGAGAACAGTTGCGGAGGAGCAATAAAGATGGCAGAAGGAAGTACTGCGCGGCACAAACCAATGGCGTTAGGCCTATGTCATACCACCGCTCACCCCGAGCGAAGCCTAATGATAGGCCCCCATATCGACTCATCGCTTCGCGCGATCGATATGGGAGCTTATCATTAGCCGTCGCTCGGGGTGAGCGATGGTATTACAATAGGCCTTACTGAATGACCCCGAGGGAATGTCTATGAACGAGCGGAAGTGGTGAACTGCTTGATTCAATCGCAGTGGATAGTTGGGTAGAATGGGATGTTGGCGTCCCAGTAAATAAACACCACATAAATAATTGTGGTGCAAAATCAACGATTCCGTTTTTTGATATCTTTGCAACACCAACGTAATCCAGCCCTTACACTGAGTGGACTATCACTTCGCCCAGAAAGAGATTGGAAAGTGTGATCTACTCTTCCCTACTACGATCCGTCATGGAAACCCATCAATGACAGTTATACAGAACCGGGTCAAGGAAATATTAGGCAGGAAGATTAATAAACCTTCCACTAGCACTGGCGTGGCTTTTTTCACATTACCTCTTCAAGCTGTCCAGAATGTAATGTTCCAGATGGCAACGGAAGGATACCAGGTCGCAGTAACACTTTGAGATCAGATGTGTGCCGCTGGGTGCAACTTCGAACGGTAATTCTAAGTGTGTATTTGTGCAGCACACTCATTTTGCTTCAGTAGATCACTAGAAGAGCCAGTTTGCAGAAGGGAGACGTGCACGACATTGGCAACAATCGACCGATCTGCCTGATGTCCGTAGCCTACAAGCTGTTCACACAAGTCATTATGAATAGGATGAGTAAAACGCAAGATGAAGGACAGGCATACGAACAGGCAGGATTTCGGATAGTGTTCTGCGCTGTTGTCCATATACACACCATCACGAAGCTCATCGAAGTATCGTGAGAGCACAAGCTGCCGCTGCGCCTTACGTTCATCGACCTGAAGAAGGCATTCGACGTGCCGAGGCTGAAGCGGTCATCTAGGCCCTGATCACGTAGAGCTTTCGTCCTCAGAACATCAGTGTAACTCGAGAGCTGCATAGCGGATTCGCGACCAAGATCTCGCCATTACCCAACGACGTCGTCGTCAACGTGAAGAGAGGAGGAGGGGGGGGGGGAGAGAGTTCGACGAGGAGATACCATATCCCCGTCATCTTCAGTGCCACCCTCGATTTAGAATGGTAAGGCATGAATAGGGGAAGTGGTAAAGATCAACGGCCGGAAAGTGTATCACCTTCGTTTCGTTGACGACATGCTCATAATACAGAACGTTAGCCAAACGGAACGAATGCTGACCCTATCGCGTATGCGAGAACGTGGAACTGCAACCGAATTTTACGAAGGCGATATTCATGAGGAACGGAGAAGTTTCTGACGCGCCATTCTCGCTCAACGGAACGAACATCTCTGAATGCTCCAGCTACGTGTACCCGGGTCGCGAAGTCAATATGGCCAACGATCTAGCGCCGAAGCTGGGCAGGAGGAAAAGACTGGCTTGTGGAGCTTTCAAGAGCGCCGAAGAAGTCGTGAAGAAGGCGAAGAACGTCCGACTCCGTGCCCACCTATTCGACTCCACTGTTCTTCCTGCCCTGACATACGCCTCAGAGACCTGGACCAAACGGAAGCAGAATGAACAACAAGCAATCACTGTTGCGCGCCGAGGAATTGAGAGGACAATGCTGGGAGTGACATGATTCACGCAGGTGAGAGGCCTCCGAAATTCTGAGCTTCGTCGACGTTCAAAGATCAGAGACGCTGTCTCATGCGGCAAGTTGTCATAACCCAAATTACAACCGTGGACGCACTCTCGATGAAGAAGTGTTTGCGACCTTGAGTCGTGATCTGGTGTCAATGAAGCTGGTTTTCTCCCTAACAATATTTTCTGTTGCAATTTTTCATGGAGAGCCCGTATTGATCATATCAGATCTTTTCACACGTTTTTTTCGAAGAATTTTTCGTCGCTGAGCAGTCGAACCACAAACATCGGCCCCTCGCTTCTCTATTTTGCGCCAGCGCAGCTCGACGGCCAAATGTGCTCGCAGCCTACTTGAGCTAGGCCTCTTATTGACCGCCTCTGAGAGCTGGTGGAACGCCAATAAAATGAGGTGAAAATGGCCTCCACAACCTCGTTCTCCGAAATCCGTTGTAGTTACCGTACACGTAATAGGAATCAGCGTTCAAGAGTCCATTTCGTGATGCACATCTCATCCGACTGTCTCGTAGATGAAGAGAGACGGTGGTTGACGTTCATATTTCCGCTTTCCATGATATTAGGGGGGGGGGCCAAAAGTAATGAGACACCCCATGCCGTGTCCATATTTTTCGTGGCTGGAGTCTGGTTTCGTGCTTGTCGTATTTGTATGTTTGTATGCTACTTCCTTAACCCTATCTGAGAAGTTACCACTTCCGTCCTTTCCAGAAGCATGCCAAAAACCCCATGGTGTCTCATGCCGAAACCCCAGTCTGACGAGTCGACCTGTGTCGCGCAAATCTCGCCCAATTCCCAACCCCAAGCAGCCTGGGCTCAATATTCACGCAAGATGCGAAGTCTTCTAACTTAACCCTGCCAAGCAGCGAGTCTGGGTGAGGCCTGGTGACCTGTTACCGACCTTCGTTCGGCGAGATGTTCACGGCGAGAGGCACCTTTGGAGCTTTTGGGTCTGCGCCCATGGACAGGTTTACCGGAAGCTGTTTCCCAAGAGCACTACGATGAACTCCAAGGCCATGGTGAACGAAATAGAAGAGATGGGCCGGCGATTCACTCTTATTCATTCGCAGCGCTTCAAGAAGGTTCTCCTCTTCGACAACGCAGCACCCCATCGGGAACAAGTAACCACGGATAAGCTTGGCCAGCTGGGCTACGCTCACATGCCTCACCCGCCGTATTCGCTGGACATCTCTCCATGCGACTACCACTACTACTTGAGTCTACAGGACTTCCTAGTCGGAAGGGACACAAGAACCCAAGCAGTCCTTGACAACCATATCGAGCAGTTGATCAACACCAGGCCCAAGCAGTTCTGCAAGGATGGGATCAGGAAGTTAGCTGAGCGATGGCAGCAAGGTCCTTGCCCTTAATGGCAAATACATTCCTCAGCATCGTTGAGTTGTAATTGAGTTATAAAGAGATAAAGATTTTTTTCATTTTGTCTCATTACTTTTGCCCCCCCCCCTAATATAAAAAATATTCGCATGACCTATTTTGAATACATCCCCAGTACACCAGACGAAGAACAATAATGTGGACGAGTAGGGCCGGAAAGCATTTAGCGGTGCTGATCACGCACGGCGTCGAACTACATGGAACTGTTGTGAGAGTGTATATCACAGCCCATGTCTCATGTGCATCCGCCTAAAGGCGGCACTCGCCTTTGTTGAAACCGAAGTGCCCACGCTGGCTGGACAGGGGTTCCTACTCAGCACTTCACGATAATGCTGGGCTGTACTACACCTTCACACATTAAATTTATTCCATAGCGAGGTTCATTGAGCGAACGCGAAGGCTTCCCATGGCATTCCACCCAGATCTCGCATCTATTATCTCTAAGGTGTTGCAGACGACATCGCACTCTTAATACCAATCCTTAATCAAAAATAATGAACATTACGTCTTGAATTTTCAAGAGCATCAAGCAGAAGAGCGGAAGGGGAGCTTTAGATTATCTGAGCACCACTTCTACCTCAATTTTCCTAACACGTCTCTTCAATCTGAAAAGCAAGGTCCTCGCACCAAATTGATAGAAACGGAGTCAAAAGACGAGGGTTGGCTAAAGTCTAATGGCGATTCAGTTGAGGTCCACAGAACGGTTCGACAAAATCGGCTCCAGCAAATGGCATGTGAGATAAAAACTAACAATAAGATGCAAAATAATAAAATTTTGACACTAAAATAAGTATAAAAATTAGAAAAACAAGAAATCGAATGTATTGAGTTTCCTAACTAGTCTACCTGTATTCGAGAATCCGTGCTCTACAGCGTCGAACATATATGTACGTGGAACAAAGCCAACATGAACAACAACGGATAGCAAACCTCTTCAATGTGAGAGTTGTCGAGAGTTGCTCCCGGCTGTTTTCGGCTCAGTTCCTCACTCATAGAATTCAACGACCGATCTTTCTCCAGAATCTGTTAATGAGAGAAAATGGGAAGTAAAGAAACTTGAAAAGCAAATAATGTTGGTTTCCGACCACTGCTTAGCAAAGACACATGAGTGAGATGAATCGCATAATGGCAGTTGGTGGCAGTTTCAAGCTTGTCAATTAATTTCGCATGGATTAACATTTTTAACAGATCGAGCAGGTTAAAAGCTCAACAGCTGAGAAGATTCTGTTTACCCTGAGCAGTACTACGTTTACATCTGCTCTAGCTAATAGATCAGACTAAATTAATATGCTCTTAGACATTCATCTAACAATGCAACTTGTGGAAAAAAAATCATGCTGTTGTAGAAATTTAGAAATATCTGCCAAAAGTATCGGACTTAAACCAGCATAGAAACCGGAAATCTTAAACTACCTTGAACCGTTTGCCGAAGAGTAGGAGTATTTCTTTTACAAGAAATGATAGAAAACCTGCTGTTTCAGCTGCACATTGGCCTCTGCTGCCAACTGTAGTTGCACTTGTAACACATTAGTCTGAGCAATCATCTCATCCACACAGCTCTGACGCAACTGAAACACATCCGCAGAATCGATACAGCTACAGAAATCGCTGGATGGACAACTGGATTTTGTATGGCGATTGAGTACCGTGACTTCCTTCTCCAAATCGTCTGTCTGTTGTTTGAGCTTCTCACATTCCTCCGTTTTTTCCGCATTAGCAGCCAAAGCTTCGCGAAGCTGTGCTGTGAGAGCCACAATCTGAACATGGGGACAGGTCCTGTTCGCTACATGAAAAGTCCTACAAACAAGCTGGGGATACTAATGAGAAAGACCAATACACAACAGCGATTGTGAAATCCGCGACAGGAATATCGGTTTATTTCAGTTTCGGCGTCGACGGAATGAATAAACCGTTAACACAACGCAACAATTCTAAAAGGATCTTGAAGTTTTACTCCGTGTTCGCCAGTATGTAGCTGGTGAAATGTCCCTTAGGAAGAAAAATAAGCAATGCCTCTAATCGCACCGAAAAAAAAAACTACCCTTTCTCATTTGCATTCGTAAAGAAAAGCAGAACGAAGTCAACCCACCTCTTCAGCATTTGCCTGAGTAGCAGAATTTTGGATCAGTTGACTACGCTCACACTGCTCACGAAGGCCACGTAACGACGTCTGCAGCTCTTCCCGATGCTCCTCCAGCAACCTGAAACTGATAAAACCAAATTTTGAAACGAAAGTCGAAATCCAGACACTGTCAAGTTCGACGGAGCACTTATTCGCTTTCGCTTATTATCGTTAATGGTGTGATTTTACATGGTTTCATTCCCCAACGGTTATTCTTTATCTTTCGCTATCACTGACTGCCTTACTTCTGCATTAATAACAGCAAACATAAACCTACGAAATTTTTTCTTCCAACAGCTGTGTCTTCTTCATATCTGTTTCCTCCTGTTTCTTCATGTGCGCGTTAACTTCAGATAGCAACCTCGACTCCTCAGAGAGCAACCTAGAAAGAAAACACTTCAATGCGTAGAACTCATCTTCGCTGACCAATTATATTATATGAGATTTACAAGCTATGGATGATGAAGGTTTAAAATTTGCGAAAACCTTCGTAATCGCGCAAAAGAATTTCTATGTGTACACATGTGCAATATTACAAATGTAATTAAACTGTGGACCTTACTATTTGAGAAACCATAGCACATAGCGTAACTGGACAAAACAGAAGGCTAAGGAGATTGACCTGTTACGCTCCTGTAGCATGGCGACTTCTTCACGCAGCTCCCGGTGCAAGTTCTCTACAGCGGCTGATTGGACGTCCACAGTTGTTGAGTGGAATAGCTGGGATTGAACTGCATCGTCCATTCCAGCCTCACTTCTCTCAGCGGCCTCATTCAACGACTTCGTATAACTGGAACGAGGGTGTCTATCCTTCTTGAAAATCTAGGTGACTCATAGAGCAAGAAGGCTTCGCAATGGGATCCGACCACGCTTACGCGCTAAAAAAGAGTAAACTGTCTGCAAAAATGTTGTGATCTTACCGATCAATGACAGCAGCCATTTTTTCGTTCTCCTGGCACAAATTTCGATTAGAAGTTCGGAGGTTGTCCAGTTCTGCGTCGATTCCCTCTATAGTGGAACGGAATCGATCAACATCCGCTCGAAGGCGATCGCGATCCTGCTTTGCGTGCTCCAAAGCTGTGCGAAGTCGATCGACTTCCACCTTAATGGGTAAAATAAGAGTTATTTCAAAAAATGTTGTATTTATGCTCAATGTTCCCTCCACGAGAAACATCGTGTTTAGCTGGTTTTCTTCTCACTGGATTTATTCCTCAGTGCATCTCCAGCCAAACAATTATATGGACCCAGATTTATCTATTTGTTTATTACACCCTAGCGTGGCCCGCCCGACCAGAGTTGGGTGCGGGCGGAGCCCGCAACCGACGCTGGGTAAACGATAAAGCACGACATTAATCAACGCATTTATGGAACACACTATGCATTTTTCTTGTAGGGGGTCTCTCGGAGACAATTCGAATGTGTGCTTGACCCACTGACTTGAGGTGGCCAACCGATGGACATGGACAATTCATCATTTTATCCAATCCAGACAAGTCTGGTACCAATTCACCGATTCCGAAGGGCTGGAAGGTGGGAAACCCAAACCAAGAACTTCGCTAAGGTGTGCACGCGACAGCCAGGCGCGCCCACGGCACCACGCGCCAGAAAGAACATAAGAGACAAAAACAAATATCAGAGTTAGGCTGCTTGGAATGCACCATATGTTCGTGCCACATTGAAAATAATAAAATAATAATACATATAACAAAATAGTCTCAACTAGGGAGGATAATCCAGCGGGTGAAAAAGCAGTGGTTCAGAAAGTGCCACAGTAATAGTACCATAGCTGGTGTAGTAGCGCGCCTTTTGCCGCATAAATAAATAAATAGTATGGCGACGCTCTACCATCTGAAGAAACTCACGGAAACATCGGAATCCTTCGCTTCACGGACATCTGCGAAGCCTGTCTTCAGCCTCTCAAACTCCCCGGAAAGCCGTTCTAGTTGCGCCACAGTTTCCATATTTTCCCGTTTGCACATCTCATACCGCTCCTCATACTCAATAAGATTTGCCTTCAGAAGATCTAGAAAGCAATATATGAGGAATGACGATAACAGTGGAGAATTATAATTATTCACTAGAAAGTTTTACACAGAAAGCAAAAGCCGAAGAGGAACAAGGGGAATCAGTTGTTGTGAATACACAACCTACAGAAGAATGTATAAACGTAATGCCATGTAGGACAACAAATTTGAATAATAAATGTTTAGACATTTAGACTAGTACCATAAGATAAGTACCATTGAACAACTCCACAGGCATGACCTAGCGGTACCGTAAGTAAGCAATCGAGGTTGCGCATATGCAATACACTCTAGACGCGGTATATCCTTTTAAGATCTCACCCATTGGCAAATATGTCTCCTGTTTATAGGCTCCGCCCAAGTAATTTCTGCATATATACCGCCATGTTCTGTAATATTTGTCGTGCTCTTAACGTGATATCGTAATTAAACAATTACTGCAAGTCGCAATAGACACAGCCGTGGTGAACCACAAAATTGGTGCATCAGCCGTGGATTCAAACCCACGCAAAAGCTTCTGCGCTAGGTCTCCCCAGTGAAAGACAGAAGCTAATAAAAGTACTCCAGTAAGCGTTCCTCGGGGAATCAGGGGCCGGATTCATCAACGACTTACGTAGCTTCAACGGAGAATTGTAAGCTTATCAAGCGATGTAGTGAGCGATAAGCCACGTTAAAAGCTCAGATAACGCGGCTTATCGCTCGCCATATCGCTTGATAAGCTTACAATTCTCCGTTAAAGTTACGTAAGTCGTTGATGAATCCGGCCCCAGGAGAACTTTAGTAAAGCCTTCCTACCGCGTTCTCTCAGGAGAGCCCTGGAAGCATCCGAAGCTTCTTTCCACCGCTAGGGAAAGAAGCTTTCAAAAGTATTCCAGTAAGCGTGCCTTAGGGGACCAGGAAAACTTAAAGCCTTCCTACCGTGTTCCCTCAGGAGAGCCCTGGAAGCATCCGAAACTTCTTTCCACCGCTAAGAAAAGAAGGAAAACCAGGAAAGTTTTCCATTAAGCGCTCCTCAGGGGACCAAGAAAACTTAAAAGCCTTCCTACCGTGTTCCCTCAGGAGAGCCCTGGAAGCACCTGAAACTTCTTTCCATCGCTAGGGAAAGAAGAATTCTAAAAAGCACTATATTAAGGGTTCCTCGGGGAACCAGGAATTCTTTCAAAGGAAGCAGGAAGCAAAAAGTTTCTTTCCAACTCATTGGAAAGAGATTAAATCAGCAGTTCTTTCTGGTTAAACCTCAACAGAGGGGCCAATAGAAATCGCTGGAAAAAAGCTCGCTCATTCTGTGAATTCTCATCTGATAGCGCCAGAAAAGCAAAGGAAAGACCCGCGTGGCAGGAAAAGAGTTCTTATTCGATCCAAACGAAGTAAAATCTAAGGTGAAACTGTGAAACCTTGCAAAAATCAAGAAGATGGCAGAAATACAGATTTACGAGACAAAGATGACGAATGCTTGCGAACTGATCAAGAGAAGCGAGCCAGAGGTCAACCGTCTCGACCAAGCGTTCGCATTTCCGGAAGAAAGGAAGGAATGCGAAGCGTGTATTAGGGAGAAGACAGCACTGCTGAACCACCTGATGAGAACGGTAATGAGCAACAAGCAGTACCACGACAACTGCTTAAAGGAAGCCATCGAAATTATTAATTCACGTAACGATGAGAAAAAACGTGAAAAGCTCATGACGGATTTAAATGACCACTTGCAAGCAGAATCAAACGAGCTTGACATCACGGTCATGCGATGGCAGAATAAAGTGGACTTCAGAAAGGAAGAACTGTCTCAACAAACAGTTTTAATTACCAGCTGTCAGGAAGGTAGCAACGGTAACCGTACTGTCACTGGCAATAGTGGCAGCAATTGCACATCGACAAATGGAGCCACACCTTCACAGGAACGCAGTGTGACACTAAGACGTCCACTTCTCGAGGTTCCAACATTCACAGGGAGCTTCAGAGAATTCTCCACCTTCTGGTCTGTGTTCGAGTCGCTTATACATAGCGACGTAAATTTAAGTGACCAAGAGAAATTCCTGTTTCTGGAGCAGGCTCTTAAAGGGAAAGCCGCAGATTCCATAAGCTGTGTTCCTGTAATTGGAGACAAATACTATGTAGCCGTCAACATCCTCAAGAAACAGTACGACAGATCGGCAAGCATAGCTGACATTCTCATGAGATCGAAAAAATTCTGCGTGCTCACGATACACCCAAGAGTCGTCGTGACACCCTATCCGCCATTACCTCACGATTCATACACTTGGAACAAACCGGTGTATCACTTAATGCGGACCGAGTATGGCGTCGCATTATCCCCTCAAAAAAGGAATCAGTAGTCCCAAGAGCGGAATAGGTGCAAGGAATACACCGGACCATAGAGCAAGAAATTGCTCTTCAAACTGTATATTTAAACTAGATTAGTAAGGTGTAATAAAACTGAACAATAAGAAATGATATCACCACCACAAACTTGACCAAATAGTAAATCCCACCTATCCGCCTAGTAAGATCTTGATTGTTGTTGTCCTGTGCAGTTACTGCTGTGGCCTCTTTGTATTTCTCGAACTCCTCGTTCAAGTCATTGTATGCCTGCGCCAATTCTTCGTGTTGAATCCTTTAAAAACAGTTAATAAAAAGCGAATGAAATGTGAATTAATTATTCAACAGGCAAACACACTTCAAGTTCTCCGATTCCTGAAGCTTAGCTTCCAGCTCTGAGGATGTTGCACGAAGTTGTGTAACCTCGGAGAGGGCGTCCCGAAGTTTTTCCTCCATATCTGTGATATCAGACCTATCTACCAAATCTAGCACTACTAGTTTGTCGTCGCAGCCAGTTGAGGCAGGTGCGCTGAGAGTTGATGGACGCTGTCGGACCTAGTGCAATCAGAAGTAAAAAGGATACTTGTCTTACGAGTTTTATTCTGGCTGAGACACCAACCATTTCCTCGAGCTTCCTTTTTGTTTCCAACAGCTCCTCTTTTTCTAGCAACACAGCGTCAAGCAGATCTGTATTGCTGGTTGAAGATGAGGCAACTCCCTGTAAGAAAAAGGTTTCGCGCGGCAGCTGGCAATGGGTTCCGCTTCACCTTAAAATAGCGGCGAAACCAACTTCAAGGGCAGCTATGCGTTCCTCGTACATGTCTCTCATTTCACCCATGTTTCGCGAATGTAGATCCATCAAGGACGCTATCTCCGCTTCCTTCTTTCTTCGTTCCTCCTCCAAACGTTTGTCCATCTCGCCCTTAGAGACCTTAACAACCACTGCTCATATCCAGTTTGTTGACTTTAAGCGTTACACCACCCTGTATTTACGAACTGTTTAATATTGTTGCAACCCCTAATCGCCAAGTCTGAAAACCATAAAACTGAAAGAGTGAAAGGACTGGTCTTGGATCCACGCAACTTCCTTGGGACCTTTAGCAGTCCCTTCGATATAGCTAAGATGACGTGCTTGAAAAGAGAAAGTCCGTTTTAGTGATTGTTTGGAAAAGAGCCCATGGTCTCAGAAGCACTGAAAAAGCTTTCGAGTTTTCAGTTAACAACATGTCTCTCTCCGTGAGAAAGAAGATTAGGGAGTTCATTTTTGGTGCTGATCACGAATCCGAAGACAGTTTTAATTTTTGAAACTTCGTTTGATGACGGCAGGTAAGGAAGGTAGGAAAGATCACAAATTTCGCCTCCGATTACAGTGTTTGTGGCGGTCATAAACATGAAGTCCGTTTATAGTAGTACGGTGGTGTTTGGTAGACTGCGGTGGGTTACCAGACCAGAAAATGGAACTCGCTCAGGCTTCGTCTAACCATAATACTATCTCAACGGCTCAAGCGCAAGAGTTGTATACGGGCAGAACCGCCTCTCCCTGGGAAGTAACAAACTGCAGGTATCTCGACCCCAATACAACTCTGCGCAAAGTTAGGGGCGACGGAAGTCGCGTATTGGCGCCCTGTTGTTTCACGTGCTCCACAGTTGACAGGAGCGCTCGGGCTCGTGAGCGAGGCGTCGGGGGTTTGGATTCCGAAGACTGCGTTTGTTTTGCACTGTTGCAAAATCCATGTTTATCATATAGAGGTAATCCACCTAGGGGTATTATAGTGTGTTATAGAGCATGTTTACATATAACATACCATCCATACCGTTAACAAGGATTGTCCAGGCAGGGTCACCGATTTCGCTGAAACTTTGTCTAGAGGGTCATTTGGGGTGCTGATCACGAATCTGATATTCGTTCTTCACGATTCGGCTGGATAATATAGATATAGGAAGGCACAGGATTACATTCTTAAAGTTTATGAAGGTGACGGCAGGTAGAGACAGAATCGTGAAAAACGGATGTCAGATTCGTGATCAGCACCCCCAATAACCCCCTAGACGAAGTTTCAGCGAAAAGAAATTTTTTGACCGAAGTCTTGTCGGTGAGTCGGAACTTTTAACTAGTGCCATAAAATATCTATCGTTACATAACTACAGCTTCACACAAAATAGGCTTAAAATAAGTGACACACAGAAGTGAACATTTTAGCTAATCTGTAGTTTGAAGCATATGTTATATGTAAACATGCTCTATAACACTATAATACCCCCAGGTGGATTACCTATATGATAAACATGGATTTTGCAAAAGTGCAAGACAAACGCTGTCTTCGGGATCCAAACTCCCGACCCCTCGCCCACGAGCCCGAGCGCTTCCCTACTACGCCACCTGTGCACTGCGCTGATTCGCGATACGAGCTCTCATCCCGTGCGCGCCCGTGAGCTGTGAGCACGTGAATCAACAGGGCGCCAACCTGCGACTTGCGTCGCCCCTAACTCTGCGCAGAGTTGTACTGGGGTCGAGATACCTGCAGTTTGTTACTTCCCATGGAGAGGCGGTTCTGCCCATACACAACACTTGCGCCGTTCCGACCTACCGTTGAGATAGTATCCTGGTAAGGGATTATTAGAAGTGTATATCAAACTGATATTCGTTTCTAGAATTACGGAAGATGACGGAGGGTATGGGTACTGGAAGAAAAACTGCTCTCGTTGCATAATTATTTCCACCTAGTCGAATACGCTTTCACATTGAGATATAAAAATAGTACATAAGAAAGAAGCGCTATGGAAAGCGAATGCTAGATGTAATTGATATTTATTAGGGTGTCCGGAAAGTTTTGAGCATTTTTGGTCAGTTTATTCAAGACATAATAATTCCGAATTAAAATAAAGATCAGGAGTCGAGGTAATGCCCCTCCTATGTCACGACATCCTTCCATGGATTGGACAGAGCAGCTGCACGGTGCTTCCAGAAAGAAGAAGGACGAGATCCATTCGGCAAATGTGGATATGATTTCTGACGGTTGTGAAATTTCTTACCCCTCGTGTAGGCCTCAAGACACCCGAATGCGTCATAATCACAAGGACTGAGGAGAGGAGAATACGGAGGATGGGTATCGAGATGATGCCGAGATACTCCAGTCCGTCTCTGGTGTTCTTCGCGTGACAGAAGCTAAACAACAAATACAACTGTAGGGAACACACATATCCCCACTTTGGCGGTTCATGTAAGTGCCATTTACACTATCAATCAAATAAAAGCTGCGGTGAACTTTTGGAGTGCATGGCGAGATCTCATCTTTTTTTACGCTATATGCTTGCTTCTTAGCTGTGGGCTGTAAGTAAGATTCTCCTATTCGAGGTTCGTTGTGCTTCTTAGTTATCGCTTGGACACTCTTCCAAGACGTTGCGATTTTTATTCGGTTGATTAAAGAAGTTAAACAACAAATACAACACTAAGGTGCACACATATCCCCACTTTGGTGGTTCATGTAAGTGCCACTTACACTATCAATCAAATAAAAGCTGCGGTGAACTTTTGGGGTGCATGGCGCGACCTTATCTTTTATTGCGCAATATGCTTGCTTATTATTGTTAGCTGTGGTCTTTATCTAATGACGTATTTTCCATTTTCATGTCCAACTGGACACTTTTCAAATCAAACTGGTCACTCTTCTAAACTAGCCTACGACTTTTGAAACCAACGCGAACTCTCCAAGTCGAAATGACCTTCAGGCAGGTTAAGCTAGAGACTCAATAAAATGCCTAACATAATGTTGTGTTCAGGAAAACTTTGGTATGAAACATTCTTTGAAAATTTTTAGTTTACCTGCCCAGTAATTCTATAAAACTTTATTTCTTAGAAAAAAATGATAAGTAAAAAATTTGTCTTAAACCACAGCTAAGAAGCGAGCATATACGCATTAAAAAATTCAGGTCGCGCCATGCAATCAAAAATTTCGCCGCAGCTTCTATTTGATTGATGGTGTAAATGTCAATGTACATGAACCACAAAGGTGGGGAACCAAACGATAAGTAGGAAGCATGGGTGGGCGGGAGAAACTGATGCGCTCAACACAACGAACTTCGAATGGGAGAATCTTACTTACAGACCACAGCTATGAAGGAAGCATATAGCGCAATGAAGGATGATATCGCGCCATGTGTCCAAAAATTTCGCCGCAGCTTTGATTTCATAAGTGGTGCTAATGCCGCCCACATGAGCCACCATTGAGTGTTCATCTCCCGTAAAAATTCAAAAGAAATAATCATCAAAGCTCCTGGCAAGTTGGAAAACTTTGGCTGAATAACGTAGAGAAGCGCATCAACATCACGAGGAAGAATGGCTTTTGTATTATGCAACTGCGCAAGTTTCTTTGTCTTCTTGAAAAACTGCCTCATTTGATCCTCGGTGACCGTCTGTAAGAGCAACGTAGCGATCTTGCTCCACCCAGATTTACTGTTCCTTACTTAGTTGTATTTGTTGTTTAACTCTGCTATCAATCGAATAAAAATCGCAACGTGTCGAATTCAACGTGAAAAGTTCTGTCGTTACAAACGAATTGGCTGCTTATTACCCTGATAGCAGAACGCATCGTATCTAATATTTATTTCCTTTTCTGAAGCCAGGGATGCATTTCTTTTCGTCCGGGTTAGTGTTAAAACCACTGCTGATACCTTCAGGTTTCGCTCTTGTTAAGCAAAATTTCCGTCCTCCCGGTGTTAAAGACCATTGCTCCTCCTTCTCCCATTCACCTTGCTATAATCACATAATTTTCTGACCCCTTTTCAACGCCTTCACTCATCTACAACCGCTTCCATCGAGCCTCAACTGCGAATTGTGAGTTCCACCTCCGGCGTTAGATTTCTGCTTCTCCTCCCCCTTTCCCCCACAATTATTACTTCTCCTTCTTACCTCCTTTCAACCTTCACAGCCTCTCACTCTCAACCATCCACGCTGCCATCGGTGGCGACCCTTTCCACTACATTTGTCTCGCGTTGCCCACTAGCACACGCCGGCTAGCCTGACGTAGTCCGCGGAGCCGAGTAGCCTGGCGTGGCCCGCGGAGTCGACTAGTGAAGACCTAGTCTTCTCCATTTCCCTTAAACTTTGAGCGGAAATGCTCCTTGAGGAATTCAGAATTTGAGCACAGCTTGAAGAACGACCACGTCCGGACCAAGGAACACCATGGACGCTAAAATCCCCGGATCATACTATCTAATGCAGGTTGCGAGAGCGCGAAATTGCCCATCGACGACTGTAACTCACTCCGGTCTTGGGTGGCAGAGCGGCCCAAACGGTGAAACTGAAGAAGGTGCCTGGAATCCTGTTGGTAACACATTGCTAAGCTGATCGTAACTGATGGCATTAAACTACTCAGCTAGAACTCGAAACACGTTCTATTGGGTTGTCCCATAAGTCCCCGCCGTCTCTTGAATAGCGCTATACAGCTTTCGAAAGAGAATGATTTGCTCTATCAGAGCATGTATTGCATTTCTTTTTTCATTCTTAATTTTGTCAATTTTTAGGACGTTAAATGAAAAAGTTAAAAGTGGCAATCGCTGGCAGTTGCTTCTTTCCGTTTAGGTTTGGAACTTTTTTGCGCAGATTTCCATAACATTTGAACGACAATGTTCTGCACTACAAGAATTCGTGTTGGTCCTATTAGCTCACTTGTTCTTTATTGATTTTTAGGCCATCAAATTGGGACGTCCGAAGGAGAACATTTATTTTTACCGACTGCTCCTGCCCTGTGGAAGGCTTTTTGCTTGGTGTTATACGTCGTTCGGAAGGAAAAGTCTTGCTCTATAAGCATTTGTGAGAGGTTTATTGATTTCTATCGAATATCAACAAAATGACAAAAAGTGAAAAATCATCTTAACCAACAACTCCTCCTTGTTCAGTCTGCCTTGCTCATTTTTATATGACACTCGAAAGTGGATGCCTTGTTCTACCAGAATGTATAATTTGATCTTCCACATTTAAATTTTCGACAATTTTCAGGTCATCAAAAATGGAGTGCCAGCTCGACAAGGATGAGAATTTCTGGCACATTCTTTTTTATTCTCTTTGCTTTCACCCAGGGTTGTAGTGCTGCTAAGGCTGCCAGAGAGACGGTGCTTCATGTTGACATAAAAACACCATTTCTCATAGTCAGTTATAATTCTGAGAAAAAATCGTTGAATATGTCCGTGTGATCGATGATGACGGGCAAGCAAGCCGGTAGGGGTCACTCATCACACGGATATATTCAACGATTTTTGCTCAGAACTATAACTGGCTATGAGAAATGGTGTTTTTATGTCAACATGAAGCACCGTCTCTCTGGCAGCCTTAGCAGCACTACAACCCTGGTTGAAAGCAAACAAAAAAGAACAAAAAAGGTGCCAGAAATTCTCATCCTTGTCGAGCTGTCAATAAACGCGTCACAAATTCTTATAGAGCAAGACATTTCCTTCCGAACGACGTATAACGCCAAGCAAAAAAAAGCCTTCCACAGGGCAGGAGCTGTCGGTAAAAATAGATCTTCTCCTTCGGACGTCCCAATTTGATGGCCTGGTACTATTGTACTTTTGGTACCCCGCTTAATCTTGTTCAAAATAGGTCTACTAGTGGTAGTCTGCCATGGGAATAACGAATATCATAGTCGTTTTTTGCGGAAATGCCTTATAAGCCCGTTATATTAAGCTCTAATTGCCTAAGGCCTTGCGAGATAGCGCGCGCTGATAAGAGACGCAGAGACTCCGCCTCCTAACGATGCGCACTATTTTGCCGCCCCTAGCCTGCAGCAGAGTTAGCCAGGGCATAAGCCTTGAAATCTCGAAAAGGCTTGAAAGCTCTGTTGTGTCCTCTCTTTACTGACGCGAAAATTAGACAGGGGATGGGACTCCGGGGTGACTCCTCGTTAAACGTACACAAGCAAAAAACTGAGGGGAAGTTGTCCTAGTACCAGAGCTCGGTTGGTCCCCAAACGAATGACGTGTTAGAGACCTCTAACGCGCTCTAACACGTCATTCGTTTGGGGACCAACCGAGGACAGGACAAAGTCAATTGAAGATATCGCTAGATTGTTCAGTTCCTAGCGTTCAAAGTTGGCGCTATCCGTAAGCCAGAGAATACATAGCTATCGCAGTACTGAGTGGTTAGTGATCCGGTTCGATAGTGTTGTCAGGTTGATAATTACGGAGATTGAACATAAGTGATTATAGGAACACAACACCCTAACCTAACCTACGAGAGGTAGCATTATACAATCTCCTTGTCTGAAGGGACAAACAGCATGCTTAAATTAGTTTTTCTAGCGATTATCGTTCCTTAAAGTTGATTATAGCGGTCTGTGCACTCTTAAGAATATTGATACGATTTGCGTCCAAGTCAGTTTTATCTGTTTTCGCATATCTGTCGCCCATCTCGTTCTTTCAGGTGCAACAACCACCAGCTTTGAGGAGGTGAAGATCGATTGGGAGTTTGTTGAGCGGTTGATGCCCCATGAAGTGATACTCGAAGAGCGCAGAAGCCAGCTCCGAACCCCCCTGGGCGATGTGAGCAGTTTCCACACGAGCAGCTTGGCTGCACCACACCCTGGAGTCCCTTCCCTTGCCTGCTTCTGCGCTCGAAGAGCGCAGAAGCCAGCTCCGAACCCCCCCCCCCTGGGCGATGTGAGCAGTTTCCACACGAGCAGCTTGGCTGCACCACACCCTGGAGTCCCTTCCCTTGCCTGCTTCTGCGCTCGAAGAGCGCAGAAGCCAGCTCCGAACCCCCCTGCGCGATGTGAGCAGTTTCTACACGAGCAGCTTGGCTGCACCACACCCTGGAGTCCCTTCCCTTGCCTGCTCCGAACCCCTCCCACCCTTGAGCGACAAGAGGTTCGCTCGTGTAATGCTTGCATTGAAGGATTTCGCGCCCCATCGCCAACGCCGTGTTGGCCTGTTTGAATTTTTACCTTTCGCGCCCGAACAACTCGTCCGAAAACTCGTCCGCAGTTTTTTGCTTGTGTGCGTTTAACGGCGAGTCTCCGGGGTGTGGGCCCACTAGGACACCCGTGTTAAAATTGCCTTCATCCTAGAGGTCCCTCTCTTGCCCCGAGGAGATAAGACTGCATTTAATTCGCTGCGAGTATCTAGTCGCTACGCCTGTGCGCCATGGCATACTATGGTACCCCCCCCCCCCCCCACCCGAGACGGCCGCGAATGCGTGCTGGTAGGGGGCGGAGTATCTGCGTCTCTTACCAGCGCGCGCTATTTCGCAAGGCCTTGGGCGATTCCAACTTAATATAGCGGGCTTATAAGACATTTCCGCAATAAACGACTATGATATTCGTTCTTCCCATGGCAGATTACCCCTAGTAGACCTATTTTGAACAAGATTAAGTGGGGTACCAAAAGTACAATAGTACCGATGGCCTAAAAATCAATAAAGGACAAATGAGCTAATAGGACCAACACGAATTCTTGTAGTGCAGAACATTGTCGTTCAAATGTTATGGAAATCTGCGCAAAAAAGTTCCAAACCTAAACGGAAAGAAGCAACTGCCGGCGATTGCCACTTTTAACTTTTTCATTTAACGTCCTAAAAATTGACAAAATTAAGAATGAAAAAAGAAATACAATACATGCTCTGATAGAGCAAATCATTCTCTTTCGAATGCTGTATAACGCTATGCAAGAGACCGCCGGCGAAATCCACAATGAATCGTTGAAAAAAAAAACGGCGGGGACTTATGGAACAACCTAATACATGCTCATGCAGGTCAGGTCAATTAATCAACGAACTGAAGTCGTAGAGGACCCTGCACGTTAAAAACTTGCCTAACTCGCGCCGTTGCTATCGAGATTTTAAGTTTGAGGTCTCCTCTTATTTCTTTGTCTACAGGCATCCCATCAAGAACTCTAATGCGTCGATAGAAAACCCACTGGCAATGATTTTGTACATCATGAGGGCCCGGAGGTTTCCATCTACTTCTATTTTCTGCAAGAAAAGGCCAAATAACCCACATCGTTGAGAACCGTGAAGTATTAGAATGTAGTTCAGTGGATAACACTTGATCATTAGTTTCCTAGCAAAGCTGTTTTAAATGCCTTCCAAGAGGTCATTGTCCTCCTTCTTCGTTCCCCTGTTGATCTCCGAAAGCTTGGATTTGCCTTGGTGGTTCTGTAGCTCCAGTTGCAAAATCCATCAGGGCCTGTTCATACTTCGCGACGAGAGCGACTGCGGAACGTGGCCGGAGCACCTTCCTGCTGATTATATTCCTTTTGTAGACTTCAACTATATGTTTACGGTAGATGAGGATCGTAATGCTATGAACAGCAGAAATCATGTAAGCGGTGCGAATTTACTGTTGATCGACATGAAAATCTAAAAGAATCTTGGAAATATGGATGCTAGCTACTTAGGCCAACGGTACCATTCTCTGTCATCCACGGTTCCAACAGTGAGGAGAAGGCACTTTGAAATTCTTTCTCGCGAATATGACAGTCGATTTCCCAACTACTAATCTTCCCTGAAGATTAGTAGTGGAGAAAATCTTTCCTGACCTGAAGTTGATTTTCGCTGGTCTCGTCGATACCAGAAGACTAGAGCTACTCAAAGACTTGTGATAAAATCAACGAAGAGAATACTGCTCTTAGGTCTGAGAATTTCAAACAGAAACAACTTCATCTATCACTGCCGCTGTTTCTACGTTTTGTTCATCTATGTCGATGTCTGGGAAGGTTCATATTCGAGCTAGTCAAAATCGTCTGAAAGTCTGCAACAACACGCAAAGTAACGCATATGACGAGAGGGACTGATGGAAGGTTTTTCTGATAGCGCATTTGAGATCCTATTGTGTATAAATACTAAAAAGAAAAAAAATATCAAACAAGGATGGAGCACAAAAAGAATTCGAGATGGGAATGGGGATCGAACACATGGTCTCTTTGAAAATCCGTGCAGGATGGTGTTCCCGATGTCATTGGTCAATGTAGGGAACAACCTGTGAAGAGCCTGTAACTTTTATACTGTCCGTATTGTGAACAGTCCTACTTCATGCACTTTGTGCCTGTGTAATACTGGAGTTGAACGTTCATACATCGTTATGCTGAATACTCATTGCCATTGGTTAGAAACCGGTCAGTAAAAAAACAAGTCGCAGGAAATCTACTCTCCACAGCATACAGCTGGAAAAGAGCAAAAACCGCCTGAAAATTGTATGTTGTAAACGTCAGGACCCCTCAAATCTTAACTAGTCAGTTGAAATGCGAAAGTACCGAAACGAAAAGAAGCACTACCACTACGCACTGCACCTTAACCGAAGTGGCATAGCGGGCGTTCAAAAGACCCTCCAGCGCTCGTGGGGGCACGGCATCGTCGATTCCACAGTAACTTCAAGGACCCTCTACTCCTTGCGTTTAAAGACCTGGCAAAAAAGAAACACATTTTCATGCTAATTGAGAGGTGGAGATTCTTCCTATACGACTCGCTTTCCTCATTCAGACTTCAGACTCGTCCCTTGTTAGGCCTCTGGTACACTCACTTCAACAAGTTTACTTCAACAAGGGTGCGGCGGGCTAAGACGACAGGCCAAGTGCGGGCTCCTGGCAGAATTCGTGGCAGGAAGCGGGAGTATACTATAGGCCATAGGCCTTAGCGATCTGCACCATTCGTAATGATTCAAATATTACAACGCTACTAAGTCGGCTGGTGCTCGCTGAACACCGGGAAGATATTTCAAAACGGGTGAGTTGGATCAGCCAGACCCTGGGGTTCCTTACCTTGTCTAGGGGTTGCACAGTTAAAATTCGTTACCCTATGAACAAAAGCTTGTTCGCGCTTCCTTTTTTTTTACTCAAAGGGCCGGTTCTAAATGCTTGATGTTTTCCAAAATACGTGCTTTGATATCCTCGTTAAACCAATATAAGGGGCTCGTTGATAGTTATCTCAAAACTCAATGGTTTACCGTTTCTTCCATTTTTGCGTTTATTACCACTGTGTTTTACCGCTAATTGTTTCCTTTCTCGCGTGTTGTCATACACGTAAAAATAAATAAGCAAATAACCTTTCCATGCTCCAGTTCAACAAGCGACTTCCAGTGTGATACTTCCCTCTGCAGATCCAGAAGCCTTTGTTCAATAGTGCCACTTTCGTCATCTGTAGACCCTCTAAGCTGAGCTCGCTCCAGTTCTGTCTGCAATGAATACGGATGACATCAAAACGCAAGCATAGCTACCTGGGACCACGAACCTGCAGTTTCTTAATTTCTTCGTCCCTTGTTAAAACCATGGTCCTGTGGCGTTCAGTGATTAGATCTATTTCGCCTTGGAGAGCGGACAATAAATGCTCCTGTTCAAGTACTTTCTCCTCTAGCCTACTGACTTTAGACTGCTCTATAACGAGCAGGCGCTCGGCTTCACTTCTCTTCTTGTTTGCCACCTTAATTATCACTACTATTATCTGGAGAATTATTGAGGAACGCTGAAGAACAAAAACCCGCAAGGAACAACATAACGAAACCTGCAGCTCGGACTCTGGATCTGCAACCTCATCGGTGGCCTCGCTAAGAACCTCATTGGCGAATTCGGAAAGCTGCCCTTGTAGATTTCGCAACCAGCTCATAAATAAAACACCCTAAAACATACATCTCGGGGATGTAATCCCGGTTTGCTCAACAGCTCGAGTTCGGTTAATCGACTAATATTAGAAAACGTTCCACATACAACATAGCGCCAGGCGTCACCTGAACTTCCTGGAAAGCTGCCCAAAGAAAGACAAATTGCACCAACTTGAAAAGAGGAGAAAAACGGAATTGGGGCGTAAATAGGGTCGGGGGGGGGGGGGGGGTCACCTTATAAAAAGTGTCACCAACACCAAGAAAACGAGACAAGGCACCCTGGTAGTAAAGAAAACAAACAAATAATGCTGTAGCTGTGTTCTGTGCTCTCCTCCGCTGAAGCGGGGAGAGCACAGATTTAGGCAGGGAAAGGGACTCCAGGGTGTGGCTTAAATAACGCATCCGTGTTAAAATTGCCTACATCCTGGAGTCCCCTCCCTTGTCTAATTAGGAAGCATATAAGATGCGGATCTATAGTCGAAACGAAGAGATAAGACTGCATTTACATTCACTGTATGTAGCAACTGGCCACGCCGGCCCGCCGCGCCATGCTGTGGTGACCCCCCCGGACCCTATTTGCGCCGGAATTGGATCTATCTCCTGTAAGGGTACTGTAATGGGATACGAAATTTAGGCGCCAATGTACTTGTTGGGGGGGGTGGGGGGCGAGTAAATTTCAGTAACACGTAAAAAGAGAAACAGGGCAAATCGTTAGTAAAGCAGACATGATGATTTGAATTTCTACATGTCTCATCGAAAGCGGTCGATGCATTCGGCCCCGAATGCAGGTACGGTACCGGCCCCTGCGGAGTCACGAGGCAGCGCCTGAGACGGCTAAACCCATTCCGGCTTTTTCTCGTCTAACGACCCTACCCACCCTCCCATTCGAGTTGGAAAAAGCTGAAAGCTTATAAAATCCATTTACAGCTGCGATCCGCGGCCTACGCCATACAGCAGCCGTCGACGCGGCTCACGTGGCGCCAGCAGTGGGTCTCCAGCAAGTGGCCACTATTATCGAGGCTTGTATCGACCTCGCTGTAACGTCAGGGACGCTCAAGATCTATCGGAGAGTGAAGACCCAGTTTTTGGATTTTATTTCCAAGTTTCGTGTTCCCATATCATTTCTTCCTAAATTGAGGAACGTTTTTGTGGCTCACCTAATCCATCTAGGCAAGGTTAGATCTCTAGGATACCACATCAGCGCCCTCACACATTTCTTCGGTCCTCTGCCTTCGGACGATGCAGACGTCCCGCGTTCTGAAAGCGCTGCTTAGGATGGCGACTAAGACTTCACCACCTGCTAAGCGTAATCCCAAAGCTTCCAAGTCCGATCTAGATATAACAGTTAAAACGGCCCTCGACCAAAACTCGGACCAAGCCGTCATAGTCCTCATCGCTTTCCAGGGGCTGCTAAAGATTAGTGAGCTTTGCGCGCTTCAGTTCCAACACTTTTCCTATAGAGGTGAGGGCATATGGTGGATTCTGATCGCTAAGTTCAAGACCGGTCAGGCTGGAGTAGGTGCTAACGTGGCCATTAAACTAGACCGGTACTATTGTACTTTTGGTACCCCCCACTTAATCTTGTTCAAAATAGGTCTACTAGAGGTAATCTGCCATGGGAAGAACGAATATCATAGTCGTTTATTG
The DNA here is from genome assembly GCA_947359475.1 of Heligmosomoides polygyrus bakeri. Classification (NCBI taxonomy): domain Eukaryota; kingdom Metazoa; phylum Nematoda; class Chromadorea; order Rhabditida; family Heligmosomidae; genus Heligmosomoides; species Heligmosomoides polygyrus. The sequence continues at coordinate 59,659,404 of OX375867.1, read as the reverse complement.
CGGAAATGTCTTATAAGCCCGCTATATTAAGTTGGAATCGCCCAAGGCCTTGCGAAATAGCGCGCGCAGGTAAGAGACGCAGAGACTCCGCCTCCTACCAGCACGCATTCGCGGCCGTCTCGGGTGGGGGGGGGGGGGGTTACCATAGTATGCCATGGCGCACAGGCGTAGCGACTAGATACTCGCAGCGAATTAAATGCAGTCTTATCTCCTCGGGGCAAGAGAGGGACCTCTAGGATGAAGGCAATTTTAACACGGGTGTCCTAGTGGGCCCACACCCCGGAGTCCCATCCCCTGTCTAATTATGTGCTCTGCTTCGCGTGAGTAAAGAGAGCACACAACAGAGCTTTCAAGCCTTTTCGAGATTTCAAGGCTTATGCCCTGGCTAACTCTGCTGCAAGCTAGGGGCGGCAAAATAGTGCGCATCGTTAGGAGGCGGAGTCTCTGCGTCTCTTATCAGCACGCGCTATCTCGCAAGGCCTTAGGCAATTAGAGCTTAATATAACGGGCTTATAAGGCATTTCCGCAAAAAACGACTATGATATTCGTTATTCCCATGGCAGACTACCCCTAGTAGACCTATTTTGAACAAGATTAAGTGGGGGTACCAAAAGTACAATAGTACCACTAGACCTTACCCAGACCTTACTATGGCAGCGATTCTGTAAAATTAGAAGTCATTTACTGCCGCAGTCTTTTCCTTCCAGTTCACGCAACGGAGGGAAGCCAATGGAGTTTTGCTGTTCGGGTTATTAGGGCAGCTATCCACGCAGTAAGGACTGGTATCGCCAGTGGGAAAATCATGACAGTTGGTCGTTGCAAGTCCTTCGAGACATTTAGATGCCCCATGGAACTTGGCCATTGTCATACTAGGGTGCCCGTAATCTCAACTGGCCATCACCTCGGGGAATTTAGTTCTACCTTCAGGATGCCGTCAGCTCGCACCTCCACTTCTCTACAGTGGTGGTAGCATTTCGATTGACATGGTCGCCGACACTACAGCCTTCCCAGCTTTCTGCCGGCGCTCACAGACACGATATGACGTATATGTTGTTATTAGATTCAGAACATCTAATCTTCTCCTGCCTCGCATGTATAATCCATTCGACCCGAGCGATGTTACGTCTAGAGTTAATATATCATCTTGTGACGGCTCAGTACGCGTATGATCCGACAATCCCACATGTATGTATCCTTTACGTGAAACGTCGCGTGTGTATCTAACATACCACACGGATGTATGTAAACGCATAACATGCATAACGAGAACGTATATATACACGACGACGAGAGATAAAGGCTTCTCCCCGTTCTATGTGTAGAAATTCAAAGCGAAAGTTTCGCCGAAGTATATCGGAGGCGAAACCACAATACTGTCCTCAGACACTCGCAGCGGTTACGACTGGGTGGCGTTTCAGGGCGGAGCTTCGCGAGCGGCAAGAGAGCGGCTGCATGACGTCACTCAGTCGACACGCTGCGCGAGCGGAAGTGTTGGATTAGGGCGCGGTAATCCGGGTTGGTCTAGGGTATGAGACGGTCCGACTGCTGTCGACAGGGACGGCTAGTGAAGTCATACTCGCGCGGTCGCTTGGGCGCTAGAGCGCGGAAGTGTGCACCGCCAGCTATTGTTTGCGCTTTGTCGGCTGGTGCAGAAGAAGGAAAACAGTGGAGTGCTTCGTTAAACCTTGTAGATTCGAGAAATAGTGCAAATAGGGTCCGGGGTCACCATAGCATGGCGCGGCGGGCCGGCGAGGCGAGTAGCTACGTACAGCGAATGTGGATGCAGTCTTATCTCGTTTCGATCCGCGTATTATGTGCTTCCTAATTGAACATGGGGAAACTCCAGGATGCAGGCAATTCTAACACGGATGCGTCACTTGAGCCACACTCTGGAGTCCCCTGCCCTGCCTAATGCTGCAGCTCTGTTCTGTGCTTTTCTCCGCTGACGCGGAGGAAAGCACAGCTACTACAGCATTATTTATTCGGGTTATTTGTTATTTGTGTTCTCTTCACTATCAGTGTGCCTTGTCTCATTTTTTTCGTATTGGTGACTTTTTATAAGGTGAACCCCCCAACCCTATTTGCGCCGAGAAATATTCCACCTATGTTATACTCCCGCGGGAGCATCCGCGGAAGGGCGGGAATCGCGCCGAGGTCCCCTCACCTGGCCAATCGCCGCGCACGCCATCCGCGGTGCACCCATAGGCCGCTGTTAGGCCCCTGTTATACTCCCGCGGGAGCTTCCGCGGATGGGCGGAAATCGCGTCGGGACCCTGCGCCGGGCCACTCGTCGTGGCCCGCCACTCCCGCCGTCCGCGGATCGCCGCCGACAGGCGACGAGAGGGGTGTTATACTTCCCGCCCGCGGGAGGGCAGCCGTCCGCGGTGCACTGCACCGCGGAAGGCTGTCGTCCCGCGGAGTTCGGCGCGGGAAACGCGCTCCGATGCGACGCTATCCGCCCCGGGACGAGACAACCGTCCGCGGTGCACCGTCCGTCCGCGGACGTCCCGCGGAAGCTCCCGCGGGAGTATAAGGCCTCTGTTATACTCCCGCGGGAGCATCCGCGGAACGTCCGCGGACCAATGGTGCACGGCGGAGGCGGGGCGTGGCGAGGCGTGGCGAGGCGCGGCGATTGGCCAGGGGGAGGAGTCTCGACGCGATTCCCGCCCTTCCGCGGATGCTCCCGCGGCAGTCATAACAGAGGCCTAACAGGGGCCTTATACTCCCGCGGGAGCATCCGCGGAACGTCCGCGGATGCTCCCGCGGGAGTATAACAGAGGCCTAACGGTTGACGGGCAACTCGGCCCCGCTCGTCCCCGCCGCTGATGAGTCACGTCGATTTGCAGCGCGTAGCCACCTCTCGCCGCCTCTCCGCTATTTCGCGCGCACAACCGTCTCGCGTGGGACCGCGTCTGCTACCTCTCGCTGCCCCCCCCCCCCCCCCCCCCCCGCTAATTCGCGCGCACCTACCATCTCGCGTGGGAGCATGCTGTTTCTTGGGCGACCTGCACAACCGGCGTCTCATCACGACGTGATGTATTTCCACACGATTCGTACTGTTTGTGATATCACTGAGGAAATACACTGACCCAGCCACAACGGTCACCGAGTTTCTGCAGGTTGTCTAGGGACATGTCTGATGGTGAGACTTGTCTTTTGTTTGAGACAAATATTTCAGAACTCTCTTTACCAAAGCGTTTAAGGTATAAATGACAACACAAACAAAAAGAAGCTGAATCGTGTGAAGCATGAGATTTCATTTGTGAGCAAGCATATACCTGAATGCAAAGGCAAGTGTGCTAACAGTTTCCTCAGGGAATGAGCAGGATAACATGAGTAGGGTTCTTCAGAGGAGTACAACGAAGGGACGGGGCACATTGAAAGCTAACTAGTGGGCAAGGTTACTGGCTAAGGTATCAAAGTGGTCCTTACACTCTCTTGTGGTAGGTGGACGACCAGCCGCCTGGGGGAACTGTCTGAAGCGTCTCATTTCATCGTGTATTTCATTTTGCCTGCAGGCTTCGCGACTTCGGATATATCTGGTCGCCATTTCCCCATTTGCTATAGGCAGGATCTGCGATCTGGCCATAGTTAACTGTGAGGCTAAAAACTGTAATAGAGCTGCCATAGCGGGGGTGCCAGTAGGAAACGCCCTTCGAAGTTTACTGTGAAACCCTTCAACGAAGTTCGCAGGTTAGAAGGGAACAGTTCCGTGAGGGAACAGTTAGCTGTTCCACCATTGCCATCCGCTCTGGGGCTGTGAAACTATCGCCTGAAACCATAGATATCGTTCTCTAAACAATATTTGTTCTCATGTGTCACCTTACCGAAGCGCGGCTGTGCCAAATCAGCTACTAAGCCCTGGATAACGCTGGTTGGAGTTCCCGTATAGGGTTGTGCCCTCAATTCGTTGCACCTCTCGATCACCCTACGGCGCATAATAGAGCGAGGGGCGTTTCTTGGCTCACAGAAGTGGGGGGGGGACCGGATTTTCAGGATCCGTTATGAAGTGTCCACTTCTGACTTTGCATAAAGGCAGAGGCTGATGGTACACCTCGCGTTCTCGATCCTTAAGCGATCGGCATCCACAGCACACAAAGGTGCTGGTCCCGTCTGATAGTGTCTTCCTATACGCCCACTCATAGCACAGCTGACGATCTCGAGGTAGGATATATATCGCTATATCTCTACCCCTTTGCTATGAGGGAGCAAACATCGCTTGAACCTGTTCGAACTACGCCATTTCGCAACAATGGTACTTCCAAATCCCGTCACATCTTTTTTTTGGATGTGAATCTCTCCATCGTGGGAAAGCAGTCGCATGAATTGCACGTGCGGCTAGAGATGTAGGGTCGGCGCAGGCGCCGGCACTCTTCCGTCTGGAATCTGCCCCGCCGCGATGACTCAGTATGCTCGGGGCCGAGCTGCCCCGTAATCATGCTTAACCATAGGGCAGAGACGCAGAGCTCGCCGCCGGCGGCGTTCCTGCCCTATCTTTAACCATAGCGGCGAGCGGCGTTGCCGCAGAACTCTGTAGAGGCCTAACGCTTACGAGTGGCATGGTACTTGGACTACGACAAGCGAGGTGGAGAACGGTGACGACCAAGTGACGAGCAAGAGTAAAATTAAAACGTAGGTTACAGATTAATGTGTAATTGACGGGGAAGTGTGTGTGTAGAGTTTCGGAAACCGTATTCCAAACGTCTGTAGAGATTCATTAGAGTGTCTGGTAGTATTTGTAGTTTTCCTTTCGCACCGGACAATGCAATAGAGCAGCAAAGAATGCTCGCCAAGAGCAGCGCCGAACGGGTGTAGCACGATCGAGAATCGTGGAAAAGACGCACAAAAAAACGAAAAACATTAGCGGCTTTCTTTGTTCCCTACTACATCATATTGCCTCCCTCATAGAATTGTTCTCCACTAGACAATGGATCTGACACCAATTTGTAGAATTCGAATCCGTCATTTTTTCAAACCCTGGTTAAAGGGATTGTGCAAACAATGAGATAATCCATTATCATTTCAGGGAATATGAATTACTCCGATATATATATTTCGTCGTATCGCCCCTACCATAGATGCTTGCAAGTATTTTCGGCGCTATGGTAGTTGGAGGGAGTCACTATAGCATGCCGCGGCATGCAGGTGTGGCGAGTAGCTACATGCAGCGAATGTAAATGCAGTCTTACCTCGTCTTTTCGATTACAGATCCGCGTTTTATCTGCTTCCGTGTTGAACAAGGGAGGGAACTCCATAATGTATACAATTTTAACATGAGTGCATCAGTCGGCCCACACCCCGTGTTTGTTTTCTTTATTATCAGCGTCTCGTTTTTTTTTTTTTGTATTAGTGGCAACCTATCGTCGTCGTCGACGATCCTAACCCCGTCATGTTATCGCCCCGCCCGTTACAGGCTGCGGAGGCGACCTCACTGTAGATAGAGTGCTCCTGCTCTGCTCACGAGAGCCCCATCTCGGCTCCTTTCTCCTCTCCCCGTGCTCCTTCCCCTTCTACCTTCTCCCCCT